>OY796894.1:17600699-18125885 GCA_963680785.1 Diplosoma virens | reverse complement strand
GGGATCGATCTTGGTTTCTCTTTTTTTACCATTTATACGTACAACCTGCCTTACGACTTTCACAAAAATTGCTAATGCAGACGCTCTTGCATTGTTGCACTCTTCTGAAAACTGGAACAAGTTTAAGGGACTTTAAGTTAAGACATGATTGCAATTTTAAGGTATCTCCAGACTTTGAGGTTGATGCTCAGTCACGTTAAGACGATGACCCGCTTTTCATGTAAATAACCAAGAGGCCACACGTGAGCTGGGAGTTTACAATAGTAATATACTTTTGTTATTTGTCTAACCTTATTTTATCTTAAGGTGAAACTTGATAGATCGCTCACGTTCCATCACTATTTTAGAGGCGTTGCGCATGGAACTATTATCGCGTGTCACGCTGTTGAAGCAACTTGTAGGCTCAGGATCGGGCAATGGTGCCCAAAACACTGCCCACAGCTGCCCTATCTCTTGTCTATTCAACAGCTGACAAGTAGCAGAGAACTGCAATAGATGCTGACTGTGGTTTATTCATTGGGTGTCAAATGCCAGCCTAAAAGACTAAAATCTAAATGCTTGTTTTGTGTGCTGTGCAAAAATTGCTTAACAAACTTTCCAAATTAGCATCCGTGCGACTCAGTAAATGAAGCACCTTAATGCTCTTATAAGTTTATATAAACATGAACGGTAAAACGATAATTTGTTTTATTTTTAGCATTAGGACATTGTTTCTCAAACTGTGTGCCGCGGAAAAGATTAAAGTGTGCCGCAAAATTTTCGTGTTTAAACAGAAAGCCATAGAGTCTTGGTCTACAGATGACTTATGTTTTTTATGTAATGTTAGTATTGTTAAAAATCTTAAATATAGGCTGCTTCAGTAAAAATGTAAAAGGAAAGAGGTCATTTGCATAAAGTTGTTTGTTTTTTGGGATATTCAAAGTTGGAACTCGAGGCAAGGATTTCCAAAAATTGGTGTTTTTTAAAAAAAAGGGTTTGGATCTCGTGTTTGCCTTATTTTCCCAAAATCATGGTGATCTCTAAAAAAAAAAAAGGTTTTCACTTCGATTTGATCTCATATTTCACTATTTTTTTCCCAAAATCATAGTGATCTCTAAAAAAAGGTCTTCACTTTGATGTAATCTCTAATTTGGCTATCTATCTTTCAAAATCATAGTGCTCTCTAAAAAAACATATACAGCAAATGAAACTATATGCGGTATTTTCAAGGGGGGTCCCGAGGCAAATGCCTCATTCGCCTCACCCTATATCCACCACTGCCGGTATCAAAACAATTTTGTAGGCACACCCTTTCATTAGGTATTGCTGCTATCATATATTGAATATAATTTCTGTATGTAAACTTGAAGAGTGTATTAAGTAGGCTTTCGCCTTTATGAAGTAAGTGTGCCGCAGGCAAACTCAGAATTTATTAGTGTGCCGTAGTGAAAAAAGTTTGAAAAGCACTGCATTAGGATATACACACAAAACTGTTAATCACCGTCGGCATTTTGTGGATGCTCAAGGTATTCACACAAATATTATTGATAATACTGTATGTAGGGACAATTTAAGGGAAAACTTAGAAGAATGCAAGGATGTCGACGAACTTTTCTTGCTTCATACATTGACGAATTTTTGTGGAGGAGAAATAGAACCAAAGAGAGAGTATTGCCCGATATATTGCAAGCAATTACAGGACAATATTCACTCTAAATCTACCTTTTTTGTGTTACAATTTTTGTTTGGAATAAATTTTTTCGATAAATAAAATATTGTTGTTCGTTGTTAAAACTGATGTTATTATGTAGAAATATCAAAAAAAGTCTAGCATATAAAACAAAGATTTTTTATACATATAAGACTTTTAGCATTTTAGCGTTTAGTAAAAAGTAGACTTTGTATACTTTCGACTAAAACCAATAAATGGATGGAAAAGTAGTTGTTAACACATCAGCGCATCTCATTTCGGGGACATGCAGGTAGTGGCGATTATTTTATTTGCGCCAAAAATTGGCATGAAGTAACTTGGCTTGGAAGTCCGCAAACAAAATTTGCAAGCAAGTCCATTTAGCCGCAGTGAACTTGTTATTTGGGTTGCGGCAAGTTGTCCTAGGCCCGTCCGCATGCATTTAAGCATAACCCAAGCTGTTTTGGAACGGGATGGGACTATTTGGCGAAGCCTTTTTGGCTCGGCCGTTTAGGCGCCAGCCATTGTGGCAGTGTATCGTTTTCTTATTCGTAAAATCTTGAAAATTTTAGGGTTAAGGGTTTAGCGGTTTGGTTAGGGTTAGGGTGATTGATTATACTGTTTTATTCAAACCTTCCTGCTAGTTTCAAATACACTGGCGCGGAAAAGGCCGCGCCAAAACGGCCGCGACAAAACCGCTTTATCAAATAGTCCCCTACCCGTTTTGGAAACGCTGTTTCGAACGAGCGGGGTATCGGTTATGCGCTGGTAATGAAAGCACGAATTTGTAATGTACTCTCATATTACTCCGTATCCGATCTATGATTCATCTACTGAGTCTCATGGAAGCTAATTTGGCAAGTTTGTTAAGCAATTTTTGCGGTGAGGTCGTCATCGTTTGAAACTTTTTTAGATTTTAGTCTTTTAGGCTGGCATTTGACACCCAATGAATAAACCACAGTCAGCATCTATTGCAGTTCTCTGCTACTTGTCAGCTGTTGAATAGACAAGAGATAGGGCAGCTGTGGGCAGTGTTTTGGGCACCATTGCCCGATCCTGAGCCTACAAGTTGCTTCAACAGCGTGACACGCGATAATAGTTCCATGCGCAACGCCTCTAAAATAGTGATGGAACGTGAGCGATCTATCAAGTTTCACCTTAAGATAAAATAAGGTTAGACAAATAACAAAAGTATATTACTATTGTAAACTCCCAGCTCACGTGTGGCCTCTTGGTTATTTACATGAAAAGCGGGTCATCGTCTTAACGTGACTGAGCATCAACCTCAAAGTCTGGAGATACCTTAAAATTGCAATCATGTCTTAACTTAAAGTCCCTTAAACTTGTTCCAGTTTTCAGAAGAGTGCAACAATGCAAGAGCGTCTGCATTAGCAATTTTTGTGAAAGTCGTAAGGCAGGTTGTACGTATAAATGGTAAAAAAAGAGAAACCAAGATCGATCCCTGATGAGCGCACTACTTTACACGTCGAAGCCGGCATTGTTTGTTGTAAGCAGTGGTAGGGACATTCCATATCAACTCACACCCCTCTTTTGCCAACCATCTCCGATTTTTTTAAAATTTGGAATGTTTGTAGGTTTGGATGAGAAAATGTCTCACACCAAATTTCAAGTTTCTAAATCAAATAGTTTTTGATATATAAAGGTAGAAAATTAGACACAAAATCGCAGCTTGAACGCCCATGATCGAGCAAAAGTGGCCCTCCTGGCTTTATTTTTTGTTCGATTTCAAAGATGTTAATATCATTGGAAAGCTCTTTTCAGCAGCTTTTCAATGATATTCATATCCCAAATGTATGTATATAAATAAAAAAGTTATTTATTGTCGTAATCTTGTGACCTTGACCTCGCATGACCCCAAAACCCCCATTCTAGACAAAAAAATTTTTCAATATTTTTGTTCCTCACATAAAGAACTATAAGCATGCCAAAAATCAAAGTGGGATCTCTATGGACTTTCAAAATATTTTTTAATTAAAAAAAAATTAACAAAAAACTTGCGAAAATGATTTATTTGAAAATATCAACAAAGTTGCGAAAATATTTACTGCGTAAATATCAACAAATTTGCATCATTAGGCACAACTGTTCAATAAAATGCAAATATCTTAAAAACCCATTAAGATCCCACTTTGATTTTTGGCATGCTTATAGTCCTCTATACTACGAACAAAATTATTGAAAAATTTTTTTTGTGTGAAGTGGAGGTTTTGGGGTCATGCGAGGTCAAGATCACAAGATCACGACAATAAATAACTTTTTTATTTATATACATACATTTGGGATATGAATATCATTGAAAAGCTGCTGAAAAGAACTTTCCAATGATATTAACATCTTTGAAATCGAACAAAAAATATAGCCAGGAGGGACACTTTTGCTCGATCATGGGCGTTCAAGCTGCGATTTTGTGTCTAATTTTCTACCTTTATACGAGGGTCAGTCAATAAGTAATGAGACTTTCTCAATTACTTTGGTGTTCTTGGAGTTATGCAACTGAAATTTTATGTGATGATTATGAATGGAGTTGTCATCTTATTTACAACAAAACTTGTTTATTTTCAGATTACTGTAGGTGTGACGATAAATTGAAATGACTACTAGGCTAGGAAACAGCTCATGCTTGGAACAAAGAGGAGTCATCAGATTTCTGTTGGCAGAGAGTGTAAAATCATGTGAGATTCTGTCTAGAATGCAAAGACAATATGGTCCTTCCTGTATGTCTAGAGCAAACTTCTACAAATGGGTGCAAGCATTCAAAGATGGACGCGAAAGCATTACTGATGATCTGAGAAGTGGAAGACCTGTGGATGTCTCTACCCCAGAAGCAGTACAGGCAGTTGAAGACCTGATCAAATCTGATAGAAGGGTCACTTTAGATGAAATTGCTACAAACTTGGACATCTCCCATGGCACAGTGTACGCAATTGTGCGTGAGAAGCTGCGTTTTTCAAAAGTCAGCTGTCGCTGGGTTCCAAAGATGTTAACGGATGATCACAAAATGCAGCGCCTGATGGCTTCCAGAGCATCACTACGCAGATACAGAAAGGAGGGAGATGTATTTCTATCGAGAATAGTGACAACTGATGAGACCTGGGTCTTTCATTATGAACCTGAATCGAAACGACGATCAATGGAGTGGAAGCATGTTTCTTCCCCAGTGAAGAAAAAATTCAAATCTCAGAAAAGTTTAAGGAAAGTCATGCTCACTGTGTTCTGGGACAGAAATGGGCCGATCACTATCAGTTTCTTGGAAAGGGGCAATACTGTGAACTCAGAGAACTACTGTGAGCTGCTAACTCAAGTGAAAAAAGACATTAAGAACAAACGGAGAGGACTTCAATCAAGAGGTGTGATTCTCCTTCAGGATAATGCAAGGCCCCACACAGCAGCAAGAACCCTAGCCAAAATTGAAGATTTAGGCTGGAAACTTCTAACACACCCACCCTACAGCCCAGACCTTGCACCATCTGATTTTCACCTCTTCGGCCCACTCAAAGAGAGTATGAGGGGAATTCACTTCCAGACTGATGAAGAAGTGAAGGCTGCTGTGAGCAACTGGCTAAGGACCCAGTCCACGGAATTCTATGCCAAAGGAATAGACAATCTAATATCAAGATGGAACAAGTGTGTTGCAAAGGAGGGAGACTATGTTGAAAAATAAAAAAGCATTTTTTGATTACCAGTCATTGCAAACTTGAGTTATTAAAAAAGTCTCATTACTTATTGACTGACCCTCGTATATCAAAAACTATTTGATTTAGAAACTTGAAATTTGGTGTGAGACATTTTCTCATCCATAACTACAAACATTCCAAATTTCAGCAAAATCGGAGATGGTCGGCAAAAAAATGCCGAAAAGGGTGTGAGTTGATATGGAATGTCCCAGTAATTGTGTAACTTTCCTTTCGAACTTGCCCCATGATCTTTGCAACCACATGCTTATCAAGGATAATAATTTTATTTGTTACTTGTAACTTAGGCTAAGCGATTAACTTTGTTTTTTTCAAAAACAAAATATAACAACTTTTTTAGCATCATATTAATTTATTTGTTGTTTCTTGCAAAGTATTTCCTGATTGATAAGATTATGTCGTTCGAAAAAAACGAAAAGTATTCCTTGTAAATTATTCGCCCAACCGCGGTTATTTTCATCTTGTAAAGCATTCGCCCAGCTCTTACTTCTTGTTAAAAACTCGCCAATTTTTAACACCATCGAGATTGAAGGCTTAAAAACGAGTTTATAACTTTATTATTGATAAAATTTTAATTTTTAAACAAAAAATGGTAATATTTTACTTAGCCCAATTATAGTTTTTAATTGTTTCTTGTAACTTAGGCTAAGCGATAAACTTTGTTTTTTTTCAAAAACAAAATATAACAACTTTTTTAGCATCATATTAATTTATTTGTTGTTTCTTGCAAAGAATTCGCTCATGGATAAGATTATGTCGTTCGAAAAAACGAAATGTATTCCTTGTAAATTATTCGCCCAACCGCGGTTATTTTCATCTTGTAAAGCATTCGCCCAACTCTTACTTCTTGTAAAGAACTCGCCAATTTTTAACACCATCGAGAATGAAGGCTTAAAAACGAGTTTATAACTTTATTATTGATAAAATTTTAATTTTTAAACAAAAAATGATAATATTTTACTTAGCCCAATTATAGTTTTTAGTTGTTTCTTGTAACTTAGGCTAAGCTATTAACTTTGTTTTTTTCAAAATCAAAATATAACAACTTTTTTAGCATCATATTAATTTATTTGTTGTTTCTTGCAAAGTATTTCCTGATTGATAAGATTATGTCGTTTGAAAAAACGAAAAGTATTTCTTGTAAAATTATTCGCCCAACCGCGGTTATTTTCATCTTGTAAAGCATTCGCCCAGCTCTTACTTCTTGTTAAGAATTCGCCAATTTTTAACACCATCGAGATTGAAGGCTTAAAAACGAGTTTATAACTGTATTATTGATAAATTAAATAAAAAAATAAAAAAAATGTATTATTTTATTTAGCCCAATTATAGTTTTTAATTGTTTCTTGTAACTTAGGCTAAGCGATTAACTTTGTTTTTTTCAAAAACAAAATATAACAACTTTTTTAGCATCATACTAATTTATTTGTTGTTTCTTGCAAAGTATTTCCTGATTGATAATTATGTCGTTCGAAAAAAACGAAAAGTATTCCTTGTAAATTATTCGCCCAACCGCGGTTATTTTCATCTTGTAAAGCATTCGCCCAGCTCTTACTTCTTGTTAAGAATTCGCCAATTTTTAACACCATTGAGAATGAAGGCTTAAAAACGAGTTTATAACTTTATTATTGATAAATTAAATAAAAAAAAAAAAATGTATTATTTTACTTAGCCCAATTATAGTTTTTAATTGTTTCTTGTAAAGCAGGCTAAGCGATAAACTTTGTTTTTTTCAAAAACAAAATATAACAACTTTTTTAGCATCATACTAATTTGTTTGTTGTTTCTTGCAAAGTAATCGCTTATGGATAAGATTATGTCGTTCGAAAAAAACGAAATGTATTCCTCGTAAATTATTCGCCGAACCGCGGTTATTTTCATCTGGTAAAGCATTCGCGGAGCTCGACAATTTCATTTCTTGTAAAGAGCAACAGAGACCAGAGTGAGAAAGAGTGAGAAAGAACGAGAGAGAGAGAAGCGAGTTGAAAACGAGATAATTCAAAAATTAGAAAAAAGAGTTCTAAACAGCGAGGGCAAATTCTTAACTTGCTCCGAAGTTTACTGGTTTTACCTTCAATTTCTTCTCTTCGAAAACTTTCTATGGGTATGACAGTACAAGGTGGCTCACTAGACACCAAGTATTTGAGGAGTCGAGTAGCAGAGGTGCCTGAACAAGAACGTATTGTTGTGCTGATGTTAGACAAAGTGTACACAGCACAACGTGTGGAGTATACCAATGGTTCTTTTATTGGTGTAATAGAAGAAGGAGCTTCTGCAAAACAGTTCTAACATTTATGATTCAGTCTGTCAAGGGGAAATATAAAGATGTTATCTGTCTGATTCCAATCCATAAACTGAGCACTGCGCTGCTTCGGAAATGGTTTGATTTGGTCATGTCTGCATTAAATGATCTGTTTTTAGTTATTTTATTTATTTTCATTTTTACTCACAATCAACTTGAAATTAATCAAAGTGCATATAGAAATAAAGATTGTGAATAAGGAAACAGCGACTAAACGAAGTACGTTATAACATGCACAACGTCAGTTGTGCATGGTCGCCGTACCTTTGAACAAAGCGATGTGATGTTAATAAGAAAAGGAAAGCGAAAAGAAGATAATTAATACACACATCCGAGCCATATTAAGAGAATGTTGTATAATCATAGGTGGGAGAAACAACAAACTCAGAGACCAAAAGGGTCTGGACCTAAAAGGGTCAGGCAGGCAAAGAAACCCACCAAAAGAAATCCTGCCACGGGTCAAAAGGACCATTTCAAAAGCATATGGCTGGACAAAAATTTATATACGTAAAACATACAAATAGCAAACAAGAATAGGTGCAAAAGAACTAAATTATGTGAATTTTCATCGAACTGGACGGGCCGTAATGATCTGGATGTTGCCTTTGAAGTCGCATCGGGCTTTTATCACCTTCAATTTCTTTGTCCAATTAGGTGGAGTTACCTGTAATAATAAAAACCAGCAGCAGATGTTTTAAAATTTGTAAAGTCTATTACCATTAAAAATTACGTTGCTATAAGGTGCTTTTGAAATTCTGTTCGAAATTTACTATATGATTTTATCTGTTTAATGCTTGATGGGACTTTATTCCAAGCAAGAGGACCTCTGTATCTTAAAGATTGTTTAGTTATATTTAATCTACAAAATGAAGGATAGAATTTGGACTGGCTTCTTGTACATTTAGTGAAATTGTCGCTTACCAGGTTATTTTGAAAAAAATGATCAAAACAGGGTGGTAACATGTCTTTTATATATTTGTACATAAAACAAGTTATTTCTAATTCGGTTATTTGATCAATTGTCATTATGTTGTTGTTTCGCAAGATGTCAGTAACGTTAGCTCTGTGATGTAATCCAAATGTCATTCGTATAAATTTATTAGCGATTCGTTGAATTTTTGAGGCTGTGGTTTTATTATTAATATGCCAAGTTGTAATGCAATATCTTATATGACTGATTATCAGGGAGTTGTACAATACAAGCAACGTTTTTTTGTCAAAGTGTTTTGAAATTTTTTTGATAAGTTGTTGCTGTTTCTGCTGTTTCTGCTGAAGTTGTTGCTGTTTCTGCTGATAATTATGTTTGCAACAGGTAAAATGTGTTTAATGTTATCAAAAAGCTATAAAAAGTCTTTTCTTACAACATTAAAAAAGTGTTGAAAGTTTTTTTTGCTGCATTACTTTCAATAACTTCGATTGTTTGTGTTAATCTGAATTTGTTTTACTGTAAGGTTATGCTGCATGTGTACAGTGTACAGTATAGAGTGTACAGAAAAAGTTCAAGCGATCAATGATATTATTGCGTTGTGATAATTTGCATTCAGTGCCTTGTTTACACCATCTCGCTCCCTCCGTGAAATCCTATTATTATTTATGTTAGTTAATTAAATTTTCGTTTGCATTAGAGCTCTTTTGCAGTCATTCAGATCTCTTGTGATTGGAATACTAATAGGTGTTTTTCATTCTGTTACTGCTCGTGTTTAAATTTTTGCTAGGATCTGTAAAGTATATTTAGTTTTAAGCGATTTGATTTTGCTGATTAGTTAATCGAAAATTTTAAAGTATAAGCAAAAAAATTTGATCCACTGTGCTCATTGTGACGTGTGTATGACGATTTGTGACATAGTCTGCATTTTATTCTGAACACTCATCATCCAACTACGTAATTCATCTTGCAATATATATTTATTAATTAATTTATTAAAAAAGTTCTAGTGAAAACCTGTAATTTTACAACTTCAAAAAACAGCACTACAGTTGTACACTTCAAAAAACACTTGGCAATCCCGTTTAGTTATACCATCCCTAGTCAAAACCCAACTACTATCATAGTACAACACACAAAACGTCAATTTAAATTGTTACTAACGTGTTAGGTGTGTTTTTAAACTATTTTACATACTGAAGTTCGACAAAAAAACATTAAAAATTAGTCACATAGAAATGCATATCTTGGTCAATAAAAACATACCGAGCTACACCTCAGTTTAATGACAAACTTATTATTTTTGTGTCAAAACCCAACTACTATCATAGTACAACACACAAAACGTCAATTTAAATTGTTGCCAACAAACTAGGTGTGTTTTTAAACTATTTTACAAACTGAAGTTTGACAGAAAAACCTTAAAAATTAGTCTCATAGAAATGCGTAGCTTGGTAAATAAAAACATACCAAGCTACACCTCAGTTCAATGACAAACTTATTATTTTATCATAGTAGCTACAACACACAAAACATCAATTTAAATTGTTGCCAACAAACTAGGTGTGTATAGTAAGAATGGTCAAGTCAATCAACAAGCAAGTGCCGACAGACCTGTTTCGTCCTTATTAGGACTTGTCAGGACACTACAGCTTGTTGTTGACCCCAGTTGAAAAAGTTGAAAACTTAAACAGCTGGCACAACTTTCTGTTTGTGGTTTTTACACCTCAAACATCCAGTTATGACCTGAACACTGGGTAGGTAGTACAATGAAAACAATGTTCCACCAGCGCAACTGCAAAAGACACCGCTAAGCCACAAGGGCATACTGGCGGCGGTTCCGATATGCTAACCACATCGAGTTAGCTGACTTGTTGATTGACTGGACCATTCTTACTATATGTTTGTAATGGGAACTGCAGGGTTTTGCTTGTCTTAACCCGTATCCGTGTTAGCTAACTGAACATTTTACAAACTGAAGTTTGACAGAAAAACCTTAAAAATTAGTCGCATAGAAATGCTTAGCTTGGTAAATAAAAATATACCAAGCTACACCTCAGTTTACAGGGTGTCCATAAATTAAGGCAACCAACTTGCTCTGTTAAATTAGTGCATTTAAATTCGGTTTTTCTCAAACAACTAATACACCATTTTAAAGCTAAAACTCTGTTCTTTTATTTCAGATATAGCAGAGTTTTCTAAAATAATTATTTCCATGTCTATTGATCATAACATTGTGATAAAACTCCACAAAAAGTTTTCTAAAATAAGTATTTTATGTCTATTGATCGTAACATTATGATAAAACTCCACAAAAGTGGAGAAAGTAATAGTGAAATAGCTAAACGGCTCAAAATGAACCGCACAACTGTCTGGAAGATCATCAAAAAGTTTCAGAAGATTGGAACTACCCTAGATCGGGAAGGCCGAGGCTGAAAACAGACTGTTTGTACCCTTCAACTGATAAAAAATACCATGGAGAAGCTGCGATGCAACTCTCACCGAAGTTGCAGGAACTTGGCTGCTGCAGCTGGTGTAGGCAAATCCACCATGCACCAACTGTTGAGGGAAGATTTAGGAGTTAAACCCTTTAAGATGCTGCGTCGACAAGAACTCTCAGATCATCATGTGGCCATGAGGGCCGAAAAATGCAGAAAACTTTTGCAGAACATCGCAGAAGGCACACTGCCCAATTTGGTCTTTACTGACGAGAAGAAATTTGACATCCAGCAAGTTGTTAACCAGAAAAATGATGGAGTTTGGGCATCCATGACTGAAGAAAGAATTGTGACCAGGCGCCAAAATCCGCAGACTGTGATGGTATGGGCAGCAGTGACCACAACCGGGAGATCCCCGTTTCTTTTTGTTCCAACGGGAGTGAAATTGAACTCTGAGCGGTATGTCTCAGACATTCTGGAGGGTTGTCTGCTCCCCTGGGCTGAGCAACACTTCAAAGACGAACCGTGAACCCTCCAACAGGATTCCGTACCCTCCCATGGTTCAAAATTTACCCAATCGTGGATTCTGAGGAAAATCCCCCATTCATAAGTAAGGAAGATTGGCCAACATGAAGCCCGGATCTAAACCCATTGGACTACTCTATCTGGTCCATCTTGGAGAAAAGAGTGTGCTCCACTCCTCATCAAACCTTGGAGTCCCTGAAGGTTAAACTGATGAAAGAGTGGGACGCTATACCTCAAGAAACGCTACGTACTGCATGCGACTCGTTTCCAGACAGATTGAAGGCCATAGTCAAGAACAAAGGAAGTTATATTGAATAAAGATATATCATTTGAAAGCCTATTCTTTATCCTATTAAGTCATGAGTAGCAATGCATGTTTTAATTTTTTGTATTTTCGATAGAGGCCAAAACGTTTGTCGCCTTAATTCATGGACACCCTGTAATGACAAACTTATTATTTTTGTGTTAAAACCCAACTACTATCATAGTACAACACACAAAACGTCAATTCAAATTGTTAATAACGTGTTAGATGTGTTTTTAAACTACTTTACAAACTGAAGTTCAACAGAAAAACCGTAAAAATTAGTCGCGTAAAAATGCGTAGCTTGGTAAGTAAAAACATACCAAGTGTTCCGTTCCTAAAAATTGCCCAAATTATGTATATTCACAATCTCATAAAAAATCTCTTTGATTTCGCTTTGGTCCGGCTCAAATAGCCGAAGAAATAACAGTTTTATAAGTAATTTAAATATTTATATTTATTTACAAGAAAAAATGGCAACACTGCTTAATTTCACGAATCTTGACGTACATTCCAGAACTATCCGCTTGACCTGTTTTGACTATGACGTAATAGTTGTTGTTTGTAATTTGGATAATGTCAGAACATTCGAGTAACCTTATCGACTGGTATAAATAAGGTTCGCTGAAAAGCAGTAATAATTCGATGTTTTCGTTGTGGTAACTTAGAATTGGAAAATTGTTAACTGTGTGAAGTCATAGTTTTTTGGTCGCAAGTCTTGGGTTGTCTACGTGATTGTGAAGAATTAAGCTATTGAGCTTTAACCTGTTGCTTTGATTTATACTATTCGGGCTCCTAAGTGGATTGGAGCATATTTCTTAATAAAGAAGATATTGTGGTAGTCTGAGCTGTGATTTAGCTAGACTATATTTTTGCTGTCGCTGGTTCGAAGGTCAGATCCAGCAAAAAGATTAAGAAATTTATCGTTTAGTAGACACCTAGATTGCGTTATTGGCGAGGCCTTCTTTACAGGCGCCAAAAAAGGTAGACGATTAAATAACGTACTAAGTTACCGAATAAATTTGCTACAAAATTTCAAAAACTATTTACTAAATTCTACAAAATTTCAAAAAACTTTCCAAAATTTAGAAAAAACTAAAATTTGTGGAAGTAACAAAATTTCAAAAACTTTTTAACATCGGAACACCAAGCTACACCTCAATTTAATGACAAACTTATTGTTTTTGTGTCAAAACCCAACTACTATCATAGTACAACACACAAAACGTCAATTTAAATTGTTGCCAACAAACTAGGTGTGTTTTTAAACTATTTTACAAACTGAAGTTCAACAGAAAAACCTTAAAAATTAGTCGCGTGAAAATGCGTAGCTTGGTAAGCAAAAACATATCAAGCTACACCTCAGTTTAATTTACCTTACCATCATTAAAAAAAAAGTTAAATTGTTTAAGATTTTAGGTTAAAAATATTTGTTTTAATGCCAAAATCCAATTTCCCTCCTAATAACATTACAAAGTTAAATTTAAAATATTTCATTCCTTTTAATAAATAGTTCTGGTGTTTCTAATCTTAATAACAATATAAAAAACAGGCTAATAATTTCGGGTTGTCCAAAAGAGTAATTATAAAACAAAAAAATCAAAACAATGTCAGATGATAATTTAAGCTCGTACTGCGAAGTTCTATTGCAGGGTTGGCGAACCTTTTTTATAGGGCGGGTCAAAAAATGATAGTTTTTTAAAACTTACATTAATTGGGTCACTCGCTAAAAAAAGTCGAAAACTAAAAAAAACTCTTCACCAATGGTGGATATTCAAATTTAGGGGCCCGAGGCAAGAATTTTTAAATGTTGATGTTCTCTAAAAAAAAAAGCTTTGATCTTGGCTTCCACTTTTTTCTCTAAAACTCATGGTGTCCTCCAAAAAAAAAATAAAGATCTTCACTTTGATTTCATCTCTAATTTCCCTGTTTTCCTCTTAAAATCAAGGTGTTCTCCAAAATAAAAAAAGGTCCTCATCTGAAATCAGTCTCGGAATTCCCACTTTTTGTACCAAAATCATAGTGATCTCTAAAAAGAAAAGGTCCTCACCTGAAATCAGTTTCAGATCCCTCACTTTTTGTCCCGGAATCACAGTGACTTCTAAAATTTGATAAAAAACGAGAAAAAAGGGGTCTTCACAGCAAATCTGTCTTCGATTTCTTCCAAAATTGGGACAGGACAGAGGGCTTCAAAAATACTGCGCGAGCTACAGGTTGGACGCCCCTGGTCTAATCCGTCCCAAATAAATGTTGCAGACTAAAAATTCCAGAAATTTTAGAACATCAGGTGGGTCATTGAATTTCAACTAATGGGTCACAACGTGACCCGCGGGTCAGTGGTTCGCCATCCCTGTTCTACTGTATATCAAAATAAAAAATAAAGCAAATTTTGAAAACATAGTTTATATTAGAGGACGTTTTGGAATATGCTAAAGCCGACGGCATACATTAATGAAAACAATGTTCCATCAGCGCAACTGCAAAAGACACGGCTAAACCGCAAGGGCATACTGGCGGCGGTTCAAGCTGTAGTGTCCTGACGAGCCTAACAAGGACGAAACAGGTCTGTCGGCACTTGCTTGTTGATTGACTTGACCATTCTTACTATATGTTTGTAATGGCATACATTAATGTTGGCAGAAACTATACTATTGTGTGTGTGTGTTAGCTGTCAATCGAGTCCGATGATGACTTGTCTCTAGCACGGATTTTCCGTCTCCAGTCTGCTCTATTTGTTGAGAGTTTCTGCCAAGATCCAAGGGGAATATCTTTAACCTTGAGATTGCGTTTGATAGTGTCCTTGTATCTCAGCTTTGGGCGCCCTATTCCTCGAGCACCTTCAGCCAGTTGAGAGTAGAGGATGAGTTTCGGCAGTCTGTTGTTGCTGAGTCTATTGACATGACCTGTCCATCTGAGGCATCTATTTATGAGAGTGTCGTACATGCTTGGCAGTTCAGTTATTTCCAGGATCTTTGTATTGGAGATATGCTGCCACCAGTTGATGTTGAGAATCTGCCTGAGGTGACGCATCATGTATACGCTGAGCCTGTGAGCAGCGACCCTGTACACCACCCAAGCTTCTACTCCATAGAGAAGAGTTGATAATACTATTGCTCTGTATACTGCACACTTGGTCTTAATGGTCAGGTCCTTGTTTTGCCACACACGGTCTCTGAGTCTGCCAAAGGCTTTAGAGGCGTTTGATATGCGTAGTTCCAGTTCAGCATCATGCTTGTTGTTATCTGACACAGTCGTGCCAAGATATTTGAAGTTCTTCACATTGTTAAGATTCACGCCATTTATCTGAATGTCAAGACCTGGATCTGTCGAGCCCGGAGGGGGTTGATACAACACTTCAGTCTTTTTGATGTTTATCTTTAGTCCAAAGATGCGGGCAGAATCAGCGAATCTAGTTATGATATCCTGGGCATTTGCATGACTGTGTGCAACAAAAGCTATATCATCTGCGAACATGAGTTCACGCACGATAGCCCCTGTGGTGCTTCTTGAGGATTTGAATTGGCTGACATTAAAGAGATCAGCCCCAGGCCGGCATTGTAACATGACTCCTTGATGATGATCTTTGAAGGCTTGGTTTAATACCACTGTGAGGTAAAGCGAGAACAGGGTGGGAGCGAGAACGCAACCCTGCTTCACACCATTGTTCACGCTGAATGGCTCCGATAGTTCTCCTTTCAGGCTAACCGATGCTTTCATTCCCTGGTGTAGGGATGCAATAAGGCTTGTGAAGTGGTCAGGGCAGCCGAGCTTCCTTAGGATACTCCAGAGTGCTGATCTGTTCACTGTATCAAAAGCCTTGGTGAAATCCACAAACACCATATACAATGGCATTTGTTGCTCGATACACTTCTCCTGTATCTGCTTGAGAGAGAAAATCATATCCACAGTGCCTCTTCCAGCACGAAATCCACACTGGGCCTCCGGTAGTAGTGTTTCTGCATAAACGCTCATCCTGTTTAGAAGAATGCGGGCATACACTTTACCAGGGATAGATAACAGTGAGATGCCACGATAGTTCCCACACAAACGCCGATCACCCTTTTTGAACAGAGTGATGAGCTGGGCGTCCTTCCAGTCTTGAGGTGGAGTGCCAGACTTCCAGGAGTCAAGTATGATTTCATGGAGACACCGTACCAGTGATTTTCCGCCTAGTTTGATGACTTCCGGGTGAATTCCATCAGAGCCTGGAGATTTTCCACTACTTAGCAGGGAGATGGCATCGGCTACTTCTTTTAGGTCAGGAAGCTCATCCATCCAGGATTGGACAGGGTGCTGCTTCAGGTCACGAGTGACATCGGGGGGCACTTCATTTGATTCATTTAGGAGGCTGTTGAAATGCTCGGTCCACGTAGAGAGGAGGTCTTTCTTTTCTGACAGTAATGTTTGGTTGTCAGAGGAGAGCAGCTGGTCAGGATAGTTTACTCTCGGTCCCCATACAGCTTTCAGTCCTTGATGGAATCCTCTCGTATCATTCATGTCTGCTAACACCTGGAGCTCAGCCGCTTTGCTCTGCCACCATTCATTCTTTAGCTCACGGCATCTCTTTTGAAGGAGACGGGAGTGTTGTTTGAACCTCGCTTTGGTAGACCTGGTGTTACGGTTTAACATTTCAGCGCGTGCCTGGTTTCGGTTTTCAATCAGTTTGCTTAGCTCGGAATCATTCCCGTCAAACCAGTCCGCATGCTTTCTTTCAACAAAGCCTAAAGTGTCCTTTGACACCTCGTACACTGTTGACTTGAAGGATGCCCACTTATCCTCAACTGTGCCCGACAGATTTGGCAACTTCTCATTCAGTTGTGATTCTAATTCATCCCTGGTGGTACCACATTTCAGCTTGCCGACATCTAGCTTTTTGAGACGCAGTCTGGACCTGCGTATCAACCTCCTTACTCTGAGTCTCGTCTTGGCCCTTATCATTATATGATCGGTGCTACAGTTCGCCCCTCTCACGGCCCTTGTATCGTGAAAGTCACCAATATCACGTTGACGTGTGATAATAAAGTCAATGAGATGCCAGTGCTTTGACCTTGGGTGCATCCATGAGTTTTTATGGGCAGGTTTGTGTTTGAAGCATGTATTAGTTATCACGAGTTGATGCTCAGTACATATGGACAATAGGAGCTCACCGTTTGAGTTTGCACGCCCAGTTCCGAACTTTCCCAGCACTCCATTCCAGATTGACTCATTTTCTCCAACTCTGGCATTGAAGTCACCTAAGAGAACAATCTTGTCATCTTTCGGAATGGGCTTCAGGATGTTTTCTAGCTGCTTGTAGAACTGCAAGATTGTATTAGGACTGTTCGTCATAGTGGGAGCATAAATTGCGATGATGGAGCAGAATCTTTCGCCATTCAGCGGTAGCCTAAGAGTGATAATACGATCATTTACAGGTTTAGGATCTTCTGACATTTTAGTGATGACAGCATTACTTATGGCTAGGGCAACACCAGACTCACTCTTTCTTCCAGATGTTCTACCACTCCAGTAGATTGTGTAGCCAGCTTCTTCTCTAATGCTGCCAGTGTCACCAAAACGAACCTCACTTAGGGCACAAATGTCCACTGAATATTTTCTCAGCTCACGAGTTATGATGGCACTTCTTCTTTCTGGTCTGTCAACTCGTTCACGGTCGAGCATCGTTCTAACATTCCATGATGCAAAGTTCAGATCACAAGTAGTTTGGACCTTTTTATCCTGGGCGACGTCCTGCCAGTATGAGTTTCTACGTTTGCGAGACTTCATGATCTGTTTGAGACTTTGCTAGCAATAGATTTGTAAGGCTACTCGGAGTTTTGCTAGTTGTCAAAGCAGCCCTCTCCACAGGATGAGGGGGTTCTGGACTGGCAAGGTGAGACCAAGACGAGTACAGCTCCTCATCTGTCGCAGCGACAGGCCAGGCGTACAGTGATTACACAAGTACACTGCCCTCACAGGTTGTCACATTCCTGGTGTTGTTTATCAGAGTTTCACCTCTCTTAGATCCCCATATGATTAGCCTGTTTCCAGTTTCCAGTGGTGCCCGCGAGGAGGGACATATGGAGTCTTGGTGGAGCGATTTGTACAGCATACTACATCGTCACACCCTTGGCAAGCTTCCGGTTTTTATCTCCATTAGCTTTACCATCACCACATTCGGTGCGAGCAGACACTCTCCTTCCAGAATTTCCTTTATTTCTGTTGTGGCAGGTGCCATGCACTTCAAACTTTTGAACAATTTTCTTGATTGACGTCACAGATGGAGCTTCTTTTACACCAAAATGCTTGCGATATTCCCTTTGGGTTTGGACCAGTGATTTAGTTTCCAAATAGAACTTTACTATTTTTGATCGCTGCTCAATTGTGAAAGACATGATTAAGATAAAGGCTTCAAAATTTCAGGTATAAAACTCCTATTACCATAGAATAAAACCTGAAAAAATAAAAGAGTCAAATGCTCTAAAACAAAAGTAGTTAAAAATTAAAAAATAAACTTTTTTGTGGGACACCCTGTACTTTCAATTGTTTAAGATAAACGTTAGCCTGTCGCTAATAAATTTCTATAATAATTACTATAGCCTATGTATTTATTTGGATATTTATCTCGCTCATTCACTGAGAAAATATTTTAGCTTGTTGATTACCATTTTTACTAATTTATTCGAAAATAAGCTGCTTTTGTATCGGTAGAATCATAAATCCCGCTTTCCTAATAAATGGCTTACATTCGACTGTGCAAATCTGAATTTATGCTCGTTCTCCCTGAGTCTCGAACCAATTCTTTTTGTGCTAGTTGCAACTTGATTACATTGTCTGCCTCACATCAATGTATTTGTCGTTTTCTCACTCTGGTCACTGTTAGCTGGCAACTGCTGAGTTTTTGCGCGACTGACGTCATGTGTGCAGCTACTAATTGGTGTGATTCTGATAGTCAAGCAGTCACCATCGACTTAAACCAACAAAACTTAACTGATTTTATTTCTAACTCTCTTAGTTCCAATGTTAATCCCTGCGACTATTTTGACTTAAGTAGATTGAATAATAGTACCAAAAAAGATTCCTGTCATCTATTTCTTCATCTAAATATATCTTCGCTTCAAGCACATTTTGATGATTTATTTGATTTTCTTTCACAATTAGACCAGCCCCCTAGTATTGTGTTTATTTCGGAAACCCGTATAAATATTGAACCTTCTACAAACATAACTATTCCTGGTTATATCTTTATTCATTGTCCTTCCCCAACGGTGCATATATTTCTGATCATTTAAACTTCTCAGTTAATGAAACCCTTAAACTTTCAGTCAACGGTTGTGAAGACAGAACGTACACACCAACCTGAGTTTAATTAAGATCACTTTGTACTTTTTTTATTGAATAAATCAATATTGAATAATAAATTTGTTGAATAAATCAATAAAAAATAAAGAAACCAAAAAATCAAAGAAGTGAAAAAGTAAAAATTTTTACTTAAAATAAAATTTAAATGAAGAATTAATAAAGAATTATAGTTATATTTATGAAGTAAATTGATTAATATCTTCGGGATGAAGAAAGTTTTTTTATATTATTTTTGGGAGGCAGAATTACTTTTATTTATTTTGAAAAACCGATTCAGTTTTAAAAAAGGTGGAGCCTATAATTATGATGTCAAAACATTTTTGGTCTTAAGCTTTTTTTTTGAAAAATCAATCTCTTTACATGTTTGATTTTTGGACTTTACTCTAATGTAAAGTTTAAAACGAAGTAAAGACCAAAAAAGTCTTTACATTAAATCTTGGTTTTTGGGCCCTCGATGCATAAAATTTCAGCAAAAATTGTTTCGCCCCCAAATTTTTTATTTTGGGAGCGGCAAACCAAGACGTTTATAGAAAAAGATTCGTCCCTAATAATTAATGTTTTTTAAAAGAAAAAGGTCTTCACATTTGTATCAGTCTCGGATTTCTTGGTTTTCATCCGAAAAACTTCTAATCAGTCTGAGATTACTTGGTTTTTGTCCCAAACACAAGTATTTAAAAAGAAAAAAAAAGTCCTCACTTCAAATATGTCTCGAATTTCATCATTTTCAGCCCTAAAACGTAGTCTTTTCTAAAAAAAACAGGTCTTCACTTCGAATCTGGCAAAACGGGCAGGACAAAGTGCTAAAAATCAAGACTGTCCTGCCAAAATCACGACGTATGGTAAGCCTATGTATATTATAAAAATCTAAGAGTATAAATTTGGAACGTTTGAATTATAATTTCAAAAGAAAAAGAAAGGCGAATATACTAGGAAATAAAGAAATATAAAAACATAATTTATTATAAAGTATTAATAGTATAGTTTCTGCCAATGTGGTGATGGTGAAGCTAATGGAGAATCCGACACAAAAGTCAAGTCAAGTTTATTTCACTAAGCGTTTGAAAATATCGTTTGATTGAAACAACGAAAAGGCCTATATTAAAAATGATCGATGTCAGCAACTTGCTCTGAAAAATATAACTTAAAAAGCTTTTGGTGTAACGTTCAGAAGAAAATAAAAGTGAACAAGCGAGAAATAGTAATAATTTAGTTTTAGTTGAGCTTTGCTGTAAAAAACGTCACATCGTTGAGATGTTTAGCCCTTCATCTTGTGAATAATAGAATAAAACAACTTGCTGTCACACTTGCTGTCACACTTTATTTGCAAAGCTTTACGATGCGAAATAAAATTTGAGAGGGACAAGAGATATTTGAGAGACATTTTGTTCAAGACTTTTTGCAAGATTAGATTGAACTATTTAGAAAGAAAATGGCGAATTTTTATTATCTCTTTGATTTTCTTTTTAATGCAGAATTTTTTAATGCTTCAATTGTTTATGAGCGGCAAAAAGATAATAAATCAAAGCTCAAAAAAGAATCTGACAACGGTAGTAAAAGGCACAATACACTTTTTTATGAAAAATTGTACAAGTAAGCAAAGCGAAGTACTTATCAAAAAAACTTTTGAGGTATATTTAACCAAAAATGACTAAAGCTCAAATTCTTGATTCGTAACTCCGTTCTTAAAGCTGTAGACAAAAATATAAAAATATCTTCACTTTAATTAGTTACATTGTTCACATTAAATACTTAGGGACCCGGATGAAATAGCTTGGCAGACCGGATTTAGTTTGCGGGCCGCCGTAGTTTTCACAACACTGCTTTATATTTTATGTTTGAATAGTGCTGTTTAATTTTCTCTCCTTTTTTTGCCAATCAATTTTTTTCATACAGCAAAATGCGTACCCGTGCACGAGTAAAATATGTGATCGCTTTTTCGAACGTTCGCACTCGTGTTGGGGCGATTAGACTAGGAACAACTTTTTTAATTCAGGTTTTTTTCGCAAAGAGGCTAAAAAACTATTTGGGAATTCTTTAAATTGTTTGGATAAATTTTTTATTTACACTTTAAGCAAGAAAACCAGTATTTATTTATACTGTGTGTTGTGTTGTTCTGGGAGTTTGCCTCAACGCGAATCAAATTTGTGGTGAGTGTATTATTTTAATTTAACAGCGCCGTGGTCTTTGTAATATCGCGTGTTCTGTTAAATTGCTAATTGCAAAACTTTTAGTTTTTAAGCACACAATAAATTAATTTAAACATTATAAACCATTTTTATTCAGTATTATAACACATGTGTGATCTGTCTTCATGCTTGTATGTCGTATACCGATCTTTCCATTTAGTGACTTTGGAAAAAATTCAACATGTCATTAGTCATTTATTACATATTACTGCAAATTAATTTTTTTTAACACTTTCGTATGATCTTTTAAAAAAATAGTAAACGATCTAAATGGTTTTACGATATACCAGATTTTCACGGAGATTATTGATTTGCTTTACGCAGTAAGTAATAAAGCCTGACTTTCAAGGCACTTGTTTTTTCATGCAACCACAAAAACGCGCTTTTTCATGTTGATTATATAATTTTTTATACTATTTTGAAAAAGTTTTAAAAAGCATTAAAGCCAGTTTTCTGCATTTATCTACAAAACATGGCTTTGTGTTTGAAATCACGATTTTTTTCGATTTTAAAGCGTTCATTTCTTGCATTTGCAATGCGAAACAAACATTAACTGGCATAGTTTAACATTGCTAGTTTTAGTATAAATTATAATTTTTTTCGGTTATAAGTGCGATTAAGTTGACACAATCAACAACAGAAATTCAAATAATCGACTTTTACATATTAAAGTTAAAATTACAACAAAAAGTATTAAACAAATAAAAACACAGTGAGTATGTGTTAATAAGCATAGATCAATAAGGAGAAGCCAAGTGACGATATTTTTGACAAGCAAGAGTTACATAAGTATTAACGACAAAGCTTCCGTAAAAGTTAGCAGTTTATATACATAAATCAATAATTTAACCGAATTGTCTCACAATGCTGGCACATTGCTCGATAAGCAGGTTAGAGCATTTTATTTAACTTTTTGTTGTAGTGTTTTAATTTAAATAAATCAATAATTTTGTAAAAACAAACTCATGGGTTTTGTCAGTAACTATAAACATATCATGCTTGTCCTTCGACAAACCTGGGTCGTGGCATTGCGCATATTATATACTGACAGCGATAATGTTAAGTCGGCATCTTGCTTTGTCTTTCAAAACCGTCAGACTTCGCGCTCCATGCGGTTCACGATTTATGAGGAAAGGTTATATAACGTAATTTGCAAGTTGTTTATTGATGAAAGGTAAGCCTTTCGTTGGGCGAAGTTATTTTTTATAAAAATATTTTAATTGCTATTGCTTTTATTCCTAACAATTTGCTTCCTGCAAAAAAGTCTTAATTTATTAATTGCTGTTGTTAAAATATTTGAAACTATAAGATACCCTGACCAGACAATTCATCAAACGATAGTTTGTCGAACAACAATTAATTTAATTGAACCGTCTCTTTGTTTAGATTTATTGACATCAGAGGAGAACTGTTAATTGCAATTTGTTAAACTGCTGTTCAATCAATTTCCATTCGATAAAGGGTCGTCACGATATATTTTAGCTATAAGTATCTTAATTAGAGTAATTACTAAATTAAGAATTTTTTAAAAAAGCAAGCTGTTAGTAATAAAAAATTTTTCAATGACATAGCCTATACAGCAAGAAACATTTTAAATATTTTTTATAAAAAAATATAACGTCGGCAAAGAAAAGCTTATCTTTTGATAGATGAACAAAAAAAATTTAAAATTTGTTTGTTTGTTTTACTCCGAAAATTGATCTATTGTTTTTACAAACGTTTGACATAAACGTAGAAATTCGCTTCAAAAAGTTAGGACATGCGATTTCACGATCAGGATATATTTTAAGTTTCGAAAACTCAGTTTGAATTGTTTCAATTTACTCCAGTTTGGAGTTTTTCCAAATCCTCCAAACAACATTTCAATTTGTTGTTTAGATCTTTACTCATGACATCATTATCGTTGAATACCTGTTTGCATTTGCCGATGGCAGTTTTGAAATGAGATTTAGCTTTTAACTTGAAGAAATTTACAGCTTTGGCGTAGTTATAGACAGCCCAACACCGAACATTGAATCGCAAGTTAAGCTTTTCATCGACTCCCATTTCAAAAAACCGTTCAAAACAGCTCATACATTTTTCAAAGTTGTTTCTTGCAGCATAGTACTTTGCACAGTAGATAATGCTCATTCTACCACTGGATATATTTTGAGCGTTTGTATGGGCTAGATTAAAGAGGTCTTGGCAAAATTTATCTGCTTCGTCAAGTTTTAGTTGATCTTTATTTGATTTGACTTGACGAGCATTTATTCGGGTAATAGATTTTAAAAGGGAAATACGAGTAGAAGTTTTAGAAGGACCAAAAACCTCTTTTAAAATTCCATTTTTATACATGTCAGTACTTGTACTCTCTTCTAAAGTTTTTTTGCAAAGCTCGAGTACTTCCTGATTTGCTTCATTGCTTGTCTTTTTAAGTTTAAGAACAATTGGAACCTGCCCTCCAATCTGTGATAATCGTTCTGTTAATAGAGAAACGCCACATGTGGTTCGGCATTCAACAGCAATACTATTACTTAGTTTTGTCATCCAGATCCACTTCTCAACTTGCTCAATCAAATCCAAATCAGCATAAAGTACAAGACGACTATAACTATGCAAAATGGAAGCAACTCTTTCGGCATAAAACACGGGAGCATACTTGTTGTTTGACAAAAATAATTTTCTATTTTGCAACTCTTGAAGAAACGAATTTTTTTTCAAAAAACCTTCGCGAAAATTTTCAATTTTTTCAAAACCCAATTCTTGGCATCGCGTTTGTAAAAAAGCTTCTTCGTTTGCATCAAACTCTAGAAACAACTTTGAAGCATATTTAATTGTAAAGTTCTTTGGTAAAATCTGGCCTTTAGCTTTTGATATCTCAACAATTTCTTTTGCTACTTTTCTGTAATCTAATGCTTTTTCAATAAAATTTTCCGCTGAAAGAGGCTTTAAAGCTTTTTTAAAATACTTATCGCTTTCATCCAAAAACATTGCAGGCGATTCATTCAACATAATGGCAGCAGCAGTTTCATACAAATGACTTGCAATAGCCTTCAACATAATGCAATCTCTTTCGTTTCCAAACAATTTTTCTTCACTTTTCTCAACGTAACCAAGTAATGTTTGTAAATGCCTCCGAAGCTTATACATTTTCTCAGATTGGACATTCTTTCTCATGTCTTTTGAAACTAGCCCACTCATCACTTCGATCGCTTTTTCAATAGGATTGAAAGGTATTTTAAAGATCGTTTGTCGTATAAGCCTAAACGAGTTGTTGACCACTTCATGAAAAATGATTTCTTTTTCCTTGGTTTCATTGCACATATCATGACCTAAAAGCTTGGTGATCATATTTCCAACATCTGCGGTGTTTTGCGACATGCTAACTTTTTCCTCACGAAGAACATGTGAACAGTAATCAATGGCAGAACGAGGAATTTTATAAAAATTAAAATAAGCTAGACAAGACA
Source organism: Diplosoma virens (assembly GCA_963680785.1). NCBI lineage: Eukaryota > Metazoa > Chordata > Ascidiacea > Aplousobranchia > Didemnidae > Diplosoma > Diplosoma virens. The sequence goes on along the minus strand of OY796894.1, from coordinate 18,101,036 downwards.
GAATCATCCAATAAAAGGGAGTGTTTCCAGATTCAGTTCTTGGTATGAATGGCATAACAATTGCTTGAAGCATATGCTCAGCAGATTCACCAAACTCTTTCACGATTTCCCTTTTCTCATGTGAAGTGATAACAATTTTGAGGTTTTTGAATAGGTCAAGATAAGTTTGGTATTTAATTCTGGCGTCAATACAATAGCCTTTGGCTACTTGTAGTACTAAAGGCAACCCTTTAAAACGCTTACAAATCTTTTCAGTAGCAATTTTTTCTTGTTTATCGTAGTTGCCATTACGTTTTAAATATTCAAGAGCTTCTGTTTTTGTAAATCCAGTCACAGTTTCCTTAATATAAATATCCATATCATTTGTTTCCTGATTTTCTAGAATTGGAGTTACAAAACGTGAAGCAATATACGAGTACAAATGCTTTGGGAATTCGTCATCACTTTGCTTTGCATATTTGTTCAGATTTCTTAGGAGATTTTGAAGCAACTTGTTGCTTTTGTTGTTTTTATCTGAAGTAGGATCTTCGACAATGAGTAAAACAGGAGTGTTTGCATCTAACAACACTTTAATTAAAGCATCTGTCACACCATCATCAAGTTCAGCAATAATTTTTTGACGTGTTTCATTATCAAAAATAAAGTTGTCTTTTCTAAGTTCATCAATCAACTTTTTCAGTTCTTCTTTGACGTCATGACCTAGGTCTTTGCATTGGATGTGTCGTTTGACCAATTTTTTTCTCATTTCATGATCTTCATCAACAAATGGAAATTTTTTGCTGAGCTCTTGCACAATGTGGGATGTACCACTGCCAGGCACACCACAACAGTGAAGAATTACTTTTTTTCTTTTTTCAATTTTTTTAATAATGGTCAAGAGCTTTTCAGTTTTCATTGTGGGTTCCAAGCGTCGCTTCCTACTCTTGCCATTAGCAGGATGAGCGTTAGTTCCTGTAACAATAATTTTAAAAAATAATCACTCAGCACCGGTTAAGTGTTTGATTTATGCGTTCATTTAGGGTGCTAATTTTAGAATAATTACCAGTACTGTTATAAGTATTAATAGGGTTAAATTTTTCTAAACAGAAAATTGATCAGGTTACAGTTAGACCTTCCTCTTCTTATGCTAAGTTTTATTAAGACGATAACGTGGTTGAGCAGGTAAAAGCGTGGTATTGATGGCGAGCGTGATCGATACGGTCGTAGTTCAGAGCCTACTTCCGTCATTCTGTTGTTTTTTAAAACACACGTTACGATAGTTTTTTCTACTCGGCGACCTTAGAAAGCAGTTTTAAATTTAAACCATATCTCTGAAAAAGTAAAAAAAAGCTTTAGTATTTTCTTGACACATTTGAAAGCAAATTGGGGTATTGGCTTGATGGTTGCCCTGAGTCAGTGGTTCTCAAAATGTTTAATTTAAAGATCTAAGGGTGTTGATAACTAATGGTTAGGGTTTTCTTGAGAAATAAAGCAACGATTTCTCAAAATGTAAAAAATGTATAATAGTCAAAATAAAGATTTTTTTAGTCTTCTCTTGCTTTCTTTCTTATCATAGTTACGTGAAAGTAAGGACCAAAAAAAATCTTTATTTTAATTAATTAAGAGTGTAAAATATCGATAAAATAATTTTTACTCGTTTCTGGGTCGATGTGCAGGAAAGTGTGAAAACCACTGCCTAAGTTCAATGTCTTTAACTTTTTCTTGCAATTCGAGAGGATAAATAGAGATGATAATAATAATAAAATCAGTACTTAATATAAATCTTAATTTGTTTAAGAAAAATAACAGCTTTACTTACAAAAGTGGTATAATTTAAATTGCCTTTATTAATTATTCTCTTTGTATTTAAGGGTAAAATGCCGGCTTGTGGAGGCAAGGCAAAACTGTAAAGGCCCGGGACAGGTCTAGCGTAGTTTTCACGAAAGGTTGTCTTCCTCTAATCATCATCAATTTTGTAAGACGATTAGTGCAAAATTTGGTGTTTTACAATAAGAAGAAGCCAGAAATCCAAAAAAACTCTCTATTACGGAGTTCTTGACCAAAAAAAGACTTAATGAAAGCCAAGAAAGCTTTTGGGTTCAACAATGTTTGGATCAACTATGGTACAGTATATTGTTATTGCAAAGAAAAAAGGCAAGCACATGAAGATGTTGGAGAGATAAATAAGTTAATTGCTGAGTGACTTTAATTATCAAATAACTTTTATAATTATATTTATATTTTTTCAATTATAAATAAGTAAAGTGATATAATATCCTAAAATACCATTCTTTGCCAAGATAACACAAAAGTACTTTTTCTGGAATTTTTGATTTTTATAATTCTCTTCTTTAATTTTCTATTTCTATATGACTAAAAAAAAAATGAAAAGATACTTTATTTGCTTTGAAATATTTAAAAAGAATCAAAAAATATTATCATGCTCTACATTTATGCAGACTATTTATCTTAATTGTATTGAAGATAATATTTATATCACCAAAAATACATGGAAATACAATTTTTGTTCATTTACATTTTTTTTAGTTCTTGTTCAGATAAAGAATTTAATGAATTATTAGGTTTTGGTACTTTCAATCGTTTTTAATCTGCCAATCATCTAATTAACTTATTCAAAAACTTATCTGAATATAATGAACATTTAATAGCAAATGAAGATTCTTGCAATGGTAATAAAACTAACTTTTTTTACAATGTAAATGACCAATATTTATCCAGTAAAGATGCTAATTTTCTACAGTTAAATTCTTTTAATGAGAATAGTAATTTTCAGTTTTATGTTTAAATATTAGATCATTAAGCAATCTTTAAAATTTTTGTAAATTAGAAGGGTTCTTAGTAGTAACACGTTAGTAACTGTAACCAGGATTGCAAACTCGAACTTAAACTCGAAAAACTTGATTTTTTTTTTGCCGAACTCGAACTCGAAAAATATTTAATTAAATTTGATATCATTATTTAAAAAGTTTTGAAAAGAAAATAAATAATATTTTAGATTTTACCTTTGTGATATTAATTTGTTTAATTTTAAAGGCAACTGAGTTGTATTTGACATAGGAAATATTTGGGCAAAGTCAGAAGTTTTCGGGCAACGACAGGAAAATATTTGGGCAACGAAAAATTTGTTGAGCACAGAAAAGTAACTACTTTTGCACGACAAAGTTTCAAATTCAGAAAAAAGATTACAGTTGAAGGTGACAATCTTGTTTTAAAATCACCACTTTTTTTGGATAAAAATCGAGAAACGTGAGAAATATTCCAAATGAAGACTTTTTTTGGTCTTCACTCTAAATTTGAGACAAAATTTTTTCTCATTTCTGTAAAGTACTAAAGATCATGATTTGGGCAAAGTCAAAAAATTTAGGCAAAGCTATATTGCCCCTCTCCAATATTTTATCGGCTGGTACGCCTATATAATGACTTGTTTCATTATTTCTTTTATTTTGTTTATCTTTTTGTGGTAGCATTCCAGTTTTTTAAAGTTATCGTGTACATTGGCTTAATCATGCTTTCGATTTTTACAGCATCGAATAGAACTTGAACTAGAAAATTGAAAATGAAAAAACTCATACTCGGATTTGCGAATTTTTTATAAACTTAAACGTGAATAAAAATCCATCAAGTTTGCAACCCTGGCTGTAACTTAAAGCCAAATCATTCAAAGTCAATTATAAATCTTCCGGGCCTCTTATTAATTTCTAATCCAAGACTTCAAACTCCGGCAGGTGGTGTTGGCTTTTATGTAAAAGAAAATTTAGTTTATTCAACAATACTAGATTTAAATAAAACGGTGGAAAAAACTTTTGAATCTTTATTTATTGATATTAAATTAAAAAATAAAACCATTACATTTAGATGAATTTACAGGGCTCAATGCAACGATATTGTATCACATTCTTCTTTTTTTAGATATTCTAAATAATACCCTAAAACTTATAAAAAAGAGATACTGTTTTATATTAGGGGACTTTAATTGCAATATATTAGATTGTGAAAATCCTCAGATTTAGATTTTGTTGATGCCTTTGAGCCCGTTGGTTTCTTGGGCGGACCCAGGGCCTCTTTGAGACGTGAGGGACCCAAAGAGTTATCGAACGATATCTCTGCTCTGCGCACCCTGCAAGATCGTCGAGAGGCATATTTACGCCCGCATCAAGCCAATTATTGATTCCTTTCTCCCCAGAGAGCAGGCTAGGTTTCGACGCGGGATGTCAAGCGTGGATCAAGTCGTTCTGTTGACCCAGAACAACAAATATTTTTTCGAAGCTAAAAAGAAGGCCGGTGTCTTATTTGTCAATCTGACAACAGTTCATGACACTGTCTAGCCCCTTGGCCTTACTCGCAAGCTGCTGAGGCTTCTGCCGGACAAGCACATGATCAGAATGGTCATGGAGCTTGCCCGAAACCAAAGGTTTACCCTTACTACCGGTGACAGCAAGCAAAGCAGGTTACGCCGTCTGAAAAACGGCGTTCCTCGGGGATCGTTCTTGGCTCCCTTTCTTTTCAATTTTATACGTACGACGTGCCTGACACGATTTCCAGAAATTTTGCGTATGCAGACGATTTGGCATTGTTACACTTTTATGGAAACTGGAAGGACTTGAAGGGGACTTTAAGCCAAGACATGACTACACCTTCAGCGTATCTTCAGACTTGGAGTTCGAAAGTCAGTCACACAAAAACGGTGACGGTAATCTTTCATTTAAATAGCCGAAAGGCAACACGTGAGCTAAAAATCTACAACAACAATAAACTTTTACCATTCTGTCTAACTCCTGCTAATCTTGGGATAAAACTGGACAAATCGCTCTCGTTTCGTCACCATCTAATAACGTTGCGCAAAAAACTATCTTCGCGCGTCACACGGCCCAGGCGACTTGTAGGCTCAGGATGGGGTGCTGATGCCAAAGCACTGCTCACAGCTGCCCAATCTCTGGTCTACTAAATAGCTGAGTACTGTGCACCAGTCTGGTGTGGCAGCGCTCACACTCGCCACATAAACAGTGTCTTAAATGACGCTTTGTGCACAGTCACTGGATGCCTGCGTCCCACTCTAATGGATACTTACCCATACTTTTAGGCATACAACCAACTGAGTTTCGCCGACTGGGAGCGACACTTTCCTTGACTTACCGTGGATCTCTGGACCCTGACCATATACTGTATGGTATTTTATGTGGTTCTTCCAGTGCTCAACAAGACAAACTAAGATTTAGACCCTCGTTTGTGCCATCTGCGCGGAATCTTTTAAACAACCTTGCCGGACTTGGCATCCGCGGTTCACAGTAGACGAATTACAGATGGAATGTGGAGTACTATGAGAGTACATCCAGGCTCCGTGCTTTCATACTGATATTCAGTGCCAGGCCTGTTGAAATAAACTTGGGTCAAACTCAATTGCCTGCGGACTGGTGTTTGTCCATGCACAAATGGGGTCTCACTTCTTCACCGAATAGCGAGTGAGGCGCCGCTGAACAAACCGCAGATCACTTTCTAATAGCGTGCCCCATACATCGGTCACCACATGAGCACGGGTCTGATGATTCTTGATGACAAAACGTGATGCTGGCTCGACACCATCACTGCCAGCACTTGATCCACGTAGTACAGCAGCCTGAACCCTCGGCGCCAGTCTGGTTTGTAACTGGCCTGGAGTGGGTGCCCTTTCAATCGACGACGATAAAACTTGTTAAACAATATCAATCTACAAGCGGTTGCAAATCACTTTGCCCAACCAAACGAAACATTAATAAATTATTTTGGGTTGCATTAATCAGGCAGCGTCTAATAATTTACATCATATCTTGACCTAAAGGTCCATTCATACTTATATAATTACGTTTTTTTCTGCGATTTATGACTAGTTCTTTAACTGTTTTAATGTTCTATCTATTTTACTCTTTCGTATTCTTGATAATGTAAATGTTTCGGACAGCGTTGTGTTGAGGGAACTAAAAATTATTCACTGAATAGCGAGTGGAAAACATTTACTGATGTTCCAAAGCAAAATATATTCGATCTGTATTTATCTGCCTTTGGCTGCTCTAAACGGAAGCCACAATTGTTGAATGTTTCGAAACTTTAGGTTTAATAACCAGTTAATAGATTTGCGTTTTTTAATGAATGAAAAAAGTTGTGTAAAACTGGCTATTTTTGTGGCTATCGCAGCGAGTTCTAATGGCAGAGTGAATTAAAGGTTTAACAAGATGCCTCACACTTTCAAGATTAAGCGTTTAAGATCTGGGTTTAATAAAAAAAGTTTATATTCACCGTAAGATTGATCGCGAACCAAGGTAAGCAGTTTAGCAAAATAAAATTTTTCCGAGACACCGGTCTATCTGCCCAAGTTGAAATTTTATCAGTCAACCAAAATTTCAAGATAGTTTCCAAAACTTGCTTTTGTGAGGAGTGCCTTTTCAATAAAAAAGTGTCTTTATTTTGAATCCCCCCTTTTTGTCAAAAAGAAGCTTCAGCGCCCCTGGTAGTAGGCCTATCCCATTTCTTTGGTTGGTGTACAGCTTTGTTTTGACCTAAGCTACTTTGTTTCTGTTTGGGATTACATAATTAATCTTAGCTTTATATCATAATAGTTTTTTTTAGGGCCAAAAAAATTGGAACAAATTTTCTCAAACTGTTTAAAATTGGAAAAGCACAAGTAAAATGTCGTCATTAACTTTGTAGACTTACTTATATAACACGTTCTTCAGGTGTTTTTGTCAAATATATTTCAATTTTTAAACAATTGGAAGATAACTTCAAGTTTTCTAAAATATTTTGAGATAATCTAAAGCAGTGATTCTCAAATTTTGGTGGTCCATGGCCCCTTTTGTGATGTGACTGATAGGTTGTCGTAATCTTGAAATGGGTGATGGGTCCGAAGAAGCATCTGGAACTACAGAAGTTTCATTTAGTAATGATCGATCAAAAAAAGTTTCTTAATTAAAAACAATAAATCCAAAATAACCTAAATTGTACAAACTTAAAAATTTTTACTTTGTTTGGTGCTTTAATAAGACTTATGGTATTATTAAAAAGTGTATTCATTCCTTTAAGACTTTTCATCTTACACTCATCGGGAGGAATCGTAAGAATGAATTGAGAGCAACCCGATTGTAGTTATATAGGAAAGGAGAAGAATTCTGATTGATTAAAAAAGGCGACTAATAAAGAAAAGAAAACGAAAGTGCGTCTGATTGGTCAAGAAAGGCAACCAATTAGAAGCGAAAGAAAAAGAGCGTTATTGAATGAGTTTTAGAATGTAAAGGAATTCCTAGTGTCAACATAGATTAGGTTGAAAAGATTTGATAATAGTAGCTTCAAGAGCGGAAAGGTGGAAAGAAGTACGTCCTCGGGCAAGGATAGAGAATTTGGTGTCACTGTATTGGCTGGCACAGAAATGGTTTTCGAAAAGATTTTTTCCAATAGCAGAGTCATAGGCGATAATTTAAGAGGTGCTGTTTGTCTTGCAGACCTGGGGAAAGACAATCATGGGCGATAATTTTGACCGCGATATGCTGAGGCGCGTTTGGGATGAATTTTCAAAATAGCTTGATGTCGTCCGTGCTGTCGGTGGTGGCCAAATTGAGCATTTGAGCATTTGTAAAACATGAAATAAAACTTGAAGGCATGTACAACACATGTGTCCACGCTTGAGTTTTCTATAGTTTTTGTTTATGACATATCAGGTGATGATTTTGGCGTACTTTTTTAATCCTATATAGGTCATGCACTAACCACATTAACAGCATTTATAAAATTTACTAATTTAAAATACTGCGCTTTATATCATTTTATCTGACTTTCTTAACTGACTGGCAGGTTTTAGTTAAAACTAGCTATGTAAGATTGGATCCAAGCTTAAAAGGTTTTCTAGTATTGGTATAACAAACACCGTTTTAAAATATTGTTGGCTCGAAGTTTAATAGTAGCCTCAGTTGAACGCTTTTTTTCAAATTATTTTAAAAACAGGCTACGCCATTTTTTTTAGATTTATTCTTTATTGTATGGTGCTTAATAGGAAAAAGTCTTGAACAGTTTGTTAGTTTTATGGCAAGCAAGAAATTTACTGTAGAAAAATGAAAAGGGAATCACTGTTTGGATTTTGACTTTAATAGTTAAAATTCCAATTTTCCAAAAGAGTTTACAAAGAAATTCTTTTAAGGTTTTAATCTTTTCTTTTTGATTTCTTTGGCATTATATTAATTTTGACTTCTATTACTTGGATTCTTTTTATTGAACTTTGACTTTCGACTTTATTAGTTAGGATTCCAATTTACAAAAGAATTCTTTCAGTATTTTAATCTTCTCTTTTTGAATTTTTACATTCTATAAGATCAAACCATCACTTTGGTCTTTCGGTCTTCCAATTTTTTTGACATTTTGCAAAAATCAAACGGTCACTGACGAGATTTTAGTAGTCAAAACAGCTGTCTGGCGGAAGATTTTACTCTCCCAATAGTATTTTTTATGATTAATTTAGGTTATATGTCCCAAGCTAAGCTATATCTTTAATTTTCTTCCAAGGTTTTATCACAAAATTACCTTTTCTTTTACAAGTTGAGACCCCTAAACTACACCTTTAATTTTTTTGATGTTTTAAATCTAGATAAACTTTTTTTTTTTCTAAATCAGTTAACTTGATTACTATTTACATTTTGCCAAATCAATTTTTACCCGTAATTGTTCAGGCTGTTGAAAATTAGCGCAATGCTGTCGTAAACAGCGAAATGTCAATATAATATTGTTGAAATTGAATGAGTCTTTGTATTTTTGCACAGAAATGTGTCATTTGCCTCGATAGTAAGAGGTCAAATTACTCCTGTGTGTGCATTTTTTCGATCAGCTGAATATATTACATGTTAAAAGTGATTTTGGTCATAATCATTGAAGCAGTGGCAAAGGTAAAAGTTATTCTCTAGTCATCTTTCTAGAAGTTGTTTTTACTTTTTTTTATTATGTCCGTCTCCTTAAGTGATTTGGCGGGCTATTAGGACCCCAAAAACAGTGGCAACGTCCGGCTTTATTATATCAGAAATTGTCCGCAAAGCAATAAGCAAAAATCTCTTCAATTTAATTTTAAGGCTGAAAAGTTATATTTTCTTTCAAAATTAAAATAAAGACCAAAAAAGATTTCAAATCAACTCTTGGTTTAAATTGAAAGACAAAAAGTCATTAGAACTTAAGTCATTTTTGAAGCATAAGCTTTGTCATAGATTCAGGACAAAAATTAAATTTGAAATTGACAAACAAGAGGTAATATCCCGTTGCTTTGATTGATCTAAAGCTTTGTTTTGACCCAAGTTACTTTTTCGTCTCTGTTTGGGATCAAATAATTAACCTTAACTTTATATACGTCAGTAAGAATGACATACTAAAAACTCATCTCGGCTTATTGTAGAAGAAATTTTAATTATAACAATAGTGATTTTACATGCCAAAAAGACAGTTTTTTTAGGGCAAAAACTGGGGCAAATATTTTCAAACTTTCAAAAGTAGAAAATAACCGGTAAAATGTCGAGTAGGTATGTAAACGTTTTTACATAAAACGTATTTCTGTTCTTGAATGATTGGAAGTTAATTTCAAGTTTTTAAAATTATTTTCAGATGATCTAAAAGCAAAGTTCTTTTACAACGAAGTTTAATTGCTTAGATAGCATAATCGGCATTATTACAAAAAAGCTTTTTATCTCTTTCAGCGCTCGATTATATATAAGTTTTATTTCAGTTCTTTTACAACTTCTTTTTAGTTCTTTTACAACGAAGTGTAATTGTTTAGACAGCATAGTCGACATTATTACAAAATGCTTTTTATCTCTTTCAGCGCTTGATTATAAAAAAAGTTGTTTAAATGCGCCTATTTACCGCTTTGAATGGAAGGCTTTTTTTTCTCCAGTCCGCGATAAGAATTTTGGTCGTTTTTTTCCTAAAAAATATCAGAAAAAATTGTTATCGATGGAACAAAATGTTATTAAAAAGTAATTTTTTTTTTTAAACTAATCAAGAGTGTACTAAAAAATCTCGAATTTAATATAAAGTCTAATTTTAGATATCTTTAAAATCAACACTTTTTCGAAATATCAGCTACTAGTTGAAAAAGCTTATTGCTTAGTGGGCGATTTCGAATTTGTTAGTCCGTTTGAGAAATTATTGTCTGAAAATAAAGTATGCACATGCATTAAACTGATAAACAAAGAAGAAAAATTTATATTTAAACGTGAACTTCTTTATATTTTTCCAACACGTTAAAGCGTGTCAAGTGTTGGAGGTTAAGCGCCATCTCTGTACTGCACCGCTGCGTCTGACAGTCTACCTTCTTTTGTTACAATCAGAAAGATGAGAGCTATTGAGCCCCTACGTCAGTTTTCGCTGCACAGAAATCAAAGCCAAAAGATTTCTCGTGGAGGCTAAATACAATAGCTTTTACAGAGAGGGGCTCAAACACGCTGCCCACAAAAACATATTTGCGGCCAGTCATGCACATTTGTTAAACTGCAACCGAAAATGGGTTTAATGAATGAACTAAAATTTGTTAATTAAATTTGTTGAGAGAAAAACTATACTTTTACAACTAACGTTTTCTTTCATAAAATTTAAGTAGTAGATAATGGCTAGTTTGGTTGATGTTTCCGCTAGTGGCGCTAGAGAGCAGGCGCAGGCGCACTGACGTCATCGCAGGCGCGGTGGCGGAGGGTGACGCTAGAGAGCAGTGGCGGATCCGAATCCTATTCCAAATCCTAATCCAAATCCTACTCCTATTTTAAATCCTATTTTGAATCCTACTCCTACTCCTAATCCTAATCCGAATTCTACTCCTATTCCTAATCCTACTCCTATTTCTAATCCTATTCCTAATCCTATTCCTAATCCTAATTCTACTCCTATTCCTAATCCTACTCCTATTCCTAATCTTACTCCTATTCCTAATCCTACTTCTATTCCTATTCCTAATCCTACTCCTACTCCTATTCCTAATCCTACTCCTAATCCTACTCCTATTCCTAATCCTACTCCTATTTCTAATCCTACTCCTATTCCTAATCCTATTCATAATCCTACTCCTAATCCTAATCCTATTTATATTCTTATTCCTATTCCTAAGAAAAACGATGGTCTTGAGTTCAAATCTTACCAAGACAATATTAATCCTAAACCTAAGAAAGATATAGTTTGAGTTTGAGTCCCAACCAAGACAGTATAAATCCTAGCCCTGAGAAAACCAGTGGTCTTGAGTTTGATTCCTACCCAAGATAATATGAAGCCAAACTCTATGAAAGACAGTAGTCTTGAGTTTATTCCTACCAAAAATAATATAAAGCCAAACCCTAAGAACAGCAGTGCTCGTGAGTTTGACTCCCACCCAAAACAGCGAAGCTGTAAATCCTAAACCTAAGATAATCAGTGGTTCTAAGTTTGACTCCTACACAAGACTTCAAAATATGGCATAAGATTATTTCAAAATATTCTGCAAGATTTTAAAGTAATAAAGTCAATCCATCTCCTGTTTTTTAAACTTTCGTAAAACGAACCTACCTAACCTTTTCTTGACTTGAAGCGCACAATAGAAAAATCGTTCAACCCGTTTCCTGTGTTTAAGCACTCCATAGAAAAAAACTGTTAAAATATGTTCTGCAAAGGGCAAGTTTGGACACGTCAGGTCAATACACAATTTTTCCATGGGGAATTCCCTGGGTTTTTACTGGGATTGTTTGTATAGGTTTCTTTGCGCATTGCAAATTTGTCTTGATTTTTTTTATATTTATGTTCAATTTCTCAATTTTTCCCTAAAAAAGTTTGGTTTTCAGATACTTTTATTCAATTTTAAAACTTTTTTCTAAAAAACCTTGATTTTTATTATAAATTTGTTTAATTTTTTCTCATCAATCTTAATTTTTTATAACTATCTTCAAAATTTTTATAGGCGAGCTTGATTTTTGTTATACTTATGTTCACTTTTTCAAAAATTTTTCTAAGAATCTTGATTTTTAGATATTTATATTAAATTTTTTTTTCTAAACAAGTTTGATTTTTGCTATACCTTTGTTGAATTTTTCCAAACTTTTTTTGTCAACCACGATTTTTATTATACTTTTGTTGAATTTTTAAAAGTTTATCTTGATTTTATCATTCCTATCTTCAATTTTTTCTAAACAACCTTATTTTTTGTCAAACCTTTGCTTAATTTTTCCTAGGCAACCTTGATTTTTGTCACATCTACCTTCAATTTTTCTTGGTAACCTTGATTTTTGTCATATCTAACCTCAATTTCTTCTAGACAAACTTAATTTTTTTTGCAACCACCTTCAAATTTTTTTTTCTAAACAACCTTGGTTTTTGTTACACCTAGCTTCAATTTTTTTCTAAATAAATTCGATTTTTTGTTATACCTTTGTTCAATTTTAAAACATTTTCTCTAAACAATCTCATTTTGTTATACCGCTGTTTAACTTTTCTTGAAAAACTTAATTTTTTTATAACTATCTTTAATTTTTTTTCCTCGGCAATCTTGATTTTTGTCATAACTATCTTCAATTTTTTCTTAACAACCTCGATTTTTGTCATAACTTTGTTTAATTTTTCTTGGTAATCTTGATTTTTGTTATACTTAACCTCAATTTTTTCTTGGCAACCTTGATTTTTATTTTAGTATTTATCTTCAATTTTTTTCTAGACAAGCTTGATTTTTTGTTACACCCTTGTTGAATTTTTTTTCTTGACAACCTTGATTTTTATTTGCAGTCAAAGTAATTCTTAAAATTTTTAAACAAAAATTTTTATTGATAGGTTTTTCGTGTTCAATAACTAGATGTTTCATAATAAAAAAGTCGTCTTTTTTCTTTATTATTTAGTAAATCAAATTCAAACATAGTTATTATTTTTATGTTGTATGAATTTAATTTCTAGTGTTAATATTTTAATTGTTTCAAAAATGAATTCAGTTTTAAATGTGTTTAATCTTTTGGTCATTTTTATAAACTTTTAATAATAAAAAAGCTACCCGTAATCTCTGTAAGCGTGACAATATGCTTTTGATAATTGCGTGAAATTCTCTCTCTTACACAGAAGCTGGCCGTATCCTGTGTATAGCGTATTTCGTTTCCTGACATATTCATGATCGGAGTTTGAAAATCTGGTTACCTTAATTTCCAGAGTAAAAAAAATTAGAGTAAGCGAAAATTTTTATAATACACCTTGATTTTTATAGTTTTTAACAATTTTCTGTAAAAAGGAAATTTCATTACAAACTTGACCCAAAAAAAATCTAATTTCAAAACACCGCTTAGTTTGATCCCCAACCAAGTACAACTGTTTATGTTAAAAAGTTTTACATTTTCTCACTTTTACTAAAGAAATTCATCATAAAACTGATTGTTTTAATTCACTTTACCAAGTAAATTTTCTAAAATTAACATAAAGTTTTAAGTCAAAGAAGACCAACGTAAGTTTAAAAAGTTTTGTATAAGTAAGATCAATTCCAAGAAAAATCGGTTGTATTTTGAAGCTATAATAAGATTTATTCTATCAAGTCCATCGCAGTTAGTTCTTATGTCTAAATGAAAACAAACCAATTTGAATTTATTTAATTAACTTATTGACTAGCTCGAAATCTAAAAATAATCTCTTCAAAAAGCAGGATTTTTAAAAAATACCTAAAACTTTGTTTTCAGGATATGGTTTTGCTTGGGGTAACAAACAGAAATAAAGTAAGAAACCAATAAATTTACTCTTTTATCTTGAACGTTGCTAACCTCTAAGAAAAAGGTTTGGACAGTAACCTTGTAAAAGAAAACACCTATGGATATTAAAAATTAGACTTTTTAACTTTATTTTCCGCAACAACGTTTTAAAGTACTGTAGAAAACTTTTTAACAATTCTCTTAAAAATCGAAAATGTAAAATATCCAATAAAGCGTAAGACTTCTTTCACACATAATTTTGACTCGATTTCAGTCAGGTGTAACAGCAACGTTTTTACATTTTAAACGAAATTCAACTCGCTTTTAATATTTTTAATTCATTCTTCTAACTTTTTATTTAATTTATTCCAACGTAACATTGTTCGACTTCTTAAAAAGAAATGCTATGCAAAAACTCATTGGTTAATTCCAAGAAAAAATTTTAAAATCATTGAATTAGACACGGGGTGTTGATTAACAACCAATTACGATCGGTCATCATATCCCAAACTTAACGGTAATCATTAGGACAAACCGAGTAAAAATGATTCAAGTTAAACCAAATTTTTTATTTTTACTAGCTTAATAAATCTTTGAAACATCAATTTTTTAGAAAAAGACCGCTTGACATAGTTAAACCGAAAATATTCTCTTTTTTTCGTTTTTCCAAATAAACGTATTAACCAAAAACTTCATTAATTGATATTAAAAATTGACCCATGACTATAATTTTATACAGTTTTCACACGGAGGTTTAGCGGTTAGGTGTTAAAAATTGTAAAACTTTGAGCCTTATTGTCACCATTTAAAAATTCTCTCAAGAATCGCACATTGTAAAGTTTTTTGTATGGAAACACTAGATTCCTTTTACGTGAAAAAATTTAACTTTTTAAAAGGCCGACCTTTTTTCCAAGAGTCTTACATTTTAAAGTTACAAAAACACTAGCTTGCTTAAAAAATCTAAAAAAATTTTCCTAAAAAGTGTACGTTCCTTCGTTGCAGAAGTTTAGTTTTTGGAACCAAATCCTAAAAAAACTACTTTATTTTAGGTTTTTGCTATTTTTTAACGCATAGCAACAATTCAATCTCAAATTTTTTATCACAATCGTTTTTTTAATTGTGCAAATGTTGCAATTTTGTCAAACTCTTTGTATAATTGTTGCACAGAGGCAAATATTTCGACTTTTGCACGGTTCTCGTTTTACTTAGTTTTTTCTTTCCAAAGTAAAAAGAGTCGCATTAAAGGTTTTAACTAAATTTCGATTTGTTTGTTTTAAATACTAAACAACAACACAAACATTTCAAAGTAAACTAACAAAAAGTTGACTAATCAAGTTTATTAGACTCATGAAAAGATATCAATTTTTGACTTAAAGAGTTTTTCACCTTGTAACCTAAACGTTTTCAATCTACTTTGCATTAAAAAGGTGTTTAGCATCACAAAATTTCACAAGAATTTCTCAAGTTGAAACCGTCTTGATTGAAAAATAGCAAATTTGGCGTTAAAAGTTGTTCGATTTGCAAATCAATATCTGCTTTTAAAAATTTGTATTCATTATGTAACCTAAATGTGATGCTTTAAATTAGCTTTTTGATAAAAATCAGTCAACTTCACAAATTTTAACTAGTTGAAGACCGTCATTGGACTTAGACCCACCTTGTTGAAGCGCTTTTAGAGCTGCAAACCAAGAAAGTTTGACACTCCACAGTTTGGTGTTTTTCGCGCGCATTGCATAAAGTGTTTTTTGTTTTTACAAAGAAACAATATGCAGTTTTTGGCGGGAGCTCTTGAGCATCATCAACAGCTTTCCTCAATGACCAGTTGTCTATGTCTAAAACAAAAAATCAACATCCTCCGCCTGTCACCGGACGATTATCACGAACTAGAGACTATCACCAATCGGTGAAAGCGTTGAAAATAGGAAAAAACAACTGTTATAACAAAACTTAAAATAGAAAAAAAAATCCATACTGTTCACCATTTATAAGTTTTGTTTTGAGGTGGATTGCTCCATTTCAAAAAATGAATTCTTTCGAAGAACGATTTTACTCTTTTGGAGGTTTTTTCAGCGATGTTTTAAAAAGAAGCCTTGCTCTATGTGGTCACATGATCAAACCGCCGGCGCTAAAAACCCGCTCAACTGGAGCAGACGAAGCGGGAACGCACAAGGCGTGGTTTGCGACTTTAAAAAGAGCAGGGTATTCTTCAGATTTTTCTTTCCAAAAATCAAAAATATTTGATGGCAACACAACCATTGTTAAAACTTCTTCCAAAAATTTTCTTAGCTGTTCCCTTGGTGTTGGATTTGGTTGTTTCTCGCTTGTTTATATATTTTGTAAAAATGTTTGGCACCTCTGGTGGGCAAGAATCACCAACTGTATCCGCTGAAAATGAAGTGCTGCTACAAGATAGACATTGCTGGTCATTTGTTTCGACGTCGTTTTGCCATAAGCACTCGGCCGCACGAATGATGATCTCAATAAAGAATTGAAAAACAGTAAAAGCTTCAAAATATTTGCAATTGAAAAACAAAATATCTTATTTTACATTCGTAAAAGTACCTTTTAAAATTAAGCTATTGGAATACCTCAAAAAATTATATCAGTGATTTCTTGCAACAAAACCATTGTGCCTTTCCGTAAGAATATGCCACATACCAATATCCAAAAGAAATAATAACACAATAATTTAAATTGATTTGTTTTATTGTTTTTCTGTTGAAAATCACTTTATTGTGAGTTTTTCTAACACCAACTCTACGATTGTAGAATACAATAACGACAATTGGTAAAGATTATTGACCAAACCAATATTGTTACCAGGGTTGCGGAGTCGGAGTGGTATGGAGTCGGACTCTTAAGAGAACAAAGAGTCGTAGTCGGAATATAGTCGGAGTTGACTCCGAGGCCAATCTTTTTTTTTGGAAAACACTACTTTTTAGGGATTAAAACCAAGAAATCCGTGACAGATTTAAACTTAAGACCTTTTTTGACCACACTAATTTGAAGCAAATCGTCTTTGCATAAAGCAATTGTTTTGATTTGGGAGTTGGGGTCGGGAGTCGGATTTAAAATCCTTGATATTCAAGAAGCTGGAGCGGCATCAAAGAAAGTTTAGGAGTCGGAGTTAGATCTTAAACCTTCTGACTCCGCAACCCTGATTGTACGTAAAAGCTGAAAATAGATTTCTTTTTTTTATCATAGGGCAATACGTCTTGCAATAGCCCACTACTTTTCAATTTTATCTGCAACGGTACACAATTTTGACTAAGCTAAAAACGCCTGTTTGCCAACAACCTAGTCTCACGCTTTAAATATTAAAAAAAGTGTACTATTAAAGTGTAAACTTTCTTTTTCTTAGTTTTGATTTTTTTTGTTTTTAATAAACATACCCTATATGGTTGATAAACAAGGTTGAAAAACAATTAAAATGCAAAAAAACGCTTCATGTTAATTAATTATAGAATTTTTTTATTTGATGAAAGATATCTTTTTATTTTTCAATTTGAAATCACAACTTGTGTATTTTGATTTACAAACCTAAACTTTCTTAATCTTTTATGTACGTAACTTGTAGAGCGCATCAATTTTTATGTTTTCAACTGGTCTGTTACATTTTTATTTTAAAAAATTCTCTTGGCTTTACGTATTGTTGTCGTTAGTTATAAAAAACTATCACAATTTGTTAAAAATTTTTCGTTTATAAGTTCGTTTGATGGTAAAATGTCAGATAAAAGTTACAATTTAGAAAAAAATTTTATAAAAGAATAGTGTTTTTCTTGCTTTTGAAAGTAAAAGTTCATGCACAAACCTTGAAAAATACACAGATCGTCATAAAAAGTTTTATTTAAGCCACAGTGTTGTCTACTTCACCAAGTTTTTTGTATCATGACAACAATAAACCTATTTCTCAAGTCCACTGTTAAACTTTGACTTTTCCTCTTTGCGTCATAATCACAATTCTTCTTTCCGTTATTCTCGTTTTCAACACTATCTTTGTCATTTTTAAGAATATAACAATTTATTTATTGTGCTTTTTGCTCCATGTCGTCATCACTAGCCCATACAATCTAGTTAATTTTACAACTATTTGGTTTATTTTTGTTGACATTCACGTGTTTGTTTTTAGCTTTTGTTTAAGAAATTGTTTTCAATTTTTTTATTTTTTTGCAATTTTAAAAGGGTTCTTGTCAAAATTTTTATTTTTTCAAAGTCGTGGTTATTTTTAACGGTGAAACATGTGAGTTTTTGACATGGACAAAGTGCGTGGATAAATTCTTTATTGTTATGTAGAATGAAATTTGCGCCGTATTCGAAAAATGAAAAATTGACTTAAAACACAGCAATACCCTTTCGGTAAAGCGCTTTTTCTATGCCATTTAAAAACTTTATTTCGGTATGTTTTACCACAAATTTTGTAATTTTTCACAAGTTTTGTACACCCTTGAGAATATTTTTAAAAGCAGTTATTTTTTATTGTCACGTAGAATGGAATTAGTGCTACAAAATTAACCAAAAAAAAACTGTCAAAAGTTCACATGTTTCATCGTTAAAAATAACCACGACTTTGAAAAAATAAAAATTTTGACAAGAACCCTTTTAAAATTGCAAAAAAATAAAAAAATTGAAAACAATTTCTTAAACAAAAGCTAAAAACAAACACGTGAATGTCAACAAAAATAAACCAAATAGTTGTAAAATTAACTAGATTGTATGGGCTAGTGATGACGACATGGAGCAAAAAGCACAATAAATAAATTGTTATATTCTTAAAAATGACAAAGATAGTGTTGAAAACGAGAATAACGGAAAGAAGAATTGTGATTATGACGCAAAGAGGAAAAGTCAAAGTTTAACAGTGGACTTGAGAAATAGGTTTATTGTTGTCATGATACAAAAAACTTGGTGAAGTAGACAACACTGTGGCTTAAATAAAACTTTTTATGACGATCTGTGTATTTTTCAAGGTTTGTGCATGAACTTTTACTTTCAAAAGCAAGAAAAACACTATTCTTTTATAAAATTTTTTTCTAAATTGTAACTTTTATCTGACATTTTACCATCAAACGAACTTATAAACGAAAAATTTTTAACAAATTGTGATAATTTTTTATAACTAACGACAACAATACGTAAAGCCAAGAGAATTTTTTAAAATAAAAATGTAACAGACCAGTTGAAAACATAAAAATTGATGCGCTCTACAAGTTACGTACATAAAAGATTAAGAAAGTTTAGGTTTGTAAATCAAAATACACAAGTTGTGATTTCAAATTGAAAAATAAAAAGATTCTTAGGTTAAAAAAAAAAATCCTAGGTAAAATTTCTATTGAAACGTGAAAAACGTAAAATGTAGGTTTGTTTCGAAAAGTTTGCTTGTAAAAATACAAAATTAAATCATGCTGAAACGTAATGTTTCTGATTTTTTGGAATACAAACGGTTCAACTTAAATTAGTTAAAATTTGTAAGGTTGACTGCTTTTTTATTACAAAAGTAATTTAAAGCATCACATTTAGTTCACAAAATGAATAAAAATTGTTAAAAACAGATATTGATTTGCAAATCGAACAATTTTTAGCACGAAATTTGTTATTTTTCAATCAGGACGGTTTCAACTTGAGAGAATCTTGTGAAATTTTGTGATGTTAAACACCTTTTTCATGGTGAAATTTATTCAAAACATTTAGGTTACAAGGTGAAAATAAAAGGTTTTTAAGTCAAAAATTGATATCTTTTAATGAAGAGATGAGTCTAATAAAGCTTGACTAGTCGTTTTTTGGTTAGTTTACTTTGAAATGTTTGTGTTGTTGCTTAGTATTTAAAACAAACAATCGATATTTTGTTAAAGGCTTTAATGCGACTTTTTTCACTTTGGAAAGAAAAAACTAAGTAAAATGAGAACCGTGCAAAAATCGAAATATTTGTTTCTGTGCAACAATTGTATAAAGAGTTTGACAAAATTACAACATTCGCACAATTAAGAAAGCAATATTGTGATAAAAAATTTGAGATTGAATTGTTGCTATGCATTGAAAAAATGGCAAAAATATAACATAAAGTAGAATTTTTTAGGGTTTGGTTCTAAAAACTAACAAACTTCTGCAACAAAGAAATGTACACTTTTCAGGAAAAATTTTTTAGATTTTTTAAGCAAGCTAGTGTTTTTGTAACTTTAAAATGTAAAACACTTGGAAGAAAGATAATCCTTTCAAAAAGTTAAATTTTTTCACGTAAAAGGAATCTAGTGCTTTCATACAAAAAACTTTACAATGTGCGATTCTTGAGAAAATTTTAAAATGGTGACAATTAGGCTCAAAGTTTTACAATTTTTAACACCTAACCACAAAATCTCCATCTGAAAAATGTATAAAATTATATTTGTGGATCAATTTTTAATATCAATTAATGAAGTTTCTGGTTAAAACATTTATTTGGGTTAAAAAAAAACTAAAGTATTTTTGGTTAAACTAGTGCAATAATTTAAAACTTGACCACAAAACGTTGTTGCGGAAAATGAAATTTAAAAGTTTTATTTTTAATATCCGTATACATTTTCTTTGACATCGTTGATGTCCACACCTTTTTCTTAGAGGTTAGCAACGTTCAAGATAAAAGAGTAAATTTATTGGTTTCTTACTTTATTTCTGTTTGTTACCCCAAGCAAAACCGTGTCCTGAAAGCAAAATTTTTAGCTATTTTTTTGAAAATCCTGCTTTTTGAAGAGATTATTTTTAGATTTCGAACTAGTCAATAAGTTTATTAAATAATTTCGGTTTGGTTTGTTTTCATTTAGACATAAGAACTAACTGCGATAGGACTTGATAGAATAAATCTTAATATATTTTCAAAATACAACCGATTTTTCTTGGAATTGATCTTACTTATACAAAACTTTTTAAACTTACGTTGGTCTTCTTTGACTTCAAACTTTATGTTAATTTTAGAAAATTTACTTGGTAAAGTGAATTAAAACGTTCAGTTTTATGATGAATTTCTTTAGTAAAAGTGAAAAAATATAAAACTTTTAACATAAACAGCTGTAATTGACTGGGGATCAAACTAAGCGTAAGTCGGTGTTTTGAAATCAAATTTTTTGGGTCAAGTTTGTAATGAAATTTCCTTTTTACTGAAAATTGTTAAAAACTATAAAAATCAAGGTGTATTATAAAAATTTTCGCTTACTCTATTTTTTTTTACTCTGGAAATTAAGGTAACCAGATTTTCAAACTCCGATCATGAATATGTCACAGTTTTAACAGGAAACGCAATACGCTATGAATAGGATACGGCCAGCTTCTGTGTAAGAGGAGACTTTGACATACGTTGTCACTCTTACAGAGATTACGGGTAGCTTTTTTATTATTAAAAGTTTATCAAAATAACCAAAAGATTAAACATATTTAAAACTGAATTCGTTTTTTAAACACTTAAAATGTAAAAACTAGAAAGCGAATTTATACTCCATAAAAATAATAACTATGTTTGAATTTGATTTACTAAATAATAAAGAAAAAAGACGACTTTTTTATTATGAAACATCTGCTTATTGAACACGAATAACCTAACAATAAAAATTTTTGTTTAAAACTTTTAAGAATTACTTTGACTGCAAATAAAAATCAGGGTTGTCAAGAAAAAATTCAACAAAGGTGTAACAAAAAATCAAGCTTGTTTAGAAAAAAATTGAAGATAAGTATAATAAAAATCAAGGTTGCCAAGAAAAAATTGAGGTTAAGTATAATAAAAATCAAGGCTGCTTAGAGAAAAAATTAAGGTTAGGTATGACAAAAATCAAGGTTACCAAGAAAAATTAAGCATAGATATAACAAAAATCAAGTTGTCTAGAAAAAATTGAAGGTAGGTCAACAAAACCAAGATTGTTAAGAAAAATTAAACAAAGGTATGACAAAAAGCAAGGTTGTTTAAAAAAAAATTGAAGGTAGGTGCAACAAAATCAAGATTGTTAAGAAAAATTAAACAAAGGTATGACAAAAATCAAGGTTGCCAAGAAAAAATTAAGGAAAATTGAAAATGTCAAGAAAAAAAAATGAAATTAGGTATAATAAAAACAAGGCAGTTTAGAAAAAAATGGAAGATAAGTATAATAAAAACCAAGGTTATCAAGAAAAAATTAAGCAAAGGTATAACAAAATCAAGTTTGTCTAGAAAAAATTGAGGTTAGGTATGACAAAAATCAAGATTACCAAGAAAAATTAAACAAAGTTATGACAAAAATCAAGGTTATTTAGAAAGAAATTGAGTTTAGGTATGACAAAAAAAATTAAGATTGTTAAAAAAAAATTAAAGATAGGTGTGACAAAAATTGAAGTTGCCAAGAAAAAATTAAACAAAGTTATGACAAAAATCAAGGTTACCAAGTAAAAATTAAACGTAGATATAGCAAAATCAAGATTGTCGAGGAAAAAAAATTGAAGATAGTTATAAAAAATTAAGTTTTTCAAGAAAAGTCAAACAAAAGTATAACAAACTCGAGGTTTATTAGAAAAAATTGAAGATAGTTATAACAAAAACCAAGGTTGTTTAGAAAAAAAAAAATTGAAGGTGGGTGCAAAAAAAATCAAGTTTGTCTAGAAGAAATTGAGGTTAGATATGACAAAAATCAAGGTTACCAAGAAAAATTGAAGGTAGATGTGACAAAAATCAAGGTTGCCTAGGAAAAATTAAGCAAAGGTTTGACAAAAAACAAGGTTGTTTAGAAAAAATTGAGCGAAGGTATAACAAAAATCAAGTTTCTCTAGAAGAAATTGAGGTTAGGAATGACAAAAATCAAGGTTACTAAGAAAAATTAAACAAAGATATGACAAAAACCATGATTGTTAAGAAAAATTAAACATAGGTATGACAAAAATCAAGGTTGACAAGAAAAATTTTTTAAAAAGTGAACATAAGTATAACAAAAATCAAAGTTATCTAAAGAAAAACTTTTAAAATTTCAACAAAGGTATAATAAAAATCATGGTTGACAAAGAAAAATTTGGAAAAATTCAACAAGGGTATAGCAAAAATCAAACTTGTTTTGAAAAAAAAAAAATTAAAATAGGTATCTAAAAATCACGGTTGACTAAGAAAATGTTTGGAGAATTAAACAAATGTCTAACAAAAATCAAGATTGTCTAAAGAAAAACTTTTAAAATTTCAACAAAGGTATAATAAAAATCGAATTTGTCTAGAAAAATTGAAGATAGGTGTAACAAAAACCAAGGTTGTGTAAGAAAAATTTTTGAAAAATTTAACATAAGTATAACAAAAATCAAGCTCGCTCAGAAAAAATTTGCAGATAGTTATAGAAAATTAAGATTGATTAGAAAAAATTAAACAAATTTATAATAAAAATCAAGCTCGCTCAGAAAAAATTTGGAGATATTTATAGAAAATTAAGGTTGATTAGAAAAAATTGAACAAAGTTATAATAAAAATCAAGGTTTTTTAGAAAAAAAGTTTTAAAAACCAAACTTTTTTAGGGAAAAATTGAGAAATTGAACATAAATACAGCAAAAATCAAGACAAAGTTTTGCAATGCACAAAGAAACCTATACAAACAATCCCGGTAAAAACCTAGGGAAATCCCCGCGTGAAAACTGTGTATTGACCTGATTTGCCCTTTGCAGAACATATTTTAACAGGTTCGCTTCGCTTGCACTTGAAAACAGGAAACTGGTTAAAAGACTTTTCTATTGTGCACCTTAAATCAGGAAAAGGTTTGTCAGGCTTTTTCTATGGAGTGTTTAAAAACAGGATACGGATTGACTTTATTGTTTTAAAATCTTGCACAATGTATTGAAATAACCTTATGTCTTGTTTCTACTGTCTTGGGAAGAAATCAAACTCAAGACCACAAACTTTCTTAGGGTTAGGATTTACACTGTCTTGGACAAGAAACGAACTCAGGACTACTGCTGTTCTTAGGGTTAGGATTTATACTGTCTTGGGTAGGAATCAAACTCTGACATTCTTAGGGTTAGGATTTCTACTGTCTTGGATAAGAATTGAGCTCAGAACCTTTCTTAGAGTTAGGGTTTATACTGTCTTGGGTGGGAGTCAAACTCAGGACCTTTCTTAGGATTAGGATTTACAACTTCGCTGTCTTGGTTGGGAGTCAAACTCAGGACCACTGTTTTTCTTAGGGTTAGGATTTACAGCTTCGCTGTCTTGGTTGGGAGTCAAACTCAGGACTACTGTCTTTCTTAGGTTTAGGTTTTAATTGTCTTGGCTAAGAATTGAATTAAGGATCATCATCTTTCTTAGGAATAGGAATAAGAATAGAAATAGGATTAGGAATAGGATTAGGAATAAAAATAAATATAGGATTAGAAAAGGATTAGAAATAGGATTAGGAAAAGGATAAGAAATAGGATTAGGAATAAGAGTAGGATAGGAGTAGGATTAGGAATAGGATTAGGAGTAGGATTAGGATTAGAAATAGGATTTGGAATAGGAGTAGGAATCGAATTACGAGTAGGATTAGGAGTAAAAATAGGATTAAAATTAGGAGTAGGATTCGGAATAGGATTAGGAGTAGGATTTGGAATATAATTTGGATTAGGATTTGAAATAGGATCCGCCACTGCTCTCTAGCGCCACCCTCTGCCACCGCTCCTGCAATGACGTCAGCGCTCCTGGCTCCTGCTCCTGCGCGCCTGTGATGACGTCACAATTGACGCCAAACCAGCCATTACATACTACTAATGTATTTCGTTTTCAATGAGAGAAACACTGCACACAATGGAGGAGGTTTTTAAAAACTGACAAGATTTGTATTATTTCAGTGCGGTCGTCAATATTCACTGTCTTATTTTTCACAAAAACGTACAACATGAGTCAATATTGCGAGGCATGGAGATAAATACGATGCGCACAGGGTCAATACTAGGAAAAATAAAAACTGAAGAAACTAAAATTATCATTCCTCAAATAAAGAAGTTTTTTTGTCAATAGTAGCCAGTCCAAAGCTCAATAGTAACCAGTCCAAAGACGTTGTAAAAGTGAGTTTTGCTACGTATAAGCGAAATGATAGCCAATCCATCACGGCCTTTTACAAAAAAGGTTTATTTATAAAAAAATGTCTCTTGAAGACAAGCGATATTTTTGTCTTAATCAAAAAAAAAACTGTGTGAAGACCTAAGCTTGTCTCCTAATACAGTTGCTTGCAGGATTATAGGTTCAACTGCTAATGGACAAAATATTCCTGATTATATTCACTTACTATTTATTTTCGTTATTGTGTTTTAATGAGTTTTTGTTTAATTGCAGCCTTTGGTTAATTAGCATATTTTTGTTTGGCCTTCAAAAATATTTTAATTTAAGACCTTTATTGTACAATCCACAGCAAGGGTAAGCAAGCTTTTTAGATCGAGGGCTGTATTCAAAATTTGATTTTGTTTGAGGGCATCACTATAATGTAATTGAGTCAAATTAAAAAATCATACCTTTTTATTGATTTTTGTCCTTAAAAATAATCATCCCAAAAAAATTCTATGAGGTGAGGGTTAGCACTGCAACACCATACAGGTGCTCAGCCGTTAAATAGACCAGAGATAGAGCAGCTTTGCAAAGTTTTGTGGTACCAGCACCCCATTCTGAGCCTACTAGTTGCCTCAGCAGTATGATGCGCTGAGATTGTTTTTTGCGCAATGCCACTAAATGATGACAGAACGTAAGTGATCTGTTCAGTTTTACCCCAAGATAAGTAGGGGTTGGACAGAACACTAAAAACCTATTGTTGTTGTTGACATTTATCTCACATTTTGCCTCTCAGATATTTAAATGAAAGGCTGCTGTCATGGTTTTAGTGTGACCTAGCTTCAACCTTCAATGTGGAGATAAGTTGAAAGTGTAATCTTGTCTTGGCTTAAAGTTCTTCCAATTTCCAAAAGAGTGCAACAACGCTAGATTGTCTGCAAAAGCAAACTTTCTGGAAATCATGGAAGGCAGGTCTTCTCATTAAATGTTGAAAAGGGGGAGACCCAAGACCAATCCCTGAGAAATGTCATTTTTCAGATGGCACAGCTGTTTTGCTTGCTGTCACAGTAGTTAGATTGAATCTTTGGTTTCGAACAAGCTCCACGATTATTATAACTATGTGTTTATCCGGCAGAATCTCCAGCAGCTGTCAGGCAAGGTGTCAGACAGTGTCATATGCCCCTGTCATATTAACAAATACAATACCGGTCTTTTTATCTTTGAAAAAATCGTGAATGTTTTGGATCAGAAGAACTACTTAATCTACGTCGACTTTCCGTGTCGAAACCCCGAATGCTCTTTAGGGAGCAGTGAATCAACGATTGGTTCGACGCGGGCGTAGATAAGCCTCTCGAGGATCTTATAGGAGATATCGGTTAATAACTGTTTTGGTCCCTCACAGGCTTCATCTGCATTGGGATCGCGACTAGAATTGCTCTCCTTCAAATCTTGCGATTTTTGAGTGTAAGGCAGAAAGAAAGTCACATAACCAGGACTTCAAAGCAGCTCCAGCATAGATTATATGGATGATGGAATGGATGGAATCAGGGTCTGGAGCTTTACCTGGTTTTAAGTGTTGGAGGGCAACAGTGAATTCTTTTTGTGAGAAATTCTTAGAGATATTCACTAGGTCTGTTGTTACAGCCCTTCAAAGGTACGACACTTTTTGAGAAACAAGTCGAGATAAATTGCGGTCAACACCCTCGTAACTCCCTTTTCTAACCAGCGAAAATGCAAAAACATCTGCTGAAACGGGACAATGACAAAGAGACTTTAATTCACCAGTAAGGTTGTTCAATATACTCCATATTTACGACTAGAATGCGAAAAGTCAATATTTCGAACTGCTTCGGACCATCAATCTTTTGCTTCCTGTCAAGTTTGGCAAGTAAAGCTGTAGCCACCAAAATTGCGTCGTCTCCCTGAGAAGACTGCAGAAACGTTGTATAGAGGGGTTTACACGCCGCATCCCAACATGAAATATAGTTGTTCCGATGACTGCGTGAGATAGTCTTTTTGGTTGCTTTCTTGCAGATTGCAAAAGTTCTAGTAAGCCGCATCAATCGGTCTGCAACAAAGTCTTTGAGAATTTGTTCGTCAAAGCAATGCAATGACTCCATTTGGCCTTGCAGAAGTATCATCGCTTAACATGCATGCTTGGCACTGAAAAAGCAAATCTTGATGGTTTAATAAGCGAAGATCGATGTTGTGACTTTTTTCAAGAACACGTCCATCCAATAAACAACTGTAAAGACCTACGCCAGCGAAAGTAGATCAAGATTGGTGCCAGTGTTCCAGCGGCCGAAGTAAAACCTGGCGACATTCTTGTAATTGTATAGAAGGACAAAACAATTAATACTTGCCCAGCCATTTAAGGACTCCCCGCTCGGGTTGCTATCAACGTAACCCCAATCAAAGTGGTGACAGTTGAAATCGCCGGCATAGAGACAGGGCTGAAGAAACATTGGGACACTGGAAGAACATTGCAGTCGCGTTGGTGGAGGTTTGTAGATGTAAACTATTTTATAACCATCAACCTTCACGTACAACTTAATCTTCAATTTTGGTGGAGATTGGTTCAAACGCGTATACTTTAGTCGCCCGTGGACACACGTGGCAAGGCTATGCTTCCTGCGTAAGGAAGAGTTAGTAAGAAGCTTGGAATCTTTTTCCGAATTAATGCAGTGGGTCTCTTGTAGTAGGATGACGAGTGCATCAAACTGTACAGCAAAATATTAAAAAACGTTCATCTTGATTGCAGTGATGCCTTTGATGTTCAGCTGAAAAATAGTGGGTTTTTAGAACTTGTTGGTAAAGTGTCCTAAAAGGGTATTTTTTCTAAACATTTTCCCATCCCGAAAAGGATGTTTGCCGATTAGCAGATCCTCGCTGAACATCAGGATGGGTAGATAGCCATCCTTTTTGGCAGGTTTGATTTCGGTCTGTCATGTTTAACAGCAAAAATAGACAGAGGCGGGCACTCGGTACTTTAAAAGTAACAACGGTATGGTACTGATATAAACTTTGCTAAAAAGGTAACGACAGTATTGAAAACGGTACATTTTTTAAAAAGTATAGACAATAACGGTCCTCGGAAGCGATTTACGTACTTTTTAAACGAAAAATTTCTTTTGTTTTTAAAGTAATTTTTTTCGGCAAAATTATGCCTCAGATATTATAAAACGCGTAGTAATATTATACATTCTTAAATTGCTTTTTTAACAAAATTATGCTTTAGATGTAGTAAATTTAGCCTTAGATACAATTGATTTTTTGACAAATTAATGCCTTGGATATATAAACTGCGTAATGAATAGTTTCTTACGATGAAAAAAAGTTTGTCAGAATTGTACTAATTTCCATTATAACCTATTAAAGTGGTTTAGGCAATCTAGTAAAATAATTCAAACTTTTAATGTTTTGATAAAATTTTAACTTTTTGCTTGCAAAGCAACAAAATCAAAATTTTATCAAGTCCCTTTCTTATTTGGTAAGAATATAGGATCTAGTGTTTTGTGCATCTTTGATTTTATGCAAAATAATATTTCTATTTTCAAAATTAGACAACTAGAATGATCCTTGCAAATGCAATGCTGTCGAAAATAATACAAGATAGCTACACACTTATTTATTAAAGTTGGCTTTTAAAAACCAAATGTTTGTCCGTTAATCCAGTTCTTTTGGGCCTGAAAACGTCTTTTCCTATAGAGAAAAGACGTTCCACAGCCGCATTAGATAGTAAAGCAGTGTTATACTTAATGAACTGTTGTTTTAGTTTTCATGTAATGCAAATAAGACCAAAATGTTTTTATCGGGTATTTCTCTAAAGATTTTCCAATTTTTGCGGCATTGCCTTTTCGATTGTCCTCCAAAAAAGAACATACAAAGTCTTTCTCTTCTTCTGAATCGTTTTTAGTGCTACTTGCTCTTTCGTCAACTCTTTTTCAAGTAAGCCAATAATCTTATTTTGTATTCGTGTTTGCTTTTGCGCAAAAATTGCTTCGTCATCGTCGTCATTTTTGAGCCAACAAAGCCAAGAGAGGTGGAAACACAACCTCTAGTTTGAAACCGACGCATTGAAAAACATTAGAAAAACAATTTTAAACTGATGAATTAAAACAGAAATCAGTGGCATACGCATAGCTATCTCATTGCTACTTTTCAGTTCGTGCTGCTTTTTGATGATCATTTTCAAAGTGGGGATAACAATTCCCGTTTATGCATTTCTTCAGATTGAAGTTTGTCTAAAGCTAAGTAAATTGGTCGCATTATCAAATACTATTTTTTGAAGAATGTTATTTCTATTAAAGTACACAGACAAGTCTGCAGTTGTCAAGTTGATTATTGTGATCTTTCTCTGTTTCTTACTGGCACAAAACGCTATGGTAAATAGTGAAATAAACTTGAATTATTCTCTCCCATACTTTTAATTTCCGGACTTTAACAGAAAATAGACCTAGCTTAGTAATAGCAGACCGTAAGTAAAGCGAGCCAAATAAAATAGCAACAGGCAGCCCGGGCATCGAACCCTATTTATGCTTGAAATATAATTTCTGTTGACCCGAAAATGTTATAGGTATAATAAATCTTTATCTCAGTCAATTACTATCGAACAATCATATCAATTTTTGGTAGCGATTAACTGGATCTAGCTTGCTTACTTACGACTCACCATACACCGTGCCAGTCTATAATGCTGTAATATTCACGGTACAGTGATTATCTTGAAAGTGGCAACTTATTCTTCAGCAATTTTCCGCTTTTTTCGCTCAAAGTCTATTTCAAAAAAAGTTACCGAAATATCGACTAAAACAGTCAAAATAGTAACGACGGTATCAAAAACTTTTAAATTTTTTAAAAACGATAATACCATTTTAAAAAAGTATCCACGTTATAATAATGTACCGCGGTCCTACCCATCACTGACAACAGACTTACTTACGGTCCAGGCCGCGAAAAAGCACCTACCATCTGGGCCATTAATCTAGTATTGTGATGAAAAATATATATCCATAAAACTGATTAAGATTTCACTTTTGTAGTTGTCGAACTTTAATTCAGTGGGAAGCTTTCTTTAAAAACAGAGCGTGTGAATTATGACTCACTTTTGCTGTTGAGATCGAAAAAGTGTCGTCCGAATAATGCGGGGATTCCAATTCATTTGATGACGTTGAACTGGTTGAATCAATCTACAAATTTAATTAAATTTTGAATGATAACTTAAGTTACGATATTTAAAAAAATTAATTTTTGTTAGAAATATTTGGTTACATTATAAAAAAAAACATTGTTTTTGTTGGGAATAAAAAACCAAGTTTTTCGAGTCCAGCTAAGTTTATCCAAATTATGAGTTGTAAAATGTAACATAAAACAAAAATTTAATTCTAATACTTTTTCTTCGCTATGTTGTTTTTGAGAACATTAAAGTTTTTGTAATTTCTGTTGTCGTGATTTGATTTAGAAAAGATTATTGCCATCAGTTATTACAAGGTATGTGAAAGCGAAAAACGGTGAAAACTGCGCTTTTTCGAGGAAGACATTAAGAAGCATATACCTGTCACACTTCATTTATAATTTTAATTTTAACAAATAACTCTGTAGTCGATTTTCAGTCTTTTACAATAAATTTTAAGCTTTTGATTATGACGTAATATTTTTTGATTGTTACATGTGATTGCATAATCGGTACACCGCTCCCACTTAATTTATTTTTCTCTGCAAGTTGTTCTTATAAATGTATTATATCATCGATGAATTAAAAGGAATAAAAATGGGAAACTATTGAAATCAATCAGAAAAAAACAAACAATTGTGCAATAAAGTTGACTGAGATAAGTGTATTATAACGAGTCGTTTACCGTTTTTTTTTTTTTTATTCAACCCAGCCATTGGGGCACATTTCAGTGTTTCCTGATGCCGGTCCCAAGCCCGAATAAATGGGGAGGATTGCAGCAGGAAGGGCATCCGGCGTAAAACTTTTTGGAAGATTATACAATACGTTATGTTGGTAAATCCATACCGGATCGGTCGCGGCCCGGGATTAGCAACAACCGCCTCAGGTGTCGCACAGCAAGGCATATGTGCAAATTATGCTACTACTGGGCTGAGTGAAAACAAGAGGAGAAAGAAAAAAAGGAAGGCGAGTGAAGAGGCAGTGGGAAATGTGGAAAGGAAGATGCACACTCATAAGGGTTGGTACCTTAAATATAGGAACAATGACTGGAAGGGGAGAGAGCTGACAGACATAATGAAGCGAAGGAATGTAGATATACTGTGCCTACGGGAAACAAAGTGGAAAGGTAGTAAAACGAGAAACATTGGAGGTGGTTGCAAACAGTGTTATAACAGAGCTGATGGAAGAAAAAATGGGATAGGAATAGTGGTAAAGGAGGAGCTGGTTGAAAGTTTTTTGGAGGTGAAGAGAGTGTCATACAGACTAAGGGCCGCGAAACAGGAGGTAAAAGGGTCAATACTAAACATAGTAAGCGCGTATCCTCCTCAGGTTAACAACAGCATGGAGGAAAAAATTATTGGCAAGATCTGGATGGGTTGATAGAAAGCATATCAAAACAGGAGAGGATAGTTCTAGGTGCGGACCAAAATGAACATGTGGTCGAAAAAAACATAGGGGATGAGCAAAAAAAAGGGAGGTATGGTGCTGGAACGAAAAACAAAAAAGGATCGATGGTTGTGGATTTTGCCAAGAGGATAGATTTGGCAATCGTCAACACTTATTTCAAGAAGAAAGATGAACACAGGGTGACGTATAAAAGTGGAGGAAAAAATATTCAAGTAGATTATGTGATGTGCAGAAGGAGGGACCTGAAGGAAATATGTGATTGTAAGGTAATGATAAATGAGTGTGTTGCAAAGCAGCACCGTATGGTGGTATGCAAAATGGCTCTCATGGTGAAAAAGAATATGGCAGAAAAAGTAAAGCCAAAGATACGATGGTAGAAACTGAAGGAGACAAGCTGTCAAGAAGCGTTTAGACAAGAGGTGACCAGGATTTTGGGAGGCGAGGATGGGTTACTTAATGAGTGGGACAAAACAGCGGAAGTGCTAAGAAAAACAGTTGAAACTGTACTGGGAATGACATTTGGGAAACGAAAAGGAGACAGAGAGACATGGTGGTGGAATGAGGAAGTACAGGAGAGCATAAAAGAAAAAAAAGAGGCAAAGAAAGCATGGGACAAAATAAGAAATGAAAATACTAAAAAGACGGACAAAGAAAAGAAGAGTAAGGCAAAGAAGGCAGTTGCAATGGCGAAGGGACGTGCATATGACAATTTGTATGCTAGATTGGAAACAAAAGAAGGTGAGAAGAAGTTGTACAAATTGGCTAGGCAGAGAGAGAGAGAGCAGGGAAAGATGTACAGCATGTGAGGGTTATAAAGGATGAAAATGGTAATGTTATGGTAAATCCGCAGGCAGTGTTAAAGAGATGGAAACAGTACTTTGAGAAACTGATGAACGAGGAAAATGACAGAGAACCTAGGACAGAGGAAGCAGAAGTGGTTAACGAAGAGGTAAATTGTGTCAGTAGAGAAGTGAAGAATACACTAAGAAGGATGAAAAAAGGTAAAGCGGTTGGGCCAGACAAGTTGCCAGTAGAAGTTTGAAAGTACATGAGAGAGATGGGGATAAAGTTTTTGACCAGACTTTTTAATAGACTATTAATGAGTGAACGGATATCAAAAGAATGGAGAAGGAGTGTGCTTATCCCAATCTATAAAAACAAAGGGAGGCACAGTGCTGTAAGCTACAAAAGAATAAAGCTGATAAGCCACACAATGAAGATATGGGAAAGAATAATTGAAGCCAAGCTAAGGGATACAGTAGAGTCAGAGAACAGCAATATGGATTTATGCCCGGAAAGGAAACTACTGATGTAATGTTTGCCTTCCTTGATGAAAAAAGTAATGATGAAAAAGTTGATGAAAAAGTACAGGAAAGGTCAAAGAGAGCTTTATTGTGCATTCGTGGACCAAGAGAAAGCTTACGACAGGGTTTCGAAAAAAGTGTTGTGGTACTATATGAGAAAATCAGGAATACAGGAAAAGTATGTGCGACTTGTACAGGATATGTACGAGGGAAGCGAAACAGTGATGAGGTGTGCAGTAGGAACTATAGAAATTTTCAAGGTCAAGATCGGACTGCACCATGGATCAGCGTTAAGTCCGTTCCTGTTTGCAGTGATTATGGACAGACTAACGAACAAAGTAAGGAGAGAACCATCCTGGACGATGCTGTTTGCTGATGATATTGTGATTTGCGAAGAGATCAGGGAAGAAGTGAAGCGGAGACTAGAATGCTGGAGGTATGCATTAGAAAGAAGAGGGATGAAAGTAAGTAGGTCAAGGACCGAATATTTGTGCGAAGGCTAAATAGAGGAAATGACGAAGAAACAGATTATTTATGCGTAATGTTTGTGCGTAAATGGAGGAAATGATGAAGATGGAGGATACAAAAGTGTCAAGAGTAAAGGAATTTAAGTATTTGGGATCAACGGCGCAAGAAAATGGTAGTTGTGAGAGGGAGGTAAAGAAGAGAGTGCAGGCAGGATGGAACGGATGGAGAAAAGTATCAGGAATAATCTGTGACTAAAGGTTACCAGCTAGAGTAAAAGGAAAAGTATACAGTTCAGTGGTGAGACCAGCAATGATGTATGGACTTGAGACGGTGGCGGTCACAAAGAAACAAGTAAAAGAGATAGAAGTTGCAGAGATGAAAATGTTGAGGTTTGCTATGGGAGTGACGAGAAAAGATAAGATTAGAAATAAGTGCATCATGGGTACAGTTAAGGTAGAACGGTTAGGAATGAAGATGAGGGAGGGCAGGTTAAGGTGGTACGGACATGTCATGAGAAGACACCAGGAGTATCTAGAAACAAGAGTGATAGAAATGGAGTTACTGGGGAAAGAAGAAAAGAGGGAGGCCAAAGAAAAAATTTTTAGATGCAGTGAAGGAAGATTATGGGGAAAGTTGGTGTAAGAGAGAAAAACATTGAAAATAGAACGCTTTGGAGAAACATCATACGCTGTGGCTACCCCTGATTAAAGGGAAAAGCCAAAAGAAAAAGAAAAAGAAGTTTTTCCGTTTTTATTCAAACCACATTGATGACTGAAGTTAAGCATTGTGACGTTTTGCAGCAGCGACGCAATTCTGCCTAGAGGATTTAAGAAACAATTAGTGGTACAGTATCTACTATTGCTTAGCTGATTCTACCTCATTAGTTACATAACCAGTTTACTACTTTATATCAGTATTGTATTGTCAAGTCAAAAACTACTTTGTCCGATTGCTAAACCAATATTTATAATAATCGTTTTAATTCTTGTTCGTTCCAATATCTTCGGTTATGGTTTGGTACTTTGGCTAATTTATATATATATATAACATTCCAGATTTTTAACATTTATTTCTGTTGATACTCCAGTTAAGTTTGTGCAGTGCTTAGTACTGATTTGTGTTATTGTCGCCGGCGTGACTTTTTTCAAGTGTTGTAGTAGTCAAGAATCAGTGTTGACGCCTTGAAAGTTAATTCTATAGTTTGATGAAATAGTTTTATTCTCTGCAATGAACAAACTATCAAATTTAATATTAGTCATTGGGGTTCTAATTTATTCCTATAGTCAGTCAGTACAAAATCGTTGAGTAATTATTTGCAGTTGTGGCGCTGTGAATTTGCTTTAAAGCTTTGTGAGACTTGAGAGTCAAGTTTAACGAAAGTCGTTTAAGTTCGTCAGATTTTGTGAATAATATATTTTTTACAGTCAGAAACTGTGGTTTCTTTTTATCTGTTGAGAAGAGTTTTTTTTAGAGAATTAATTGGTACTCAGCCAGAACTTTCTGTATTAAGAATTTCAGTCTCGTGCAAACTATTTCTTCAACCAGCAAAAAAAGTGGTGGCCTTACAAAAGGGGAGCCGATGCAAGAAAAATAAGGGAGCTATTTTTTAAATTTTTTGCTCCCTAAATATGGTGTTTTCTAAAAAAGTCATCATTTTTAATCGAGTACGTTATTCCTCCTTTCATCCTAAAGTTAAGGTGCAGATAGGGGGCGACCGTCATGGTGCTACCATGAAGAAATAGAGCAATATTTTGCTTAAGGGGGGCATTTTTTGACGTTTTTTAGGGAGAGCCCAGTGCGGCTGCTCTGTTTGCACCGCACTAAAGCCAATAAATTCAGCTTTGCTTCGGCACATATACTTGGGTTACCTATTTCAACTGTTCCTTTCGGATTTCCGAGTAAAGTTGTGACAGTCAGAAACCGTAGTTTTTTTACCTGTAGAAAGACTTTTTCAAAGAATCCATACGTATTTAGCCAGAACTTACTGTTTTAAAAACTTCAATCTCGCGGCAATGGTATTTGTGGACCAGCATAATAAAAAATAAACACCGTTCTACTTCAGTGCAGGTGTATTTGGGTTACCTAGTTCATATAAATCTTTCGGACTTCCGAGTAAAGTTGTGACAAAAACGCTTATGTTTCCGACCAATAGAAACAAATAGAATATTTTTGTTTATGTATTTGTTTTTTAGTCTCAAACTTTATTGGTCGTAAAGAGAAAAAATAAATGAAACTCATCCAAATATTACATTTGCTAATAATTAACCCAAAATTGTAAATCAATCCATCAATTTTGGCTATTCACTTAATCTAAAATTCTCAGGTTTTTTAGGCTACATCATGATATGTCTGTCTGCTCCGTGTGATCGATAAGCTTATCAGTTTTTCCGTATTAAACAGACTAGAAGTGATCTAAAAGTCTTGATCTTCTTTATTTCTTGTGTTCATTATTCTGTGTTGTACATCAAAGATTTTTTTTCTTTTCTTGTACTTCTTTAATATCAGTTCGAGTGGTAATATACGTAATTTTACAAGCTAAGTTTTCGTTTTGCTTGGTAATCACGATATTTTTTACAATTTCGATTTGCATCTATGATGTGAATAAAATGTTGGTTGCAATCAGTGATGGCTTTAGTACGGAGCAAACGGAGCGACCACACCGGACTCCTCTTTTTCTAACGCAAAGCCGATACATCACGCAAAATCTAAATAATAGAAATAACAATCTAGATATATTTAACAAAAACAATGATGATTGATTGTATTTTTCTGTTATTTGGATTTTGCGTGGTGTATCGGCTTTACGGTTGTTATTTTACGTTTTCATTTTAATCAATTATATTCAACAATTCCTTTTAAGAAAACCTCGTATGACAAATTTGACAAGCAACTACGTAATCAGGTCACTGTTCTCAATCTTTAAATGAGAAGGCAAAATTTCTTAACATTTTATTCATCTAAACTGGGCTAATGTGAGCCGAAAATGTTTATGATTCCTTCTTGTTTTATTTTGGTATAAATGTATTAGTGTGGCTATACATCAGTGGCGAGCGGTCAGGGCATGCAAGTCATGCTTTGCATGACCAAATTTTTAGGAATTGCATGACGAACTTTTGCGCGATGAGATAGATATTGTTGAATTCGATGAGAAATATTACTTGTTCGGGATGAAATCTGAGGTCGATCCGAGACGAAGATCCATTTTTTTTGTTAGTTTAGAGAATACCGTGGATTTAGGACGAAAAGTAAGAAATCGGAGACTGGTTTGAAGTGATGATCTTTTTTTTTTTTAGAGATCCCTGCAGTTTCAGGAGAAAAAGTGCATTACCAGGCAACGATTTCAAGTGATGACCTTTGTTTTTTAGAGAGATAAGCAAAAATCTAGGACGAAAATTGGTCTTGATCACCATGACATTACGACTAAAACTTCTCACACAAAAATTTTTTTCTGCCAGTAAATTGCATGGCCAGACTCAGAGGTCACTGCACACCACTGCTGTACATATTTGTGGTATGCTTGAAAAAAGTATACTCTCTCCCTAAATTGTATTATTTTTTAAAATGTTGAGATTCCACAAAACAAGTGTAAATTGCAAAACTCATTACATTGACATCACACCACCAATCTGAACTCTACCAACCTACTTTTATGCAGGTGATGGATACTTTAAACTTTAAATATTAAGTTTCAGGTAAACTTTAAAGAAAAGCATGATACAAAATTACGAACCATACTTCCTGGCATTCTATGTTACAATACGGAAGTACGGTATTATTTTTTCTGTACCCTTTTACCGTACCCTAACCCTAATCCTTACCCGTACTCTTTCCAGAAACCTAATCTAAAGTCTCCAAAAACCTTTCTTTGTTGAAACCAAAAGTCACACAAAGTTTCAACCTTTAGAGTTTAGAGAACGTTTTGGGGTTTAAGGTACAGTCTAAATGACATGAAACGTGGGCTTAAAAAAGACATAACCGAGACAGTAATGTTTTAATGTGTCAGCACTTGAACCCTTTGTTTGCAGTATAATTGAAATGACTTCTAAAAAAGTTTGAACAATTTTTTATAATGTAGTTGTTCATGGCTGTCTTTGTATTTTGATAATGATGAATCAATAACATCAAAACGGTTCACTGTAATTTCATCGCAGTAATTTCATCCTGGTAATTTCATCGCGGTAATTACATCGCAAGGAAATTTCATTGCAGTGCATTTTGACTGCAGGGCATTTTTGAAATACGTAAAAAAAGATGATAATAAACAAATATATGTATCCAGCAGAGGTTTAATTCAACTACAAAATAATGCAAACGCTTTACTAAAATCTCCCCGAAAAAGAAAAGATTCTTTAAAGATTAAAATAAGATAGTTTAGTTATATTCTAAAAATATCAGAGAGTTGCCTTGCAGTCAAAACGATAAGCTATGAGCAATGCCTCGCAAGTAGTCTAGAATACTTCTAATTTTTAAAATCATTCACTATTCTTTGTACCCTTAATGTGATGAATTACTGCGATGAAATTTCTTTGCA
The DNA here is from genome assembly GCA_963680785.1 of Diplosoma virens. NCBI lineage: Eukaryota > Metazoa > Chordata > Ascidiacea > Aplousobranchia > Didemnidae > Diplosoma > Diplosoma virens. The sequence goes on along the minus strand of OY796894.1, from coordinate 18,063,499 downwards.
ATAAAATTATCGCGATAAAATTACCCACGATAAAATTTCCTTGCGATGAAACTACCACGATGAAATTACTGGATACCTATCAAAACATATCATTGCTGTTTTAATTGTTAAGTTTAAAATCAATTAGTATCTTATCGAGCTGATTTCTCTTACTATTCAATGAAGTACGTAGATAGTTAGTTGAGTTACCCATTTTTTTCCAAAAGATGTAAAATAAGCTTAGCCTTTATATTACTGCTAATATTAGACCTATCTCAGAAATCATATGTTGTTGCGTAAGAACAAAAATTTAGCAAATTATTTGGTGCTTAATGGTACGATACTAATACGAGCGGTATTTAGTAAAGTACGGAATTCCGGTATGATATTTTTTGAAGTACTGAGTTTGGAAAACCATTCTGTACCGTACCGAATTCCTTGATTTTATAACAATCGAATCGCGGTCTAATTAAACTTTTTTATTTTTATGGTTTTAGTTTTGATAACTTTAAAAAAATTCAACTAAAAAATAACAACGTTCATATTTCATCTATTTGACGTTTTTTTTAGGGCATATTTAATTTTTATCAGTAGGCTATCATATAGTCCGCGTAAAATACCGGTGCCAAGCCCGGATAAATGGGGAGGGATGCGGCAGGAAGGGCATCCGGCGTAAAACTTTTTTTCCAGATTTATACAAATGCGTAATCATTGTCAATCCATACCGGATCGGTCGCGGCCCGGGTTACCAACGACCGGTTCAGGTGTCGCACAGCAGGGCACCTGCAGAAATTATTCTACTGCTAAACAAAGTGAAAACAATAGCAGAAAGAGAGGAGGAAGGCGAGCAAAGAAGCAGCGAGAAGCATAGAAAAGAAGATGCTCACTCATAAGGTGGGTACCTTAAATATTGGTACGATGACTGGAAGGGGAAGAGAGCCGGCAGATATGATGGAGCAAAGGAATGTAGACATATTGTGCCTACAAGAAACTAAGTGGAAAGGTAGTAAAGCAAGGAACATTGGAGGAGGATGTAAAATATTTTACTACGGAGCTGATGGAAGAAAAAATGGGATAGGTATAGTGCTGAGGGAGAAGCTGGTTGAAAGTGTCCTGGAGGTGAAGAGAGTGTCGGACAGACTGATGGCCATGAAACTGGAGGTAAATGGGTCCATCCTAAATATAGTAAGCGCATATGCTCCGCAGGTTAACTACAGCATGGAGGAGAAAAATGATTTTTGGGAAGACCTGGATGAATTGATAGAAAGTATATCAACAGAAGAGAGGATAGTTCTTGGTGCAGACCTTAATGGACATGTAGGCGAAGGAAACATAGGGGATGAGCAAAAAAAGGGAAGTATGGTGCTGGAACAAGAAATAAGGAAGGATCAATGGTTATGGATTTTGGGAAAAGGATGGATTTGGCGATTGTCAATACTTATTTCAAGAAGAAAGATGAACACTGGGTGACGTATAAGAGTGGAGGAAAAAGTACCCAAGTAGATTATGTGATGTGCAGAAGGAGGGACCTGAAGAAAATGTGCAATTGTAAGGTAATATTGAATGAGTGTGTTGCAAAGCAGCACCGTATGGTGGTATGCAAAATGGGTCTTATGGTGAAAAAGAAAAAAGCAGAGAAAGTAAAGCCAAAGATACGATGGTGGAAACTGAAGGAGACAAGCTGTCAAGAAGCGTTTAGACAAGAGGTGACCAGGATTTTGGGAGGCGAGGATGGGTTACCTAATGAGTGGGACAAAACGGCAGAAATGCTAAAAAAACTTGCTGAAACTGTACTGGGAGTGACATTTGGGAAACAAAAAGGAGACAAGGAGACATGGTGGTGGAATGAGGAAGTTCAAAAGAGCATAAAAGAAAAAAAAGAGGCAAAGAAAGCATGGGACAAAATAAGAGATGAAAATACTGAAAGCACGGACAAAGAAAAGAAGAGTAAGGCAAAGAAGGCAGTTGCAATGGCGAAGGGATGTGCATATGACAATTTGTATGCTAGATTGGAAAAAAAAGAAGGTGAAAAAGAGTTGTACAGATTGGCTAGGCAGAGAAACAGAGCAGGGAAAGATGTACAGCATGTGAGGGTTATAAAGGATGAAAATGGTAATGTTATGGTAAATTCAGAAGCAGTGTTAAAGAGATGGAAGGAGTACTTTGAGAAACTGATGAACGAGGAAAATAACAGAGAACCTAGGACAGAGGAAGCAAAAGTGGTTAACGAAGAGGTAAATTGTGTCAGTAGAGAAGAAGTAAAGAACGCACTAAGAAGGATGAAAAAAGGTAAAGCGGTTGGGCCAGATGAGTTGTCAGTAGAAGTTTGGAAGTGCATGGGGGAGATGGGAATAAAGTTTTTGACCAGACTGTTCAACAGACTATTAATGGGTGAACGGATGCCAGAAGAATGGAGAAGGAGTGTGCTTATCCCAATCTATAAAAAAAAAAGGGCACGCACAATGCTGTGGAAACTACAGAGGAATAAAGTTAATGAGCCACACAATGAAAGTATGGGAAAGAATTATTGAAGCCAGGTTAAGGGATAGAGTGGAGATCAGCAAACAGCAATATGGATTTATGCCAGGAAAGGGAACCACCGATGCCATGTTTGCTCTAAGAATGTTAATGAAAAAATACAGGGAAGGTCAAAGAGAGCTACATTGTGTATTCGTGGACCTAGAGAAAGCTTATGACAGGGTTCCACGGGAAGAGCTGTGGTACTGCATGAGAAAATCTGGAATAGTGGAAAAGTATGTGCGACTAGTACAGGATATGTATGAGGGAAGCGAAACAGTGGTGAGGTGTGCAGCAGGAACTACAGAAAGTTTCAAGGTTAAGGTTGGACTACACCAGGGATCAGCGTTAAGTCCATTCCTGTTTGCAGTGATTATGGACAGGCTAACGGATGAAGTAAGGAGAGAACCACCATGGACGATGCTGTTTGCTGATGATATTGTGATTTGTGAAGAGGCCAGGGAAGAAGTGAAGCGGAGATTAGAATCCTGAAAGTATGCATTGGAAAGAAGAGGGATGAAAGTAAGTAGGTCGAAGACCGAATATCTTTGCATAAATGGAGGAAATGATGACGAAACAGTAAAGATGGAGAATACAAATGTGCCAAGAGTAAAGGAATTTAAGTATTTGAGATCAACGGTGCAAGAAAGTGGTGGTCGTGAGAGGGAGGTAAAGAAAAAAGTACAGGCAGGATGGAATGCATGGAGAAAAGTATCAGGAGTAATCTGTGACTAAAGGTTACCAGCTAGAGTAAAAGGAAAAGTGTACAGTTCAGTGGTAAGACCAGCAATGGTGTATGGACTTGAGACAGTAGCAGTCACAAAGAAACAAGTGGAAGAGATGGAAGTCGCAGAGATGAAAATGTTGAGGTTTGCTATGGGAGTGATGAGAAAAGACAAGATTAGAAACGAGCACATCAGGAGTACTGCTAAGGTAGAACGGTTAGGAATGAAGATGAGGGAGGGCAGGCTGAGGTGGTATGAACATGTCATGAGGAGAGACCAAGAGTATGTAGGAAGAAAGATGATGGAAATGGAGTTACCAGGAAAGAGGAAAAGAGGGAGACCAAAGAGAAAATTTTTAGATGTGGTAAAAGAAGATATGAAGGAAGTTGGTGCGAAGAAGATGGACATGGAAGACAGAAAGATGTGGAGAATGATGATACGCTGTGGCCACCCCTGACTAACGGGAAAGGCCGAAAGGAGAAGAAGAAGAAGGCTATCATATAGTACCTCAACTATCGTTTTCGAATTTTTAGTAAATCAAAGTTAAAATCAGTTTTTTTAGCTTTTAATATAACGACTAAATATTACCAAAAGCTTGTTTAAAAATAAAATGCAGTGAGCAGTGATGGTGCAGTGAGCGTGCAGATTATAATGATATTAGTTATATCTGTACAATGTTTTATATACATTAGGGTGGGCTGAATAGAAAAACTTTTTTTTTTTATTTTTAAATGGAAATCATTCTAGTTCTTGGGTTTTGTTGCAAGAACACTATTTATGACAAAAAAAAGCAATGTTTACCATAAATAGTCAACCCACTCCACATTATAAAATTAAGTGCAAATTTTTTTCAAATTTTGGTGATTAGAAAAAAATAGCTAAATTTATTTTTATTTTACATGCAAAATGAAAAGTTTATACATCAAAAAGATGCAGAATTAAATTTCAAACATCTTTTATTCAATAGAATTTTTACATAAAACTAATATTTAAAGTCATTTTTTGCAAAAAACTGTATTTATTTTTAAAAATTAAGTAAAATTATGATTAGTGTTGGTCTAATAATTATAAAAATATACAAAATAAAAACTGAAATCAATTATACGTACACTATAATTTACAACTTCTTTTTGACTCAAAGTTCTTCATCAACTTCCTTGATCTTATTTTATTCCAAATCAGACCACCCTACGGTCATGTCCAACTACTGTTTAGTGTTTCCGTGGTTTTTTTGGAGTGGATTGACTAATATGAGAGACCATTAACTTTTTTCATTATAAATGGTGTTTCTACATCAAAACCCAAGTACTGGGTAGGTTGCCTTTTTAATTTAAAACTTTCAGCCCACCCTAATTTACATGTTCTAACGTATATTTTTTTACCGCTTTCTTTTTGTCAGGTTTTAATGTGCTTTTGTGCTTTGATTTGTGCAGTTGCAGCTGTGAAATAAAAAAAAACATACATACATACATCGTTAATTTCAGCCCGACCCAAACTTGATATAATCTTTCTTTTTCGGGAAATTGTTTGAAATGGAGGCTTATACTTCTTCAAAGAAACCCTTTTTATTTGGGTGTCTTCTTTTTTGCTTCTCAACAAGTTAAATTAAAGTGAAAGCCTTTTTATGTTCTTTAGGCTAATTTTACTAATTAATTTTTAATCAATTCATAAATCATCGGAATTTGAATCAGTAATTCTGTTTAAGACAAAAAAAGTCTTGAGTTTCATACCATCTGTTTTCTTTTAAATAAAACAAATGATCTCTAGGACGGAAAATATCTTTAAAAATTTTTTGTGGGCTTCATCAAATTTTTTTGCCGGTTAAGTAGCTTTGTATAGCTTTTTGTAGTTTTTCTAGTTTTGATCAAGTACACACTTTGGTATTTTTCTATTTCAGAAGTTTAATACTAAAAATTAGAAAGCAAATCTTTAAACACCTTGACTTTACTTTTGAATTGAACTCAGAGTTTGAAAAGTATCTGGGCTCCTCCGACGCTTCTCAGGATTTTACAAAGGTTGAACAACACGACGACCTTTGACCCATACCAAACGAATCATTTAGTACATGTATTACTGATGCACTTTTTTTATTCAAAAAATAACTTGAATTTTTGGTTTCAAAACCACGTTTTTTTAAATACACCCTCAAAACAAAAATTTTATTTCTTAGCCTATGTTTATCCTTTAACTAAAGTAATGTGTCTGTTAATTCTGCAACTTTAATTTAACACAGTGCGAATTTAACAATTATCCTTTGTCAATATAGAACAGCGCAGTCCAATACGTGTCTTTCAAATCAATAAATAAAAACTTTTCCAAGAAGAATCCTAGTAAAATAATTTTTTTACTTAACTTTAAGTGACAAAACTTGTTATAGGCTACAGCAGGGGTGGCCAAACTACGGCCCGCCAATACACTCAATCCAGCCCGCCGCTGACATTTCACAATTTTTTTAAACAGGCTCTTTTTTCATTACGATCACTGAAGCAAAACGTGTTCTGTCCAGTAAGTGTGTTGTGACCAGCTACTGCTTGCAGAGGCGCTACATTTCTACAGCATATACTATAATCTAAGTGAAGACTTTTTTTTTTTAGAGATCACAACGATTCTGGGAGAAATACAGCGAAATTTGAAATCAAATCTAAGTGAAGACCTTTTTTTTTTTTTAGAGATACAACGATTCTAAGAGAAATATAGCGAAATTTGACATCCAAATCGAAGTGAAGACCTTTTCTTTTTTTTTGGGAACACAACGATTCTAAGAGAAATATAGCGAAATTTGAAATCAAATCGAAGTAAAGACCTTTTTTTTTAGAGATCGTTCTTGGCCCTCGGTCACTTTCACATTATCAATCTGGCCCTCCTGGAAAAAAGTTTGGACACCCCTGGGCTACAGTAATGAAAATCTATTTAAACTTAATTTGATGCAACTGTTTGTTGTGTTTTTTGCGATGGTATCAGGTGCGAAAAATAATTTATATTCTCATCGCTTTAGCATCGTAAAGTTGCTTTTTTAACTTTTCTTTTAACACAAGCTTTCGTACTTGTTTTACTGTAAATATCAAATTGCTAAAAAAAGCTGAAACAAAATTTTTTAATAATTTTTTTTGCGAACTTAATCAAGAGATTACTGTAGGCCTCCTAAATGTTTTATGTTAGTTACATTTCAGTTAAGTTTTATCAATTATATTTTCCTTTTCTAATCGAAAAATGTCATTTTTTGATTAAACACCCTGCTTAAGCATTGGTTTTTGTTTAGCTGCATGTCTTTGCTTGCCTACAACCTTAAATTAAAATACAAACCAATTAATTAGATTATATTAATATAATCTCTTACCAACCATTAAATGTAAAAAATACCTAAATAAATCATTAAAACTTACATGTAGATCATTCCCAACCTTTCTAAGTTTAAAAATAAAGTATTGTCGCTAAGCTTTGCTAAGCCTGTTTAATATTTCTAACCATTGGTTGCTAGGAAAATGCGGAAGTATGTTAGATGACAATTCATTGTTTGCTGATTGAAGAAACTTTGAATGAGCAAATATTTTTCTCGAGACTACGTAGACTAGACGTGAAGTAACAATTAATGATTTCAGCAAAGAAAAAAACATCTTGCCATGTTTAGCAAGTATGCTTCATAGCGTAGTTAGTTTAGCGAATGGCGATCATGACTGAGTCAATAAACCTGGCAAACATTTCAAAAATAGGACTAATAATCTACAACAGGCCGATGTGAATATCTTCGACCATTTTATTTGTTGGACAGTGTTTTTTTTCATGCATGGACTTTGAGAACTGATTTCCAGTAATTTTAGTGGTTGAATTGCGTGAATCGGGTGCGGTGACCTGTGTGTGTGTGCGGTGACTAAACTAATATGACTAAACTAATATGAGACTAAACTAACTGAGTGTGGTGACTAAACGATATACGTTATAACATGCAAAAAAATTGTGCATGTTATAAAGTATATCGTTTAGTTGCCGTCTCCCTATTTGCAACCTTTGCTCTATTTTGTCTTCAATTATTATCAATTGTTTCTTTTGGATGCGAATAAAAACAAACTATTACTACTGCGACTAAATTCAAAAATGAGCACAGATTTTCTTTAACACATCAAGCTGTTTTACAATTTATATGTTCCACAATGCTGGAGATTACGCAAAAGTAGCTTACTCATTCACAAGCCTGATGCCGCATAATCATGCACAAGATTCGCAAAATGTAAACAAAGAGCTGCAATATTGTTTATGAGGCCGAAAAAACATGTGAAATTGCAACTTTTGTTTCTATGCTTAATACAAGAAACATCAACATAGTTACAACGATAGCGGTTTCCGGACAACAAAGTAAGGCTAATAAATGTTGTCAGTAGGTTGGACTTTCTTAACAGGAATGTTTGCTAAAGAATTACAGACTTTGTAATTTACAGTTTAGTGTTTGTAAAGACTTTGCTCTAATTTATTCTTTACGTTAAGTTAGTTAACATGTCTACAGCTTTCAAGGGCAAAAAGTGTTGCATGACTTAAGACATTTTCTGTTACATTTAAAGTTGCTTGACTTTACCATCTCAAAGACGTAACATCAATCACCTCAAACTCTTTCAATATAAAAAAAAGTGTACCTTGCTTATTTCGGAGTACCATTTGGTGATCAGTACAAAGATTGGCGCCTCACCAAGTTAGCACAAATTGGTCAAAACATGAAAGCTTGATCTGAAGTTAAGAATAATAATCACAAATTCGGTATGCCAGTGATTTGGAGAGAACAAAAAACCATGTAGACAACTGCTACTTCTGCCTTGTAAACGTCAAATGATATAATAAGAAAAACAAAGAACACTTGCAATACCCCAGCATACCATCTGTTATACGACTGGCTTTCCCGAGAGATGAAATTCCCGTACAGATTTTTAACAAGCTGTCAAGTGCTGTGGACGTGTGTGCTTTTTTCATGTCTTTATCTACTCCTGAAAAAGAAGGAGAACATATAGCGTATGAGGCATGAGCTGCTGATCGGGCTTTTCTGTAGTCCGTCTGATTTAAACAACTTTATTCGAGATTTAAATTTTCCAAAGTAATATGTTAAACTGCTGGCTTCCAGGTTACAAGAGAGACATCTTCTCAAAACTGGTGCTAGCGTTTTATTTTATTGCAACAGAGAGACGAAATTGAAGAAATACTTCCACTATGACGGCCAGCTTGTTTACTGTACTGTACAGATGTTCCAAGGCTTCTTCTTGCTATGAGTTTTATATCATTTTCAAGTAACCAAAAACGGTTTATTGGTAGCTCTAAAATGCCTAAAATATGTCTCACTCCACAATGGGAACCAACGACATACATTGCCATGAAGGAAACTCAATCACGTGATCTGATTTTATGTCACCCGCTGAACGCTTGAACGCACACATCTAACCTCAGTTTAATTAAGATCACTTTGTACTTTTTTTATTGAATAAATTAATAAAATAAAGAAATCAAAAAATCAAAAAAGTGAAAAAGTAAAAATTTTAATTAAAATAAAATATTACAAAAAAATTAAATGAAAATGAAGAATTAATAACGAATTATAGTTATATTTATAAAATAAATTGATTAATATCTTCGGGATGAAGAAAGTTTTTTTTAATTTTTTGTGGGAGGCAGAATTACTTTTATTTCATTTTGAAAAACCGATTCAGTTTTAAAAAAGATGGAGCCTATAATTATGATGTGAAAACCTTTTTTTGGTCTTAAACTTTTTTTTAAAGATTCATCCCTTATAACTAATGTTTTTTAAAAGAAAAAGGTCTTCACATTTGTATCAGTCTCGGATTTCTTGGTTTTCATCCGAAAAACTTTCAATCAGTCTGAGATTACTTGGTTTTCGTCCCAAAACACAATTATTTAATAAGAAGAAAAAAAGTCCACACTTCAAATATGTCTCGAATTTCATCATTTTCGGCCCTAAAACGTAGTCTTTTCTAAAAAAAACAGGTCTTTACTTCGAATCTGGAAAAACGGGCAGGACAAAGCGCTAAAAATCAAGACTGTCCTGCCAAAATCACGACGTATGGTAAGCCTATGTATATTATAAAAATCTAGGAGTATAAATTTGGAACGTTTGAATTATAATTTCAAAACAAAAAAAAAAGGCAAATAGGCTATACTAGGAAATAAAGAAATAAAAAAACATAATTTATTATAAAATAGTATAGTTTTTGCCAACATTAATGTATGTTGTTGGCTTTAACATATTCCGAAACGTCCTCTAATATAAACTATGTTTCGCAAATTTGCTTTACTTTTTATTTTGATATACAGTAGAACCTTGCTGTACGAGCTTAAATTATCGTCTGACATTGTTTTGATTTTTTTGTTTTGTAATTCCTCTTTCGGACAACCCGAAATTATTAGCCTGTTTTTTATATTGTTATTAAGAGTAGAAACACCAGAACTTTTTATTAAAAGGAATGAAATATTTTAAATTTAGCTTTATAATGTTATTAGGAAGGAAATTGGATTTTGGCCTTAAAACAAATATTTTTGACCTAAAACCTTAAAAAATTTAACTTTTTTTTACTAAAAAATATAAATTATTTTTGTAGTTAGGAAAAATAGTGATTAAAAGTAATTAATAACATTAAAAACATCAAATTAATATGCTTTCAATATAAAAACTACATCATTAATTGCCTTCGGCTAAAAATATATTGTCTAAATTTAACTTTTACCAGATTATCTATATTACAATATTATATGTTTTCATCGCTAAAATTTTTGTTCTTTAAAAAAATTTTTAACATTGAAAAGCATCTTTCGACTCAAACAGTCGTTGCTAAAGAATTTTAAAGCCATGTATTAAAATGAAGAGAAACATTTTTATGAGTAAACAAAACATGTGATATATTAATTATTTTACGAATTTTTTAAAACTTTTTTGATCTATCGATGTAAAAATTAACTTTTTTTGTTTTTATAGCAACTGTCAATTTTTAGTTGCTTATTAATAAATTAAGAATTAAATATGTTGATCTTTTTGTTTATGTAAAGCAAAAAGTTGATGGCCATACATTAAGTTTAATTATTAGGTTGGTGCCATTTCAGAATTATTTACTTTTATATAGGCTACTTTATATTAAATACCATTCTGATTCAAAAACGAGAATTTTAACATTCTGTTATAAAATAAACTTGCAAACGCATACATGCCCTAATGAAATTTTTAAATTTTAGTTTTAATAAATATAAGTTTTTGTTTTTGTAGGGATCAATGTAAAGTTTTGGTATGGCTTCAGATCAAAAGAAGAAGTACAGACAGTATAACGTGGAATATCTGAAATATGGATTTGTACAAGCTCCCCAAAGTCAGCAACAACTGATGTGTTTAGTGTGTGAAAAAACTTTTTCTAATGAACCCATGAAACCTTTGAGGCTTTTGGACCATTTTAAAAAGATTCATCCTGACAAAAAAAAAACAAAGATTTAGCCTACTTCCAATCACTTTGGGATAAAATGCAAAAACAGAAAACATAGTTACTAGCATGCTTTCTAATAGTTTCAAACAAGCTACTGATGGTTTACGAGCTTCTTACAACATCTCTTTGCTAATTACTCAATCAAGCAAGCTGCACATGCAGTGATGGCTTTAATAGGGTGTAAGCAGTGCGGCCGCACCAAGCCCCCCTCCCCTAAAATAGATTAAAAAGTGGCCCCCTACTCAAGAAATTGCTCTATTTTTACAAAGAAGCACCAGGACATTGATAGCGCGTCAAAAAAAAAGAAAAAAATTTTTGAAAAAAAAGCATCCTAGGCTGACAACATGTTACACACTATATACCAGTGCTCTTCAACCTTTTTTTCTGTGTTACACCTTTTACAATTTTTCAAAAACTTTTGTACACCTCATAGATAGCAATGTATAATTGTGCACAAAAACTAAAAAAAAAAAAACTATAAACTAGGTGGTTAGTCGAGTTATAATATTAATAAATAAATCAGTCTTTTAAGGCACACACAAAGTTATGCTAAAGTGTAAAAAAGTAAAATCAAAGCTGTTTTAGTTTTACTGTAGTTAATCATCAGTGGCTACTTTGTTGTTGCATTGCTTTAGCGATTTAAAGATAACGTAGCTTTATCTCTTTCTCTATCGCCCCTTGCATTAAAGAATTAATATCATGTAGTGAGTTTCTCTTTTTTGATTTGATTTCCACGAGATTGGAGAAAATTTCTTCACACAAGTAGGTTGTAGGCATCTGTATTAAGATTGCAATGGCCTTTTGTGTTAGCTTTTTGTATTTGGAAAATTTTAAAAGATAAACCGAAAACATGGAGTAATCCATTTCTCGGAATGAAACTTTTTGATTTAAATCTGCTCTGAGTTTCAACAATTTCTCATCCTCTGTTGATTCATCAATAAATGGCTCCATAATCCACGAGTTTTCTTCCAAACGTTTGTCATCATCTTCAGAAATTATGCAGCCAAATTTTCACTAAGTAAGTTCAAATGAGCAATATTGAGTGTAGATATGTTATTTTCCAAAGAAACGTCTTCAAACTCCCATCAACATTCTTTCATATACTAGCTCAATAAGGGAAAGTCGTTAAAGTTGTTTGATAAGACATTGTTTTTCCAGAGTGGATTTTTAACTTCAGCGCATTAATCTTGCTAGTTGTTTCTTTTGTTTCTTTTGGGTGCAATTGTTTCTTTTGGGTGCGAATAAAAACAAACTACTACTACTAATACTACTACTAGTTGCTCAAAATATGTCGCCCCCTTTTTGCTTGAAGACTGAGGTTCACTTCATTTAAACGATCAAAAATCGACGCCAAGCAGGCTAATTTTGCTAGCCACAGTATGTCACGGAGCTTTGCAGCTTTTTGGTTCCCCTGTTCACTGCAATAGGCTTTTAATTGTTCTCGAAGTTCAAGCGAACCGGAGAGCACTTTCCCTCGGGATAGCCACCGCACCTATGAATCTAGAATAAGTTTTTTGGAAGTGGAGCTCATTTTATTGTAAAGTTTCGAAAACAGTCTTTGTTGTTTTGCACTTTTTCAAATCGAATTTACAATATCGACGACTTCCCGTAGAACATCGTTTAATTCATTTTCTTGACCACCTACCGCAACTGCACTCAATTTAAGTTTTTTCGTAACTAATGCCTCACGGTGGAGAATACAATGAATTCCTACACATTCTGGAGACAGTTGTTTTATTCTCCTAACCACAACCTTCTGTGAGCCTTGCATAGTTGCGGCGCCATCTGTTGTCACAGATTTACACTTGGACCAATCTAGTCTTTCTTTTTCGAAGAACTCTTTCAGTTTCTGGAAAATCCTTTTAGCAATTGCTCTTACTCCAACTGGTTGACAAACGAGACAATGTTCAACTATTCTGTTGGTTTCTACGTCCGGAAATCTGCAGAAAACCATGAGCTGAGCTTCACTAGTTATATCAGTGCTTTCGTCCAATCGGATGCCAAAAAAGGAGGCTTTAAATATTTCCTTAAGCTTTTCTCATCCCATATTTATTGTACCAGTATTCCAAAGTAAAATACTTATACTGTTTAGCCTTAGAACTTAACGGTTGAGGTTATTACAGCCGCCAATAAATATGGTTATTACGTAATAATACAATTTTTAATGCGACTGACTGATGGCTAATGTTTACGTAATTATGCACCAGTGCCCATTTTGTAAGTGGCTGCAATAAACTAGGCTAGCAACGAAATAATGCCAAGAAATGGACAGAATTACACGACTCCACCCTATACATAATATTAGAATAAGCCGAAAGTTACCAGTAAGGTCAGATCTTGGCGGTATACCCTCTATATACCATTTATTAATTGTATATTCTACTTACAGCCTGGTATACACTTGGGTATACCGTGCACGGTTGAAGAGCACTGCTATATACTACTACAATTCGAAGTGAAAACCTTTTTTTTCTTTTTAGAGAACACCATGATTTTGGGAGAAAAATTGTGAAATTCGAGATGGATTTGAAGTGAAGATCTTTTTTTTTTAGTAATAACTTTGCTTTCATATACTAAAAATTGCTTCAGCTACCTTTTTCTTAGAACACAAAATAGTGGACCCCCTTACTTTTCTTGCACCAGGCCCCCCTTTTTGTAAGGCTATTATTGCTCATACGATTGAGGAAACACTAATTCTCCCTGCCGTTTGTGAAGTCTTACGCACAGTCTTGCATAAGCCACCTGAACAAGTTATTAAATCGATCCCTCTTATTAACAACACAGTCTAGAGAAGAGTGGATAAAATGTCTGACAATATTGAGGAACGTGGTGCATGATCTTTAAAGCAACAGAATTAAGATTGCAGTTAGATAAGTCAACTCTTCCTGACAAAAAATCGTTGCTTGTTGTCTGTGTAAATTTTATTTAAAAAGTTTTTGGTGAGTTTTGGTAAAATATATAGTTGCTGATATACAGTACTACAGTCGCTTTACCAAAATTTCACTAAAAAACAGCATTTTTCACCTAAATACAATTTAAATTTTATTTGAAGCATAAAACAGATTATAGAGATTAGCCTATACGGTACCTTCGAATACTACAGGAGCCGCATGGAGCCACAATGTAAACTTTAAATACTTCAGGAACCGCTCGGAGATCCTTAAAATAAAGTCTAGAGATCCATGGAGCCGCATGGAGTCCTTTAAAATATTGGGCAAAGATGCATGAAGCTGCATGTAGCCACAGGGTAAACAAAAAAATACTACAGGGGCCGCATTGAGACCTTAAAAATAAGGTTTTGAGCTGCATGGAAACACAAGGAGAGCTTTAAAATATTGTTTGGAGATTTTTGGAGCCGCATAGAGCCAAACTGTAAACTTCAAATATTACAAGAGCCGCATGCAGACTCTTTATTTAAAGTCTAGAGATTCATGGAACTGCATGGAGACCTTTAAAATATTGTGCAGAGATGCATGGAACCGCATGGAGCGATTGGGTAAACTGAAAATATTACAGGAGCCGCATGGGCACCTTTAAAATAAGGTTTGAAGCCGCATGGAGCTGCATAGAGTCACAGTGTAAACTTCAGATACCGCTGGAGCCGCGTGGAGGCCTTTAAAAGGTTGTTTAGGGAAGCATGAAGCCGCATGATGACCTTTAGAATAATGTGTAGAGATGCATCGAGCCGCATGAAGCCACAGGGTTGTCATAAGTTTCAAACCCCTGAGTAATCTTGTACATCATTCACCGCTCTCATTTAAAACCTGCAGTGCCTTCAGTTAGTTTCTGTTTCTGTTTAACATCTTAGTTCAACTGCCAGTTACTCTATGTGTTGTGTTGCTTGGCATGTTAATTTATTTTGTTATTTGGAGTATTGCGGTTTTAAGTTAATAAAAGCTAACCTTGTCAGTAGTGTAAATTTATGACAATTTAATTAACTTAAAAATGGATCGTCTACTGAGGCCAGCCAAGTTCGAAGCAGATCCGAATGCTCCTGAATCTAAACAAGTCTTTAAGCATTGGCAAAAAACCTTTGAGCGGGTTGTCGCAGTTGTTTAGAATGGTCACGATGTGAATGATCCTGAGATAGATAAACATGGACTATTAATTAATTACGTTAACTCTTCCATATATAATTATATTGAACAAACTAATAATTACGGACAAGCAATAACCTTGCTTGAAAGAGCCTACATAAAAGCTCGAAATAAAATTATGGCCTGGCATTTACTGTCAACGCAAACTCAACTGCCTGGGAAAAGCATCAACAAATTTTTCGACAACCTACGTCGACTGGCCAAAGACAGCAACTTCGAGGCTGTGGATGCTCAGACGCACCAGCAAAACATGATTCGAGATGCATTTATTAAATGGTTAGAATCTGCTGGTATTTGTCAACGATTGCTTGCACAAGACGACATCACTGTAGTGTCTGTTGGCTATCTTAACGGATTAAACCTTACATAGTCCAACAGACTGTGCACGCGTTCTCTTACAAACGTGTATTCTTCTATACTAAAAACAATTACATAACACATGTACAGTGTTGCCAATTATGTTTCAATTTACATTGATAATTATTCACAAACACTACAATCATTCTTTAGCAACTTTGGACCTAGCCTTGTCCCTCAATTAAGCTCAGGAACATGCCATACGACTTAATCGTGCCAAACACTTAGCGACTACACAAGGTTTCGGGCACGACATTACTCAACAAGAATACCAAATCCCTTCTACTTCCACGTCGGCTGTAATGAAAAAAAATTTCGCACAAAAACATGTTTCTGTGGATGTTTTTGTGGAGGTCTTTTTCACAATCGAGATAGATGCCCTGTAAAAGATATACATTATAGTGCTTTTCGTGCGGTAAAATTGGACACTTTTCACGAGTATGTCGTTCCAAGAAAAAGATCAAAATCAGCGCCTCAACGTACAATCCTACCGTTTAAAGCATCTTTGCGGGATTTCCCAAGTGCCTAAAGGCCTCTGTTGTCGAAGGAACTCTTAATGGAATTGGCGTCCAAATACTTATGGATACAGGTTCCTCCGAAAGTTACGTCGATGACCGGTTGTTAAAAGGACTTAAACTTTCTCTAGAACGGGAGCCTTCTACTATTGTTAATACTATGGCGTCTACTTTACATTCTGTGCAAGTCGAAGGAGCAATTCTTGTCAACCTTAAAGTATTCAACAATAACTATCCAAAATTTAAACTTGGGGTTATGAAAGAACTATGCGCAGACGTAATCTTAGAAATAGATTTTATGAAACTGCACAGCGAAATTGAATTTAAAATGCATGGCCCTCAAGAAGCTATTTCTGTTAATAGTCCCTTAAATAATCCTTGCAACGTGATGGCTGCTAAAATCGAACCACCAGAATTTTTCGATCTACCGGTATTTCCCCAGATTGTGTTCCTGTCGCGACTAAATGTAGACAGTATAGTGAATCTGACGAGAAATTCATTGAAGAAGAAATTTCAAGACTTCTTGAAGAAGGCATCATCGAACCATCTCATTCTTCATGGCGCTCATAAGTACTTATTACTAAAGAGGAAAATCGTAAAAAGCGTGTGGTGATTGATTATTCCCAAACAATTAAACGCTTTACGCATTTGGGCGCATATCCACTTCCGCGCACAGATGAACTAATAAATGAAATTGCGAAATCAAAGTATTACAGTACTGCCGATTTAAAATCCGCGTATTATCAAGTCCCATTGGCAACGGGAGACCGAAAATTTACTGCTTTTGAAGCTGATGGAAAACTATAACAGTACTGTCGCATGTAACGGGGTATCAATCTTCCAACAAATTACTGACAATCTAATCGAAAAATACGAATTGAAGAAAACCTACGCTTATCTAGATAATGTTACAGTTACACAGCGTGACAAAGATGAACATAACCAAAATTTAAAAGCGCTCTTAAATGCTGCTAGTTGAGAAGGGTTCACGTTAAACGAAAAAAAATCTGTTTATTCTGCTACCGAATTAGACTTGCTAGGTTATAGAACAGTGGTTTTCAACCAGGGTTCCGCGGAACCTTAAGGTTCCACCACAACAGTCCAGGGGTTCCGCAAGCGCACATTAAAATCCGAGAGTCTATTTTATTATTCTATTGTACGCATATTGTTTAAATATACAGTGATTTTTAAGTCTAATAAGTCCCATTGCAATCATATAAGTTTTTGTTGCATTCAATTACGTCTGTGTTAGTTTTTAATAGTATTATATTTTTAATAGCACAGACAACTTCGGCTAAAACACACAGCACGTCATAATGCCAAATGAAAATTATCAATTATGCTACCTCACAATGCGAACTAACTGGTAATGAACAGGGAATTACAGTACAGCTGCAACGATCCGCGAACTAAAATCTGTATTGGATATGGTGGTGAAAATTGTTAATTACATCAAGATGAGGCCACTTAAATATCGATTGTTTACGAAGCTTTGTGCGGGTATGGAAGCAGAACATTCCAGTTTAATCCAGCACACAGAAATACGATGGTTGTCAAGGGGAAAAGTATTGTCTCGTTTTTACGAATTAAGAGAAGAGCTATTGACCATCTGTTTTTTTCAAGAAAACCTGAAAGAGTTTGTAGAATGTTTGAGCGATGAACATTGGTGTTCCAAATTAGCATATCTTACCGATATCTTTCATAAACTAAACCTTTTGAACAGTGGCATGCAGGGCAGGAACGAAAATATCTTGTCTTCTACTGACAAAATAAATGCTTTTTAGAAAAAAGTGACAATATGGAAGAAACGCATAGCTGCAAGAAATTTGAAAATATTTTTAAGTACTCCAAGCAATTGTCCCAAAATTCACAATTAATATTGAACCACTTGCACTTTGTTAATAAATCTTGACAAATATTTTCCATCGATATCTGTTGACCAGTATGAGTGGGTTAGAAGTCCATTTGTAGAATTTGAGCCATCTGAAGAACAATTCACATTAACAGAAGAAAAAGAACTTGCCAGTATTTCAAGTGATAGAACATTAAAGTTGAAGCATTCTGAGCTTAGCTTGGATGCATTCTGGTTGTTGGTTGAAAAGCAATATCCTGCAATTGCCCAAGAAGCGCTTCGACTTCTTGTGCAGTTTTCAACCTTCTACTTGTGTGAATTTGAATTTTTAGCTCTGACAACAATCAAGCACAAGAGGCGAGCACTATTGCTGTCTGTGGAAGATGAACTTCGTGTGTGTCTGTCAAAAACACGACCCAATCTTAAAGAGTTGTGCAAGAAACATCAGGCTCAAGTTTCACATTGAATTTTTTACACGAATAAATGTAATTTTTTACAGTTTGTACTTTTATTGTGAATAAATCTGAATATGAGTATTTTAATCTCATTTTATTAACCAAATGATGTTTTTTGCGTAAGAAATCAAATTATTGCACAGGGGTTCCTTAAGCCTCTGGAATGTTTCATTGGGGTTCCGCTTCACCAAAAAGGTTGAAAACCACTGTTATAGAGTTTCTCACCACACCATAAAGCCTGATCCTGCGCGACTTCAACCTAAACGTTGCTTGGGAATGTTTGCTTATTACACTCGTTGGATCAAAAATTTCTCTACAAAAATTGCACCGCTCACTGGAATTGAAACGTTTCCACTAACTAATAAAGTGTTATCGGCTTTCGAAACGTTACGTAGTAACTTAAGTTCCGCTTGTTTGCATTGCATCAACGATGAAGAACCCTTCACAATCGAGTGCGATTCCTCTGATTTAGCTATTGGGGCAACACTTAACAAAAACGGCCGGCCGGTTGCGTTTATGCACGTACACTTAATAAAAGAAAACGACGCTATTCAGCTATCGAAAAGGAGCTACTGCAATAATCGAAGCGCTACGAAAATGGGCGCATTTTCCACATGCACCAGCTTTTACGTTAGTTTCAGATCAACAATCTATAGCATTTATGTTAGATCAGCGAAAAAGAAGCAAAATCAAAAACGCCAAGATGCAACAGTGGTGTTTCGAACTTGGAACCTTTGAATATACTATTTACTATTCTCCTGGGTATGAGTGTAAACTGCATCCGGTTGTAAGCTTATCAACTGATAAGTCGGGATGAATGAGGATACTTTCTTCAGGTCACCCTTGGGCAAGGTGTAGTACCTAAAAGCCTCCCTGTGCTGGGGTTACATGCTAGTAAATATATTATAAAAATAAACAAGACTGTCTTGATTTTTCTTTGTTTTTATGCATTTTTTTATTTTTTATTTTTTGTTTTAGGCATTTTTTTATTTTTTATACTCATATATATATTTTTCTCTAGGTGATGCAACCATGAAATCCGTTACTTTAGCCAAGGTTGCGGAGTCGGAGTCGGTCGGAATCGGAGGTTTTACGAAGGAGTCGGAGTCGGAATGTTAAGAGGACTAGGAGTCGGAGTCGGAATATTTCATCCGACTCCGACTCCTTAAGTCCAATTTCTTTACATATTAGTGATGTTAACGTGCAACTTACGCGGCCGCGTGCACCAGTGGAGTGCTTTGCAGTAATCTTTTTAAGAGAACCTTGCCGCGTATCGCGCGACACAGCCCGCGACTCATAAAAAGTTTACATTTTAATTTGTAAGCAAATAGTATTTTGCGTAATGCTATGCTCGGGCAGCCGATTTAGTAACCCTAACCCTAACCCTATTCAATCAAATGACAGGAACCAAATGCCAGGTGCATAATCAATTACTACCCTAATCAGCCTTTTTCTATAGTGTAGTGGTACCGTGACATACGAGTTTAATTGGTTCCGTGACCGAGCTCGTACCTCAATTTACTCGTATGACAAAGCCAATTTTCCCATTGAAATTAATGTAAATGCCATTAATCCGTTTCAGCTCCAAAATGCCCCCCAATTTTTTATTTTTAACGTGTCTTTAAATAAGTACTTCCTTCAACACAAGCGAGTGTTTGAATGTCTGTTTTCATCACTAAGGCTCATCAGAACAGACCAAAGGGCTGCAATGAAGGAGAAACTCACAGAAGCAATTTTATTTTTACGAGCAAATTATTAAATTAAAAGTTTTGAAAATTAAAACTTACTCTTCTTGCTCTATTCTTTCAAAGAAATATCAACCAAGGTTTAAAACCAAGGTGAATTTTTTAATAATCTCCTAATATGAATGTCAATAAACGGCAGGGAGCCTGCATGTTCAGTTTCGTACAAAATTACAATATTTGAAATATTCATGAGATAGAAACTACAAACCCCATTTTATTTTGTTTACAAAATCCGACAAAATTCACATATGTATTCTTACTATCAATATATAACCATGAATTACTGTGAAGATGGACTCCATCTTATCAAACTAATGGCTGAAGTTTGTTTGAGAGAAATAAGTATGAGCTTATTATTGGTATAGAAATGTCCACATTTTTCTCTGGAGTTTCTTTATATGTAGTGGTGGTTCAGGAAAATTCTAAAATTAGTCGCATTTTATTGTTTTCTTGTAGTCTATAATTGTGGGTTTTAAATTTTTAATTCTTTTACATATGGCTTTTTGTTTCTTTTGCTTTTATAAACTTTTGTTTTCAAATTTTCATTGTTAATAAATTCCATAGTTTTTACTTACATTTATAAAAATTTTTACAATTATAAAATATTCATATTTACGTTTTAACCTCATTACCTACTGATAAAAACAAAACTAAGCCACCTTAAACACAAGAAGCACCAAACTCGAGTTTTGCTCTTGTTAAAGTTCGTCAGTGATGCATACCTCATTGAGTTTCGAACCGACTAGATGTAGTCCTACACGCAGGAGACAACACTCAGAGTCTAGTCCTACACCCAGGGTCTACTCAAGTCGTGGGTTCGATTTACCATGGGAAAAATAATAACTGTAAAATAGACTAGAGATAATATTATGATTATCCATAAAATACTTTGATGTTCAGAAAATGTGATAAGCATTAAGTATAGAACACATATTTAGTTTCGAGTTATGTATGCCATTTCAAGTCAGTTTTCTAAATGTGATATGTATTAATGTTTCATTCAAATAAGAATTATAGTTAATGGGTTGTATATATAATATAATTATACTGTACTGTATGTATATACGTATTTATCAATACATAAATATAACAAAAAAACATGTTGTATTAGTTCCAATATAGTCCCTATAGACAATCCTAACAGACTGTTTCGCTTGTGAGGCTCATCAGGGAACACAACAATTAAAAAAAACAATATTATTTACGTTGAAAGAAATAAAATAAGCAAAAATTAAAAGTTAAAATAAATTTTTAGGCTTCAGATGAAAACTCGCATCTTAGAAAAATAGCTCTACCAAAAGTTTAGGTTTAAAAAATTATTTTACTCAAGTTGGTGATTGATTAATTATTAAATAATTACTTTTGTCACCAGATATTAAAAGAAAACATGCTGTAATGTTGCGCATACTCGTAGATGTATTAAATTGGCCAAGCTGCCGAAAAGTTTAAAGTGTAGAAAAGTTTATGGATCATTAGTTAAGAGCAAGTGTTATAACAAAAATTTTTATACTGCATAAAACATTAGTATGGATTATTCGTTAAGAGGAGTGTTATAAAAACTTTTTTTATAAAAAGATTCTTTTATAACATTTTCTTTTAACAAATGATCCATAAACTTTTTTACGGTTTACCGGTAATCTTTTCGGTAGCTCGGCCAAGTTTAAGAATACATCTATGCGCAACATTACAGCATGTTTTCTTTTAATATCTCGTAACAAAAGTAATTATTTGCTAATCAATCACTTACTTTAGTAAAATAATTTTTAAACCCAAACTTTTGGTAGCGTTATTTTTTAAGATGCAAGTTTTCATCTGAAGCGTAAAAATTCATTTTAACTGTGTCCTCTGATGAGCCTTACAGGTGAAACAATCTGTTGGGACAATTTTAATAAAACAGTTCAGTTCAGTTTTCTTTTATTTCTGCACCGCCACATGAACAAAATAACAAAATGTTGAAAAGTTTGTATGTTGTTAAAGACGGGGTTAGAAAAAGGAAGAAGCAACAAAACGAGTTGACGTTGTGTCTTGCTAATTAGCGATAAAAGGTGTGACTTGTTGTTTAATATAGAAGCAAGGTTGCTGCACCTCATTATAAAATTGTTTTTAAAAAAAATTGAAAGAGAAAAAGAAAAAAAAATAAAGTATAGGACCGAGGTTATTTGCTTAGTAAAACACTAAATTATGTAAAACATTTTTTAATATTTATGTTTTGATAATCAGGAATAATCGTTCTGACTATTGAAGCCATTAAGCACTCTTCTGAAGAGCACCAGTAATTTGCAGTTACATAATTTTTTAAAATAAATATCTTTTTATGTATTTAAAAAACCTGACTTATTTTGTGCAACTGTCAACTCAAAAAGATGATTTTTGCTTAGTTAAATCTAATTTAAGATAAATACTTTACCCATACTAGGGAGTCGGAGTCGGAGTCGGATCATAATCTTCCGAATCCGCAACCCTAACCTTAGCTAGTGTAGTTTATTGAGTTTTTGCATGTTTCAACGTTATTTCGTTTTGTTGCTGTTGTGATATTGTGCAATAGATGACGTAGTGTTTTTCTTAAACGCTCTAATCTTAATCAGCGCCTTCTGCTCAAACAATTATTGGACACGCGCATCTCCAAGCATAATTGTTACTAGTTAAATATGCGCCTTTATTTCGGTTGATCAGTCAGTTCAAAGCTATCAAGCTACTACAGCAAACGAACTAAAAGCATTCTTTTTCAATACGGTTGTTTTTGGCTAAGTACTTTTTTTGTAAATATTTATTATTTTTTTTTAATAAACCTGTGTATTCGTGCAAAGATACAACAGGCAAAAGTGGCGACGAGGATTCAAGGAACTCAACTGCGTCAAGAAAGAAAAAAAGAAAATTTGTTGAATTTGCATTAAAGCTTGAATTGTCGATATGAGTGAAATTTCTGAACTGATTTTGTTGTTAAATAAGCAACACCAAGAGCAGTACAAGCAACACCAAGAGCAAATGACAATGCTTCAAGAGCAGCTGAAAATTTTACAAAGCAGCTTGAACAACCGGCGAGAAAATGTTCCAACACCGATGGCAAGTTTTCAACCATTCGATTCCACATCTGAGTTATGGACTGATTATTTGGCAAGGTTCCGAACATTCGTCACTGCTAACTCTATTCCCGACAACAAGCAAGCACAAATTTTTCTTACCAACCAATCTAACTCCGTTTACAAAATGCTTAGCAACTTAGCGGCTCAGCAACAACCTGTCAAAAGCATACATGAGCTAACGATGAATGATATTCAGACGTTTATGGCAGAGCAGTTTGACCCAAAACGATTTGTTGTTTTGGTCTGACATGAAACGCAAACCTGGCGAAACTATTCCTGAACTGGCAAGCAGAATACGACAAGATGCAGCTACATGTGATTTTCAATCCATTAAAGATCCTTTAGATGAAGCCTTGCGAACTAAATTCATCTGTTCAGTAGACAACGAAGCAGTTTTGAAGACACTCTTCAAGCTCAAGGACGATGAACTGAAGTTTAGCAACGCCATCAGAGTGGCTCAAGAAGTGGAAGAAGCAGCCAAGGTAGCAAAGGAAACCGTACACAGTCAACCTTCTACGTCGGTGCAGAAAGTTTATCACGCAAAGTCCAAAACTTCCAAAACGCAAGAAAAGAAAACCGCCTGCTTCAGGTGTGGAAATTCTGGACATTTTAGCAAAGCTTGTCCCCACATTAAAGCACAAAGTCCAATGTTCTGTTTCACCCATCTATCAAACTATTAGACTTAATGACCACAGAATTAAGTTTGAAATTGATAGCGGAGCCAGTGACACATTTTGCTGTGAAGCGACGTGGCAAACGCTGGGTAAACCCACTCTACAACCTGTAACAATTCGATATCAAGTTGCTGAAGGTAGCCCGCTACCCGTCGTGGGACAATTCCAATCAACTGCAAGTATTGATGGAAAATCACCTGACGTGACCTTTCCTGTAATTGTCACTAAGGTGCCCAATCTAAATTTACTAGGTCGTCTGGCGATGATGAAGTTGAAACTCACCAACTTAACTGATCACTTAGCTGACCCAAGTTTTGATGGGGAGGAGATGGAAGATGATGTCGATAGCGTTTGTTTAGTTCGAACAATCAGTCGTCAAATCAATCCTGACAATCTGCCAAGGATCCAATTCTTGCCCAAGTAATGCGATTTGTGAAGGAGGGATGGCCGCATGCATTTTCGGAAGAGCTTAAAGACTTCAAAAAGTTGGAAAATTCGTTGTCAACAGAGAATGGTTGCGTTTTTTACGGCTTACGGGTAATAATTCCTTCAACCCTACGTAATCATATTCTTAAATTATTACACCTTGGACATTTCGGCATGCAACGGATGAAACAACTTGCCAGGTCAACTGTCTATTGGCCTAGAATTGACTTTGACATCCGAGAACTTATGTCGCAAATGCACTTCCTGTGGCCAATTTCAAAATAAGCCGGATAAACCTTCAATCCATCCGTGGATGATGCCAGAAAAACCATGGTCAAGACTCCACTTGGACCATGCGATCAACTTTCTGGGAAGAAACTGGTTAGTCCTTGTAGATGCTTATTCAAAATATCCTTGCATTCATCCAACAACCTCAACGTCTTCGAAAAGTACTACTGCTATACTTGAACAAGAATTTGCTCATTTCGGATATCCCCACACGTTGGTGACCGATAATGCCACAACATTCATGTCTCAAAGAGTTTCAAGCTTGGTGCAAACAACGAGGCATTGTACATCTCACCGGAGCACCTTATCATCCAGCAACAAACGGTGCTGCCGAGCGTTTGATACAATCATTCAAACAGGCATTGAGAAAATCCTCGTTACCTCCAAAGGAAGCTTTGCAAGAATTTTTAATGCAGTATAGAAGGATTCCTTTTGCATCGGGACTGTCACCAAGCGAATTGTTGAATGGAAGAAGAATTCGCACCAAAATTGACACTTTGGTTCCATCCATTCCGCATCTCCTGCAGGGAAGACAGTCAAGACAAGCGAGCAAGCATTCAAATGCTGAAGACTCGGAAGTGGTTTCGAAAGTCGAACATCATTTCTCACTAGGAGACCCTTGTTACGCACTGTACTTCGGCCCTAGAAGAGATCGTGGCCCACGATGGGTGCCTGTGATAGTTACGAAAGTCCATGGTACACGAAGCGTCAATGTACGAGTCATTCCTCGAGGACCAACTTGGAGAAGACATCTTGATCAACTTCGACCTCGATACGGTTCGGATCAAGATGATGATCCCTGTGAAATCCCAACGAGCGTTTTGTCTACAGAAACACTTCCAGCCGGGACTGACCACGCATCTAGTTCTTCTTCGATGAACCAACGCAACAATCCGAGACTACCAACCGGAGACGAGTACGGGCGACACAATCTACGACGATCAGCGAGAACAAAGAGACTTCCAAAAAAATATTGTTGCTAATATGTATATATATTTTTTTGTCGTAGTTTATTTGGGGAGGTGTTGTGATATTGTGCAATAGATGACGTAGTGTTTTTCTTAAACGCTCTAATCTTAATCAGCGCCTTCTGCTCAAACAATTATTGGACACGCGCATCTCCAAGCATAATTGTTACTAGTTAAATATGCGCCTTTATTTCGGTTGATCAGTCAGTTCAAAGCTATCAAGCTACTACAGCAAACGAACTAAAAGCATTCTTTTTCAATACGGTTGTTTTTGGCTAAGTACTTTTTTTGTGAATATTTATTATTGTTTTTTAATAAACCTGTGTATTCGTGCAAAGATACAACAGTTGCATGTCCCTTTTTCCGTAGTGTAATTATGTTGATGTAAGTATTTTGTTCGACAAGTGGCGGAAATAAAAAACGACTGAATTGAACTACTACAGACCAGGATTGAATAATTATGCGGCTGATCTTTTTTCTCGAACTTGTAGCTTACTTACTTCGACTTCAACTAATGGAAATCTTTACTATACTCACTTTATAAGAAGTAAAAACTACTCTATTCGCTTTCTGATGTTAAGAAAACTTGTCAAAACTGCAATACGTGTGCAGAGATAAAACCTCGCTTTTATAGGAAGCCAAACGAAACCTTGATTTCAGCAACCCAACCTTGGCAAAGAATCAGTTTAGACTTTAAAGGGCCTGTTAAAGGTAAAAATAATTATCTTTTGATTGTAATTGATGAATATAGTAGGTTTCCGTTTGTGTTCCCCTGTCGTAACATGACAACACAGACTGTGATTAATTGCCTTACGACATTATTTTGCATGTTTGGCCTACCTGGTTTTGTACATACGGACCGCGGTTCTTGTTTTTCTGCTAAAGTTTTTAAAGATTTTCTTCATTTTCCGGGAATTGCAACAAGCAGAACGACATCTTACCATTTAACAGACAATTTACAAAACGAACGCTGGAACCAAACAAACTGGAGAAGAATTG
Organism: Diplosoma virens; assembly: GCA_963680785.1. Classification (NCBI taxonomy): domain Eukaryota; kingdom Metazoa; phylum Chordata; class Ascidiacea; order Aplousobranchia; family Didemnidae; genus Diplosoma; species Diplosoma virens. Next base: position 18,037,359 of record OY796894.1, on the reverse strand, counting down.
AACTCATGCTGCATAGCAGAAGACTTCCAGAAGAAGTTTGGAAAAATGTTCTTCAAGATTCTCTACATTCCACTAAATCACTTTTGTGCACTTCAACAAATTCGACACCTCACGACAGATTTTTTCAGTTTCATCCCAGGTCGATGCTAGGTAAATCTATACCGAGCTGGCTTCTGAACCCAGGACTTGTTTTTCTTCGTAATTTTATGAGAAATAAAGGAGATCCTTTATGCTGCGAAGTGGAACTGATCAAAAACAATTCAAAGTTTGCCCATGTTCATTTTAAAGATGGCAAATAATGTACAGTTTCAACAAAAGATTTGGCTCCTAAACCGTTTCAAGGCCCTGCTAGTGACAGCAATGCCTGCTAGAATCTGCTAGAATCCTAAACCAATGACAGAAGGCCTACAAACATCTGTACCTAATAACAACACCGAAATAGAGATTCCTACCAATCTCGATGAACAGCAACCTGAAATTACTTTAAACCCTCCACTTCTCGATGAATTGCAAAATGCAACTGAAGAAATAAGTCAAACTGACGGAATGTTATCCCAACTAACAACATCCGATCCAAGACATGAACTAAGACGGTCTACGCGAATCCGAAAAGCACCGATTCGTTATGGAAATCTGATGTCTCTAAACCTGATTTTTGTATTATTAATGTTTTCAATGTACATTGTTTAATTTATCATGAATTTCAAGGGGGGGAGAGAATGTCATAAGTTTCGAACCCTGACAAATCACTTTAAGATTATAGTAATCTTGTACATCATTCACCGCTCTCATTTAAAACCTGCAGTGCCTTCAGTTAGTTTCTGTTTCTGTTTAACATCTTAGTTCAACTGCCAGTTACTCTATGTGTTGTGTTTGCTTGGCATGTTAATTTATTTTGTTATTTAGAGTACTGCAGTTTTAAGTTAATAAAAGCTAACCTTGTTAGTAGTGCAAATTCATGACAAGGGTAAACTGAAAATACTGCAGGAGCCGCATAGGCACCTTTAAAGTTTTGTGTAAAGATGCATGATGTTGCATGTAGTCGAAGATTACATTTCAAATAGTGTAGGAGCCTTATAAAAACCTTTATAAAGTTGTTTAGAGAAGCATGGAGCCGCATAAAGATTTTTAGCATAGTGTATTTATGGATGATGTTTATGGAGATGCCGAGTAAACTTGAAATACTGCAGGAGCTGGGTAGCGATTGTAATTTTTTGTTATTTTATTTTGTCTAATTCTGAAAGGTAAAAGGCCGATGCTATCTATTGCGTGTTTGTTCTATTCTTATGCTTTTTTCAGCTTTTTTAATAGATCAATCAAATAACAACTTTTTTTGTTTACTTTTGAGTCTGTCGTGACAATTGAAGATAAACCACACCGTTGTTCTGTTGTCTCACCTTTTGTTTCTTAATTTGACAAAATAAATAATAAAACTTGGGGCAGCACAGGAAATGAAAAGAAACGATAAAAAAAACGCAGTTAAAATAATTATTGTCAAAGAACACAAACGAAAAATTCGGTTCGAGCCTCGCAGTCGTCACAGCCGCATGTAGACCTCAAATAAGTTGTCTAGAAATGCCGCATGGATACCTTAAAAATTCGTCGACAAACACATGAAGCCGCGGGGTATAATTCGAATACTGCAGGAGCTGCATGTAGATCTTTTTAAAGTAGTTAAGAGATACATGGAACTGGATGAAAACGGTCTCAGCAACAAGTTGTTTTAAATTTAGGTTATATGTCTAAACATAAGCAAAAAAAGAAATAACAAATTTTAACCACTCAGCAGTATCTTTGCATATCAGGAAGCAGGTCGGGATATTTGTTTGAGAGTTGCTTTAGGTATAGTGCCTCCGATGTTTTTCGTCGAGTCAGAAGAATAAACAGGGATAAAAATAAAATTGAATAATAGTGATAATAGCAATCATACAACAGAAGCCATGTTTTATCTCAGCGTTTCTCAACCTGAAAGTCGCTACTTTCGTGAACTATTTTCATAAGAGTCGCAACGATAATTTATGCAAAACTTTTTAAATTTATTTACATTAATATTACATGGGCCTACAGTCTATTTACATTAAACAGAGCGCAATATGGATGGCAGGCTATATGAAAATCGTAAAATGAGTCACAAAAGGTTAAGAAAATCGTATTTTATCGGACTGGAAGTATAAAGCAGTATTTCTCAACCCTGAGTCGCGACCCAAAAGTGGGTCGCTGTTTAATTGGATATGGGTCACCGACAACTGCAGTTAAGTAAAAGTTAAATCACTTTTTAGAACGAAAATTTAGAAATCCGAGACAGATTCAAAGTGAAGACTTTTTTTAGTGACCACTACGTTTTTGGGACAAAAATAGAAATTTTTTTGCTATGCAATAAAGTCTATAAAAAAGATTAAGTCGTCAAAGCTTTGCTGTCTATTTTTGCTTAAAATTTGGTTCGCCACAAAAGGTTGAGAATCATTAATATAAAGCAATAATTTTTTACAACAAGAGTTTTTTTAATAAGATTTCAATTTAAAGAATGTTTAAAATACACAGCATTCTTTATTTTTTAAGTTTGTTTATTGTTTGATGCGGTCATTTTCGCTGCCTTTGTTCAATTTTTTTTTCAGCATTTTTTCTGGGTTGTACCAATATCAAGCTATTTTTCTTACCTGCTAACAGAGATGCAAGATATTGGGGTCCTATTGAATATTTTTATTTTGGTCATTTAGTTTTTTATTTACAGCCCGTAAACTAATTACTAACAAGCTGCTCGCCAACTAAAGGTCTCCATGTGGCTCCATGTATTTCTAGAACTTATTTTAAAGGTCTTTATATGGCTCCTTGCATCTCTAAATTTTATTTAAAGAGTCTTTATGCGGCTTCTGTCGTATTTTCAGTTTACACTATGGCTCTATGCAGCTCCATGCATCTCTAAACAACCTTTTAAAGGTCTTCATGCGGCTCCATGCGTCTCTAGACTTTATTTAAAGAGTCTCCATGCGGCTCATGTAGTATTTCAGTTCACACTGTGGTTCCTTGATGCTCCATGCATCTCTAAACAATATTTCAAAGCTCTCCACGTGGCTCCATGTAGCTCAAAACCTTATTTTAAAGGTCACCATGCGGCTCCTGTAGTATTTTTTTGTTTACCCTGTGGCTCCATGCCCTTCCTTCCACTTCCGCGCGTAAACATTACTTAAAAGTTCTCTATGCCACTTCATGTATCTGCAGACAATATTTAAAGGGTCTCCATGCGACTCCTTTAGTATTTGAAGTTTAAACTGCTGTTCCATGCGGCTCCTGTAGTGTTTGAAGTATCACTGTAACAATACTACTGCCACCACCGTGTTCCAGGGTTAAACTGTCACATTAATTGCAATATCTAATTGCATGCTAAATTTATTTTTTATTACTTTGATAGTTATTATGTAGCTATTGATTGTTATTTGTTTGAGAAATTTTGCAACCAACGATTTGTTTTTATGATGGAAAGCAAGTCAAAGTAAGTAATTTAATCATAACAACCTACTTTATTTTTGTTACTAACAAAAAACCGAAGTACCAGTGAACTAAAAAGTTGCTTTTGTTAAAAGTACAATAATCTAGATACAGCTGTCTATATTTTTACAAGTTAAGTTATCAGATTTTTATTAAATTTTTAATTTTTTAAAAGCCATAATTTAATCTATTTCAATGTAAATGTGAGTTTAAAACATATGCAAAAGTATGTTTGATTATTTGGATCTTTTTGAAATATGTTTGAGAATGAAGAAAACAAGAGAAGAAAAAAGTTTTAAAAAAGAAAGTGATGGCTAATAGTAAAAAAGATCAATGATTTTCAGTATTTGTTCACTATATATTGAGCTTAATACAGTCATAAGCTTTTAAATTTTGGGGAATCCCAAGGACTGGAAGGTTAGTAAGGCAAACAGTGAATGAGACCCAAATTTTACTTGTGAAAATTCTGAACAAATGTTTAATTTGGTTCAGATGGATAAAGTTTTTTGTTTAAATTCTAATTGACAGATATATAAATTATTTTTTTAATTGTGTATGAATTTTATTTTTTTTGATATATTTTTATCTTTAGTGTTTGTATTAACATAAAAAGGAAATAAAACTTGTTATCAAATTTTGTACATGCTATTGGTTTTAAATTTAAGTAATAAAGTAGATCTCAGTTAATCTGAATTTGGTTAATGCAGAATTTTGCTTAACTCAGATAAAACTGAAAGTACAAATTATTTTCTTTAAACTGTAATTGTTAATAAAAAGCATTGGAATATCTGGACTTTGCCTAATCCAGATGATTTTGTCTGCCAAATTAAATCTGTATTAACCAAGGTCTATTGTATATTCTAGCTGCCATGTAAATATTTATTAAATATGTGTTTTGAAAACAGTTTAGTTTATACTATGTTTGAATTTTCAACAGAACCATATATAATTTAGAATATATGTTGCCGATAATCTTAAAAAGTTGTTTGTATTGTCTATGTCAAAACTGCAGCCAGCATTATTTCAATGTTTTGGGTCTTGTCAATATAGTGTGTTATATTGGTATGATGCAAAACTTTTTTTTTCTTTATAACAATGTTATACAAACAAATCTGAATATTTGGATTCTGAATAATTATATAAAAATCAAAAATCCCAAACCAAAGCCATTCATTTGCTAAGAAAAGATTTCCAATTGGATATTGGATATTGGTATTGGTTTATTGTTGGATTGGTTGGATATTGGTTTATTGCTTAATTCAAAGCTATTTATTCAATTAACTAAACAGTCTTGCAGAGAGAGGTGGGCAAAGCACAACTTGCACAATTGTAAAAGTTACGTTGCGTTTTCATACTTTTTAAAAGCATTGCACACTTTGCACTACACTCTTAGTTCAAAAATTGTAAGTTGCATTTAATTGCGCTTTACATTAAAAAATAAAAAAATTACTTGTGCTTTGTTGTGCTGTGCTTCATATAGTCCTATTTTGCAAAAGTGCAATTTTGGTTGTTTTTTAATGTAGGCAATTGAAAAATAGATAGGGTGCATTTATGATTTGAAAAAGTACATTTCATTTAATAGATTAAAAAATAACATTGTACTTAATATAGTTTCTTTAAAAGTTTACATTATGCTTTACATAAATTTTGAAAGCGCATTGCACCAGTTGTGCTGCACTTAACATGAAATCAAAAATATATTGCGGTGCACTTAGCTAAACAAAAAAATGCCCACCTCTGCCTGCACATCAATGAAAGTAACGGGTTCCTTTAAAATACACAGGTCGGCGTGGCCGGCGTGGTCGACGTGGTCGACGTGGTCGGCGTGGTCGACGTGGTCGGCGTGGTCGGCGTGGTCGGCGTTATCGGCTAGGTTAATGAAAAGAATAATCATTCTGTAAGCTTCTCGTGGACGAGGTTGGTTCAATAAGCTACTTCAGAAAAGCTTAGTTGGTAAGTTTTTTAGAATTCGCTTGTAAATAACAGCAAGCAATATAAAACATTTTACCAATATAATTGCAAATTCTTGTTGAAAGCGTGGACATGAACTTAAGAATAATGTTAGGTATATTTTTGTTGAGTTGTATTTTAAATGTCTGTTTATGTGCTATTGGGTTAAACTGTTTGGTCACGTTCACTGTTCGCCGTTATTAACTTAGCAGACTTAGGGAATTTCCAAAATTTATAAGAAAAAATGAATTAACTGGGCGGATCATCGCCGACCACGCCAACCACGCCAACCACGCCGACCACGCCGACCACGCCGACCACGCTGATCACTGACCACGCCAACCTCGCCGACCACGCCGACCTGTACATTTTAAAGGTACCGAAAGTAACTGTAGATTGAAAACACATTGTGAGCACATACAAACACAATGTTTGTGTGGCACATTCATGAGTAGACAGCAGTTGATACAAAATAATGCAAGATGAAAGTTGCTCAAGTGCTGGTGTTTGTTGTTAAAACATCTCTGCTTTATCTGATTAAAACAACAAGAGTTACAATGTTTCTTACTGATCAAAAACAAGGTGTCACCACTGTCAATTGAAAAGAACACATCAGTCTCATTGTGCAATGACAGCTTAATTGTAAACATATGAGGTAATTTCATTTTAGCGTTACATAGTTTGCAATACACAGTGCAGCATTTTGTTTAAAAATGATAAAAGCAGAACTGAGTAAGAGAAGATTTATTGCTGTCTGACAAAATCTTTTGTTTAGAACAGGGTTGGCCAACTTGTCTGGCTGTTTTATCAACTTGAAATTCATTAAGAACTTTTGATCAACCACTGCAAAAATGTGATCTTAACCCTTTAACATACCAATTTTTTTCAATTTCTGTGCAAAAAATATATTTTTTATTAATGATTTTGAATATATATAAGGCTGAATTTTGAATAATATAAGGCTGAATTAGGAAATAAATTAGTTTGAATTAATTATGATTAGTTGTGAAGTTATTGACATCTTAATTTTTATGCTATTTTTATCCCAAGTTATCTTGGGTTTTCAGAAAATAATCTAAAATTTTTTTACTGGATATCTCTGAATGAAAATATTTGGCATAATATGTTAAGGGGTTAAAAAGTAGTGATCTCTAAAAAAAGGTTTTCACTTTGAATATTGCTTTGATTATTTAATTTTCATCTCAAGAACATAGTGATCTCTAAAAACTCTAGTTCACTCAAAACAGATGCAATCAACTAGTTTATCACAATTGATGTATTAGCTATCCCTGGTTTAGAAAATGAAATTTTTTTGTTGAGAAAATGATATATAAAATAAGATGCAAAAGAATATTAAACAAGCAACAATTGAAAAATATTTTACATAATTAAACAATAAATGTTTTCAATATATTAATTTGTGTGTTTTTTTAATAAGTTGAAAAGTGAAAGGTGCATGCACTTGCCTTTTTTTCTTTGTTTTACATCACTTGCATCGCTAGCTTGCTCGTTTTCATTACTTTCAGATAAACACATGAACTTGTTAATTGCATAACAAATCTTGGTAAATTTGCTATGCAATTAACTGAATTCTTCTGTACTAATTTTTAAAATCATCATGCATGACTTTAAAATATAATTTATCGGTACCCTTTTTAATTAAATTGCAATTTAGTTTTAGGAAGTTTTCATAATTTTCATTGATTTTAAAATAGTCGTAGCAAGTCATTTTCAAAATGAGCAGCAATCAGTTTTACTCAACAATTTTAGAGTTAATATTGCTGATTACACAGATCTACAAAATTTAATAAAAGTTTGATAACAAAAACAAAATCTAGTTTTCTGGCTTGTTTAAAGGTACTGATTTCAAAACTGCCATCACTTTTTGTACATCATTTTTTGAAGCTCAGTCATACTAAGATGGTGACAGAATGGATACCCTTTAAACAACAACAACAACGACAACTTTTTTTCAAAATTGAATTTATTTTTTATTGCTGCAAATTTAAAGCATACATTAATGTGCAGCAACAAACACAAAATCTTATACTAGGCAATAAACATAGCAAATATTAACCACAAAAAAGGAAAAAATACTTGAAACATAATTTTATACCAACAAGTATCTTTTTTTAGATTGATATTTTGATTGACAATGCAAAAATTTACTTGTCAATCTCCACTATGGTATAGTATCATATACACAAATTTCACTTTTTCCATTGCTTTTTATGCCTCAGTATAATCTTTCATTTTTTTCTTCATTAAATGCTCTTGTTGTCATCGTCATCATTTGAAGGGCATCCACTCCAGGTCAGACACAAACAGGACTGGGGCCAAGGGTTTATGCTTTCTTATAATATCTGAAAAATATTTTAAATGGATATATAGAAAATCTATGTAAATACTCAATTATACTCTAGGCCAAGGGTGTCAGCCTTTACTTGTCAATAGCCAAAATTTTGTCTGCAGTTTTATCTTTGGCTACAATCAGTGCAGTAATCAAAGCAATGATCTTTTTTGTCTCAACAAAATTTGTGATTTAAATTCTAATTGTCATTAAAGTTATTCCAAAAATTTCACATTAAGGTCAAAGTGATGAATTACCCCAGTAAACAGGAATTTTAGGGACTTGAAGTTTGTAATGGATTTCTGAGTTTTGGGGGTGTTGAGTCCAAAAATCACATCAGTTTTGTCCATCTAGTCAGGATTAGCCACTACACAGCATGTGCTTTGCATTTTGTTGCAAAATGCTAAAAAAAATTATTTAAGGTTTCAAGAGTTAGCTCCCACTATTTTTGATGTAAAAGTGGATTTTTTGATCACTGGCAGTGCTTTTAAATACCAAAATACTTTATCAGCTGTTGTTAAACTGCATAGACCATAGGCAGTTAGTTAGTAGTAGCTTATTGATAAGCAATAACTACAATAAAATCTTATGTCAGAATAGTCCATACCTATTACTATCATCAATCTTAATGAAAAGTACTGATTTCAAATTTGTAGTTTGCAATGCAATGAGTGTGGACCAATAGAATTGACACTCTATACAGCATGTTAATAAGAAGCAAGAAATTCAGACTTGTATCACAATTCTGTCAAGGCTTCAGAAACTAAGCATATTAAAATATTATTAAATAGGTGTCAGGTTAAAGTGCAACAAAAAAAAATAAAATTTTGTTGTTTTAGATTAAGTTATTCAGCAAATTGGTTTCTGTTATCAGAGTTTTAATGCAATTGAAATGGACAAGAAATAACAAAAGTGCAAAAATAACCCTAATATTTTCTGTTATATTTGTGGTAAATATATGCTGCCAAAGCAACGTGCCAATATTACAGAGTTTATTAAGAAAGCATACTTTTTATATTTTAAAGTGAAGCTTGGAGATCAAGACCAGCCTTGGGCACCTTATTCAATGTGTAAGTTGTGTATTGAGAACCTAAAAAAGTGGACCAAAGATAAGAGAAAGACTGGTTTAACATTTGGTGTACCAATGTTTTGAGAGAACCTTCAAATCATGTAAATGATTGCAATTTTTGCATAATAAACCTTGCAAGCATTAACTCATTAACTGTATCTAAAGTTTTCCTATCCCAACATACTATCACCTACAAGACCTGTACCCATTGTGAGGAAGTCCCAGTACCAGTATTCCTCACCTTGGAAAATCTGCTGATTAAATGTTGTCATTTAGTGGAAACTCTGTTGATGAAGATGAAAGTGAAGATTTTTGTGGTGATTCAAACCCATAAGTGCCTGTTTTGATTAATTTGTTTTTGTGGTGATGTTTTCCAGTAAGTTTTGATTGTTTGTAGAGTGTTGTTGATAGTAATAATGTAATTCAAACACAAAATAATTCTAATATTGAAATAGATGAAGTCACAAATATTCAAATTACAGTCAAACCTCAGTTTTCAAACATCTTGAAGTTTGAACAATTTGGTTTTCCAACAGAAAATTCAAGATAAAAATGACTTGGTCCTTGAACAAAAATTCAGTTCTCAAACAACTCAAACAATAAAAAATAAAGCAGTGATATGTGACTCAAACAATAAAAAATAAAGCAGTGATATGTGACTGCCAAGTTGAAATGTAAACATTTTCCAGTCAACTACTGTACGAGATACTGTACATTCATTGTTACACTGTGCTTGATTGTTACATTTATTACATTCATTGTTATTAAATTACTTGTTACATTTTTCTTTTTATTTACACTTTTGTGTTTTATTTACTCTTCGAATAAATGGTTTTATGCTATGATATACAGGGTATAGTGCAAACAGGTAAATAAATTACAGTATTCTTTTGGTACATAGAACAAATCAATCTCTTTTACATTATTTGTAATGGGAAAATATGATTCGGTTTTTAAACAGCCTTCCAGAACGAATCGTGTTCAAAAACTGAGGTTTGACTGTAATTAAATTACTTTTCTTGTCTGTTATTTTAATCTGCTTATATATCTCATTATCATTTGCACTGTTCTTCACTGACTTAACTTTTTAACCTTATACAATTTCTATCATAATCTTTTCATTACTTTGTAGATTTTCCCTTCTTTGAAATCTTTTGCAATGTGCCTAACTCACCTACCCTTACCATTAAATGAATGCAAATCTTTTTATATTTTTGAGTTATTTTTCTTTTATGACATCACAGGAGTTGTATTACAAGTATTTTTATATATAAAATTGATTTAGTAGATTTCAAAGATGGCCCAGAAAACTTAAAAGTAATCTAAAAGTTTTGCTATTCTAAATTCTGCTTAATGTAGAGAAAACTGACCAATGTTTGCTATTTTTGACTTGTAACTTATCTAATATTTTGTTACTTATCATTATTTTCATTGTTGCCATGTTGATTGGGGTTATCATGATAACAGCAAAGACAGTGAGCTTTTAGGTGGTTGGGCACTAATAATAGTCTTGCCCTCCTATACAATGCAAAGAGCTGTCACCAGCTTTTACTCTGGTGCTGGAACACTGGACTTAACCCAACCCAGACCTAAGCTTTTGCTAGCGTAGATCCTTAAAGTCATTTACCAGATAAAAATCTTATTGAAAAGTTTACCAGGTCACATCTACATTTATTTATCACACCACCAAGGTTTGCTTTGTCAGTACCAAGCATGCCTGAAAGTGATGAAACTTCCACAAGGTCAAATGGAGTCACTACATTGCTTTGACAAACAAATTTACAAAGACTTGGTTACCACATTATTCATTTGATGTTGATGCAGCTTACCAAAACTTCTACAACATCATCAAGAATACAGTCAAAAAACTATCCTGTGTGGTTATCAAAACAACTACATTCTGTGTTGGGGTGTGGAGTGTGAATCCCTCTATAGAACTTTTCTGCAGTCTCCTCAGAAGACGACTCAAGTTTGGCTGCTACAGCTTTACTTGCCAAACTTGACAAGAAGTGGAAGGATCAATGATCCAAAGCAATTTGAAGAATTAACTTTTCACACTCTTGTTGTAAAGCATGGAATATTTTGAACAACCTTATTGGTAGGTTACATCACTGTACCATTTCAGCTGATGCTATTGCATTCTCAGCTTGTCAGAAATGGGAGATACAAGTCTGTTGGCTGCAATTCATCTCAACTTATTTCTCAAGAAGTGTCTGATGTTTGGAAGGCCACAACACTAGACTCAATGAATATTGCTGAATATTTTTCACAAAAAGAATTCACTGCTGCTCTTCAACACTTATAACCAGGTAAGGCTTCAGACCTTCATTCCATCTGCCCAGAGCTTATAATCTAAGCTGCTTTAAAGTTCTGGTTACATTACTTTCTTCCTGCTTGTGCCAACTGAAAATTCCCAAGATCTTGAAAAGAGCATTTGTATCGCTATTCCAAAGTTGATGAAGCCTGTGGGGGACCCAAGAAGTTATCGACTAATATCTCTGCTCTGTGTCCCCTACAAAATCCTAGAGAGGCTTATCCATGCCAGTGTTGAGCTAATTATTGATCCACTGATCTTTAAAAATCAGGCTGGGTTTTGATGCAGGAACTCAATCATAGATCAAGTTGTTCTGTTGACCCAGAACATCAAGGATTCTTTTCAGGCTAAGAAGAAGGTGGGTATTGTATTTGTCAATATGACAGCAGAATTTGTTATATGACATTGTTGGGCACTGCATGCTTACCTGTAAGCTGCTGAGGCTTTTGCCAGATAAACACATGGTCAGAATGATCATGTAGCTTGTTTGAAACCAAAGTTTCACTCTTACTATCAGTGACAGGAAGCAAAACAGGCTAAGCCATCTAAATTGTAAAATATTTTGGCTAGAACTTTAGGCGAGACTGTGTTTGAGAATAATAGCAGTGAAAGTAATGCATAAATTTTTAAAAGAAAAAGTTAAGAGGGCAAACTTGAATCTATTCATACAGAAGAAAATTTTAATATGAGCTATGGTCAAAGAAAGCAAAGACAGTGGGGGCAATATAGCAAAAGTTACATTGCATTCAAATTTACTTTCACTGGAAATGGCACAAAACCTACTTTGTCCCCAGCAAACTTAAATGACATCTGTAAATGGTTGTCTAACAGAAACAGACTACTTTTATTGATGAAGCTATGAGGGGTATTGCTATAGCTATAACTATAATAGGCTATTATTGATGAAGCTATAAAGAGGTCCCAAAGCTAGCTACCAAGTTGTTGAACTTGTAGCTAAATCAAAAAAAACTCACACTATAGCAGAGTCATTAATATTACATGCCTACAAAACCATTTTAAAAGAAATGCTGGGACCTGATGCAGTTGAAGATATAAATAAAGTCCCTCTCTTCAATAACACAATTAGTGGACAAATTGATGACATGTCTGTAGACATCAAACATAATGTTTGGAAAAGATATAATCATTTGCTACAATTAGATAAGTGCACATATATCAGTAAAAATGCTCAACTCTTGTCCAATGTAAATTTTGTTGGATATTCTATTACAAAAACCTTCTTAATTTGCAAAACACTTGAAAGAACAATAGAGAAGAAATTTTTTGCATCTCTGAATGCTCTTTGTGAGATAATAAGCAAACACTTAAAAACTCTATAACTTTTTTTTGTTTTTCATCAGTCTGGAACAAAAGTTATAATTAGATGAAGGATCTTATGTTATAATTTATTTGTTTATTCTCCTGACTCACAAAAAAGTGACAAAGGTGCTAATACATAGGGCAAGCAATTATCCTGACCTGCTTTCAGAGATGCCAAGATATTGCTGTTTGGTTGAAATTTTTTATTTTGGTTTTTCAGTTTTATACAGATATAAATGAAATTTGAACTGCTTGCCAAGGCCACCAAGCAGAGAAAAGTGTGAAGTGTCTTTCCCAACAACACAACAGAATGATGCAAGTAGGTTTTTGAACTGAGAGCATGTTGATCACAATCACAGCACTCTAACCCCTTGACCACACTGCTTAGACAACCTTGCAGGAACAGGAAGAACTAACTAAAGTCAGGCAAGATCTTAGTTTGAAGCTGTGCTTTGCTTGAGTATCTTTACACAGTCTTTGGCTAACTGCTGTAAAAGAGTACCTCATTCTGTCAAAACTATTTCAATTTTGCTTCTGTTTTCAACAACATATTTGTGTGAGCTGAGCTTTTCAAACCTGTCTGCAATAAAAACAAAGTACTGAGAAAGATTAAGGGTTTAAAAGAAGAGCTCTGCATGTGTCTTTTGTTCCTGCCAGAATATTATACAGAAAGTAATGCCACTGATTTAATATCTTGCAGCATTCATTTAACTAACATCTGATTCTTTCACAGATTATAGATTGGTAATTAAGGTTTACAGATTTTGTAAAAAATAAGGTTTTGAATCACTACAATTCAAATTTTAAGCAATCCTTCTATGTTTTTTTGTTAGAAGGTAAAACTGGCATGATTGTCCCAAAGCAATCTTGGCAGAAGTAAAGAGTTGTTATTGAATTTCTACTGTCAGAGGGAGAAACAGCTCAGAACATAAGCAGAAGGCTAAAGCAAGTGTATGGTGATGGTTCAAAAGACTACAGCACAATGACAAGGTAGGTGAAGCAAATCAATGATGGACAGGAAGAACCTGTTAAAAGCAATTTTTGCAGTAGGCCATCTTTTGCTAACATTGATCACGCAGATGCATTGATTAAGCAAAACAGATGCATCCCTATTAATGAGCTTGCTGAGTTATTAGGAGTAAGTGCAGGGAGTGCTGTAAAGATCATGGATACCCTGTGGTATTCAAAAAGTGTGTGCTAGGTGGGTCCCAAGGCAGCTCACAGAGGCTCATAAGCAATCCCGCCTAAAAGCTTGTTCTGAACTTCTGGAGTATTGCCATAGTCACAAAACCTTTTTGCAGCAAATAGTGACCAGAGATGAGACTTGGGTTCACCACTTTGAACCAGAGTCAAAGAAAGCATCAATGAAGTGGCATTATCCCACGTTACCACACTAGAAGAAGTTCAAATCTCAGCAGTCTACAGGAAAAGTGATGGTGACTGTGTTCTGGGATAGTGTTGGTCTAATACTGGTAGACTTCATCTCCAAAGGAGCAACAATCAATTCAGATGTTTACATTGATGCATTAAAAAAGTTGAAAGCAAGAATACGAAGAGTTTGACTTGCTTTGGAAATGTCTAAGGTTTTATTGCAACATGACAACACTAAGCCTCACACCAGCCTCAAAACCCGTGAGGTCATCAGCTCTGTTGGCTGGACAACAATTTCACATCCCCTATATTCACCAGACCTGGCACCATCTGACTTCCATTTGTTTGGGCCCCTCAAAGAAAGTTTGAGGGGGTGACATTTCTCTAGTGATGAACAGGTCAAAACTGCTGTTAGGAAGTGGTTAAAAACATAGCCTGTAGGATTTTACAATGAAGGAATACATGCACTCATTAAAAGGTGGGAAAAGGCAGTTAGAAAGCAGGAGATTACATTATGAAGTAACTGTGAAATGCTCATGCTATTTACTTTCTTGTGATGCACGATTTGTGTACCTTTAAAACTTAATGTCATGAAAAGAAACCTATTTTTATTACTTTCTGAATGCCCTTCATATAAACAAGCCCAATGTTCACACTGATGGATTTTATTAAACTATAAAACACAAATTTGTATCATCTCATTTTGTAACTTTTAATTGGTGGTGTGCCATGACATTTTACACAGTAAAAAGTGTACTGCAGCTGAAAAATGTTAGGAAAAAACTACACTAAAGAGTTCTTTTTTAAATTCTGTTATCCCTATGCACTTTATTCTCCAAAGAATGTGAATAACTTCAACTTGTTACTTATTACCATTTATGTTTGACTTATTTGATTATGTCACAAATAGTTTTCATGTTTTATAATGGAAGCAAATTATTATCATTATATAACAAAAAAACAATAAAGACAGCATATTTTAAGCATACAGACATATTTGATAAGTGCTAAACAGTTGATTGACTGAGTTAAACTGTCTTCTGAGCTGTGAGCTAAGCTGAACAGTTGGCTGGCTGCTTTGAACATATAAGTACTTCTGTTTGTGCAGTGCATCAAAATTTGAGGCACATAAAGCTATCCATGCACACATAGTTAAAATGTTATTAAAGCATTCCATTATGGACAAAATATGTAGCTTTTCCACACAGCTTCTACACATTACAATTATCTACAAAAGCAATAATTGATTTTGTTTGTGTTTTGGTATATGTTAAATTGCAGTTTCATGCTTTTTAACAGATGTATATGAAATTTTAGTATTTTTATGATGTACAAGATGTGACAAAAAAAAGCCAAACTGTTGTTTTGATAATTTATGAATTATCTCCTTCAAAGTACTCCCCCTCCAGTCAATACACTTTTGCATTCGATCCTGCTACCCACGGAAGCAATTGGTAGAATCCTCTTTTTTGAATCTCTTCAGCTCCCTCATCACTGAGGCCTTGAGTTCTTCAAGAAGCGAGAAATGAGTTCCTTTTATCACAGCCTTCAGCCTGGAAAAAAGCCAAAAGTCACAAGGCGCTAAATCTGGGGAATAGGGAGGGTGGTCAAGAGCTGTTATTTGTTTTTTGTCCAAGAGCTGCCTCACACTAATTGCTTTTGTGTGGGTCCATTGTCATGGTAGAGAAGCCATGACTTGTCACTTTACAGTTCCTGCTTGCTGTGTTGAACTCAGTTATGGAGGTGAATGAGAACCTGCTGGTAGAAGTGTTGATTTACTTTTCACCCTCAGGCACAAATTTATAATGAACCATGCCCTTCTGATTGAAAAAAGTGATCAGCATGACCTTGATTTTTGATTTTGACATGAGCACCTTTTTGGGTCTGTGTGATTCTGCAGTCTTCCACTGCATGCTTTGCCTCTTTGTTTCAGGATCATATTGGAAAACCCAAGTTTCATCTCCTGTGATGATCTGCCTAAGAATATTTGGATTGTCTTTAATTTTCTCCAGCATTTCTTCAAAAAATTTGACTCAGTTCTGCTTCTGGTCTTCTGACATAATCTTGGGCACCATTTTGGCATGCGTCTTTCACATCCCCAGATCATGCAGCAAGATCATCTGCACTGATTCTCTGTGCAGGCTCAGTTCATCTGATATCATTTGTACTGTCAACCTGTGACCACTTTGCATCAGCTGCTTTATTCTAGTGATGTTTTCATCTGTGCTCATTGTAAAAGGCCATCCATCTTGGCATCCTCCACTTCCTTGTGGCCTTTCTCAAAACGTTTGTGCCATTTGAAGATTTGCGTCCTTGACATCACATCTTCACCATAAACCTTTTTAAGAAGTTTAAAACACTCAGTTGAGATCTTCCTCAGTTTGACCAAAAACTTTTGGGTGTTGGGCAATTCCATTCATCCATGCACAAATGAGGTCTTGCTCCTTCACCGAATTGCGAGTGTGGCACCTCTGAGCAAACCACAGACCATGTACAAACAGCATGCCTTATACATCAGGCACCACATGAAGCATGAGGTCTAACTTGATGCTGGCTTAATATCACCACTGCCAGCATCTGATTTGGGCGGTGCAGCAGTCTCGGGTAGTAAAAGAATAAACCCTTGGCCCCAGTCCTGTTTGTGTCTGACCTGGAGTGGATGCCCTTCAAACGATGACGACGACCAAAAACTTCAAGTTGATTTGTTGTTCCATTCTTGAACTACTAACAGTTTTGTAACAACCAACAGCATGGAGTACAAACAAATGCGACACAAAGTAACAAAATTGTGACAAAGGCTATCAACACTATGTTACATAAAAGCCTAAAACACAAAAACAGAAAGACTTACCTTAAAGAAATTGCAAGACAATAGAGCTTAGAAGTTGTGTTTCATGGTGAGCAAGTGGCTTACTGATTGGCATTTTGCCAAGAAAGTTGTTGGTACAGCTCAGTTTCTTTTTTGTCACACCTCATATTTTGGTATTTTTTTATTATGTATCTCGTTTAGGTATGGTTTAATTGTTCTCAAGAAGCATTCTTCATCACAAGCAAAAAAACAGTTCGGTTTATTTTTTGTCACACCTCATATTTTGGTATTTTTATTATGTATCTCATTTAGGTATGGTTTAATTGTTCCCAAGAAGCATTCTTCATTACAAGCAAAAAAAACGTCAATGCTGAAGCCTCGTCTTGCTGCATTTAATAATGATGATGATTCTAGCGATGATGGGCAGAAATATATTAATTCTCAAATACACAAGGAAGCAATGAAAAAGATTGTTAAGAAACAAGTAATCATGTTTTTTCTGATTTGTATGTGAACTTGCTAGATCCATTTTTCTTGCAGGCAGTGGCTATTTTTGTGTGATTTCTAAAAAATTTTCTCTGGTAACTTCTAATGCACTGGCGTAAATATTTAAATTATCGGTGTTTCAACAATTCATTAGAAATTTTACAGCTATCACTGAGATGATTGGATCAAGAAAAGCAGCCTCAAAGTCAATAATTACCTAAGTTTTGTATTTTTTTTTAGATTAGCACATTTTTTATATTTTAATTAAAAATGCATTTTGATCAGATTTAATTTAATTTTTTAGCTTTGGGGTAGTTGTCAGAAAACTTTTCAGGCAAGGAACCACAAACTTATTTTTTACCAAAGAGAGGGCTGAACTTATAAGTATGGCCTTAACATATAAAGGCAGTCCCCCATGTCAAGCTTTATAACCCTCAAACCCCTTTTAAGTTTTATAGCCATTGTTTTTCAAATAAACCGTTTATTTACAAATTGCAAATTTTTAATGAACATGAAAACATTGCATTTAGCAGTTCTCACTCACAGCACACTTTAAAATCTTCAAAAATTTTGTGGTCCACCTTGACCTACAATTTAAACACAAAATAGACTTTTTGTTTTATTGGAATTACTTAAAGTGCTTGATTTGAATTTTGTAAAAGTGCAGGAGCTTGATTTAGCTAATTGTTTATCAGTTGTAAAGCTTAAAATTTAAAAATAAAAGCTTTGTACCATTATCCAGCATTGCCTAGCTTTACTTTATGATTCTGATTATGATTCAGCACACCAGTTGTGAAGCACTGCACTATAGCCAATATTAAGCCTGCAATTAATTACATCTGTAGTTAATCAAACAGTTTGTTTTTAATTGTAGTTCTTACAAGTAAATTTGTTATTTAGACAAAACTTGAACTTCAAAAAGCACTTGAACAGGATGCCACTGTGTTTGAATATGATTCTATATATGATGATATGAAGATGAAAGCTGATCGAAATACTACTCCAAAAAGTGTACAAATTGCTGATAAACAAAAAAAGGTGCTTTAGGACAACTATATTCTTAGTTTTTAAAACAGTATATTTTTTTTACATAACTGTTACTTGAATATCAGTAGTTCTATTTGTAAAATCATTGCTCTAATAAACATTTGATTGGCCTGATCAAGTAAGTTACTTCTGATCTTAAGTTATGTGGACTAGTGATTGTGAAGAGTTTTAACTAAGATTGTGGCAAATGATTGGCTAGATAAAAAAGAATTGCCACAAAGTCAGAGAATGAGTTAAATTTCACTCTTTTATTACAACCGGAAATGCAAAGTTTTCCAAAAGCAATAAAACTGTGAAGTTGTTATTACACTGGATGAAAGTTGCAGAAAGAGTTCAAAAACAAATCAGGAAGCAGGTTGGTATTAATAAAATGCAGATGGGATGTGGAAAAGAAAAGTTAATGTTATATATTCTGCAAGACATATTAGAAAGTCAAGTGGCAGGGAGGAAACTTCATAGTTTCATATTTCCACCATTTTTAAAATTTATAATGCCTGAGATATCAAGTGGTGGGGTTTCATATAAACACTGGACATTCCAAATTTTAGCTCATTATGATATCATAAAGATGTGACATACCAGGGTTGAAATCCCAGTTTTAACACTGTTTTATGACCACTTAATGTAGCAGCATGGTCAAGTGGTTAAAGCACCATAATTATGATCAACATAGTCTCAGTTCAAAACTTACTTGTGCCATTCTATTGTTTTCTTTGAAAGGACATCTAAAAACCCAAAGTAAAAAAATAATTTCAACCAGACAGCAATACTTGGTATCTCCAGAAGCAAGTAAGGGTAATTGCTTGTCCTATGTCTTAGCACATCCATCGCTTTCCTGTAAGTCAGGAGGATAAATATAGAGATAAAATAAATTAATAAATATAATAGCTCTACCAACAACAAAAAAAAGTTAATTGTAAAAAACTTTTTTGCAAATTAGATTTATTTTCATAAATTTTTTGATTGTTATTTTCATCCAAAGCTTAATTTAGCTGCTTGCACAGCCCAATTATTTCAGACTACAAAAAAGTTTTTAAAAATTTTATGAGGTCTAATATTTGAAAATCTATGCACCAACTATTGGGCGATATGTTTCCCTAAAATTTTAATGCTATAGATTACTACTTTTTTTTAAATACAACTGGTCAACACAAACTGCAACTTTTCAAAAATTCCTTGGATTTTGAGTATTCAAAATAGCTGTTTTAGGGATAATATTGTCTTGCAGAAGGAAGTTGATCTCCACATTGTGAGTAAACAAAAGGTGAGACCAAGCTTAAACATCTGATGGACAGATGCAATTTAGGAAAAAAATGTGCATTGAAAGAGGTGTGACCCAACAGTTGATCAAAATGATACTTGATCAAACAATGAAAGAGAAAAATTATAATTTTGAATCTGTCCTGGTTTTGTCAATTTTTCATCCTAAAAGCATAGTGATTTCTAAAAAAGTCTTGGTTTTGAATCAGTTCTGGTTTTGTGAATTTTTTATCCCCAGAACCTGCCAATTTCTAAAAAAAGATTTTCACTTTGAATCTGTTTTGGTTTTGTCATTTTTTTATCCCCAAAACATCGTAATCTCTAAAAAACAGTCTTTCCTTTAAATCTGTCTCTGATTTCTCTAAGGGGTCTCCAAGGGTAGAGCCATGGCACAATGCCCTCCCCTAAAATACACTACTGTGTACAATGGCAACTATAGACATCTAAAGAGTCATAACTATCACAAAAGATCTACTTGTTGCCCCCCAAAAAATGCTTTTCCCAGGGGAATTTGTTAAAAAACCCTGACCTTGACATTAGCAAAAAATTATAAAAAAATATAAACAAACTGTCTTCTTACTGATGGCCTCTGCTTTTTATGAATCTAATTTACAGTAACAAAGGGACTGTTTAATCACAGAAACATACAAAAGTAAATCTTTTTTTTATCAACTGTCATTTTGATCAAGTATCGTTTGATCAATTGTTGTTGTATCAAAAGAGGAGTTGTGAAATTGTAAAAGAGTAATAGAAAAGTCTGTTTAATATCAGTCAATGTAAGTCTGCTATTTCTGATCATCTTAAAGTTACATATTATAAACAAGTTTGTAAAAAACAGATTCAGAAAAATGAAGTTTTTATTGTGAAAGATCATAGGGAGGGAAGAAAAATATTATGTACAGGTGGTTTAAATATTAGCTACAGCAAGCTTGAGAGAAAATAACCATGCAGGCATGACATAACAAGTGTTGTTGCTAATTGGAAGATTACCAGCCCCTCTTGGCTCTTTCTCATGCCACACATGACAAGAATCATTATTTTAAAAATGAAAGGCTTGATACAAAGCAAAACATTCTTGGAAAACTGCATCTGCTTTTCAGACTTTTAAGCATGGCCTCTATTTTTTGTTTACTTACTATCTTAAGACCACCTTTTTTCCACACGACAATAACATTCCAACCGCTCTTTTAAATACTCAAAAATTTGTAGGGTTTTTTAAATGTTGCAGTTGTCTCAGCAAGTTGTTTTTTTGTAATTACCAATTGATTGCAGAGGTAGCCAACCAGTTTGAACCCAGAGCTACAATCCTTCCTGTGTTACCACTGCTGCAAACAGCAATTGGTCCTTTGTTTTAATGACTTAATATTCCTTAACCAAATTTGCATTAATGTATATCATTAGATTCGCTAGATACCCCTTTACAACACAGTTTATTAGTAAAGACTTTTTTAGTCTTTACTTACAGTAAACAAAATTTTCAGCATAAAGTGATTGAGCAAAAAAAGGTTCTTTCTTGTAACACATTGTCGAATCAACTAATACCTTCCAAAACAAATAAACACATTTCCAACATAAAAGCCAGCTGGATCAATTGCATTAAACTTTAAAATAAGTATTTTTTCTTGTAGTTGGAGGATAGATTTACTGATATCAGATCTCAGAAACATTGTCTTGAAAATTTTTATTAATCCCAGGTAATCACATTGTGCAAACTCTAGGTCTAAATTGAGCTTTAAAAAAAACATTTTTTTTCAGAATTGTTTTTTTTTTACAAACTTGTTTATTATGTGTAACTTTTAGATCATCAGAAATAGCAGACTTCCATTGACACATATTAAACAGATTATTCATTTACTCTTTCACAATTTCACTACTTCCTTGTCTCAATAAATATTTTTCTGAATTGCATCTGACCATTAGACCTTTAAGCTTGGTCTCCACCTTTTTTTACTCACTATGTGGAGACCAACTTTCTCCACAAGATAATAACAATGTTAAATAGTTCTTTTGAATACTGAAAACCTGAGGGCTTTTTCAAAAGTTGCAGTTTGTGTCAGCCACTTTTTTTTTCCAGTAAAAGTAATGATCTATGAGGTCTGTTCGAAAAGTATTGAGACTGTAAACATAAAGTCTTTATTATAAACGCTAACGGAAAACTACAACTTTTCACCTTCAAAGTAGTCCCCGTCAGCTTTGACACACTTTGCCATCCTTTTCTGCCATGCTTCCATGCACTCCTGGAGGGATTCTCGCAGGATTGCTCAGAGCTCCTTTGTCATGACCTTTTTATGACTTCTGCATCCTCAAAATGCATTCCTTTGATGATTTCTTTAAGTTTTGGGAAGAGAAAGAAGTTGCAGAAAGTCAGGTGAGGTGAGTATGGCAGTTGGTCTAACACAATAACATTATTTTTGGCCAGAAATTCATGCATATCCAAGGCATTGTGTACAGAAGCATTGTCATGATGAAAAAGCCAGTAGCTTTTTTTCACAAATCACTTAAATTGATTGCATTAAACATTATAAAATGCCTTTGTAGATATGTTGATTAATTGTTTGGTCTTGTGGCAAAAACTCCATGTGCATGACACCCCTTACATTGAAAAACACGATCACATTCTGGACTTTAATTGCCTCAGTTTTTTGGGTTTGGTGATGTTGCACTCTTCCATAAAAGGCTCTGTTTTTTGGTGAGTGGATCATACTCAAATATCCATAACTTATCACTCATCACTACTCTCCTCAACAAGTCCAGTTCAGTTTTCAGTTCTTCCAGGATATCATGACATACTTAAATATGCTGCTCCATTTATTCCTCATTTTACAAATGTGAAACCATTTTGGCACAAATCTTTTTATCACCAAGTCTTCCATAATGATGTCCCTACTCTTTTGCAACTAATGCCCAGTTCATTTGCTATCATTCAAACTGTCAGTTGATGGTCGCCAAACACTTTCTGCCTCACAAGTTCAATGTTTTTATCATTTCTGCTGGTTGAAGGCCTTCCACTTCTGGGATCATCCTCCACCTCCTCCTTTCCCTCCTTGAATCTTTTCTGCCACTTAAAAACACAAGCTCTTGACATTGCATTATCCCTATAAACTTGATTGAGCAAGTTTAGAGCCTTGGTTGGAGTTTTCCTAAGTAGAACAAGAAATTTCAGATTAATTCATTGCTCTGAACTCATTTCAATTTCACACAACGATGAAGCCAAAATAGCATAAATTATTACACGATGATAGATACTCAAGTGCTCTTATGCAAAAAACTGTAAAAAGTTATGTAATAGTGATAGAAAGGTGAATTGAATTTTTACACATGTGAAAGCTTGCATTTTCTTGCAAAAAAAGCGCTTTTTTTTCTAATGTACGAGGGTCAGTCAAAAAATAATGAGCCCAAGTCTCTCCTGGCCATATTTGTTGCAATAAAATCAAAAGTCATACATCAAAAGAAAGCCCAGGGATAGGAGATCTCAGTTCTACTTTTCAATGTAATCTACGCACTTTTCAATTCCAACTGTCCATCGATGAACAAGGGACACTATGCCAGCCTTGTAAAAGTCAGCAGGCTGCATTTTTAACCAGTTTCTTACAGCGTGCTTGACTTCTTGATCACTAGTGAAGTGCTGCCCCCTAACTCCTTCTTTCAATGGTCCAAAAAGATGATAGTCAGATGGTGCCAGGTCGGGTGAGTATGGGGGATGGGTTACCGTCGTCCATCCAAAAAAAGCAATCACTTCACGAGTTTTGAGACTGGTATGGGGCTTGGCGTTATCGTGTTGCAGCAAGACCTTAGACATGTCCAGGTGAGGTCGTACTCTTCTCAGTTTCGCTTTCAGTTTGCGTAAAGTGTCAATGTAAGCATCTGAGTTGATGGTAGTACCTTTAGGCATAAAATCTACCAATATCACTCCTTCAATGTCCCAAAACACAGTCGCCATAATTTTTCCAGCTGAACGTTGACTTTTGAATTTCTTGGCTCTTGGGGACGTGGGGTGACGCCATTCCATGGATGATCTTTTCGACTGAGGTTCATAGTGATGAACCCAGGTTTCATCTCCTGTCACTATACGGCTGAGAAAAGTTTTGTCACTTCTGTGACACTCAATAAGCTCCGAACAAGCTTCAAAACGGGCTTGCTTGTGAAAATCCAAAAGTTGCCTCGGAACCCATCTGGCGCAAACCTTTGCAAAGCCTAGCTCATTAACAATATTCACAGCACTTCCATGGCTAACTCCAACACGTTCAGCAATGTCATCAATAGTGATTCTGCAATCATCTCTAATCAATTTCTCAACCTTATCATTGTTTCCAGGATTGACTGCAGAAGATGGTCTTCCACTTCTTGGTCTGTCCTGGAGGCTACTCAAACTTGGATCATCTTCTTCGTGTTTAATCCTGGATACCCACTTTTTCACAGTGCTGTAGGCTAATGAAGCATCTCCATAAACATTTACCAATCTTTCGAAAATTTGTTTTGGTGGCTCCCCTTCCGAAACAAGAAATTCAATCACAGCTCTCTGCTTCTGACGGACATCCAGTGATGACGTCATTTCCAAAACACAATACCAAAAGTGGACACGTTGAAACAATTTCTTTTTACAATTTATCTTTAAAGCAGTAAATTTACTAAACACCCTTAAAATTTCTAGAAAAAATATGAAGGTTAAAGCGGTTAAAGTTAACAGGGCTCATTACTTTTTGACTGACCCTCGTATGCACAAATTGCACAGCAAACAAAGTCTGAAGACTTTTCAAACAGACCTCATACAGCATTAGACCTTTAAAGAAATTTAAATGGAACATATTGCATAGATTACAAATATTAGATCTTATAAACATTGTGTTAAAACTTTTCCATGGTCTGAAATAATAGTGCCATGCACAAGCTGGGGTACAAATTAAGCTTTGGATGAAAATAATAATAGATTCTGTAAAAATAAAAACAAAAAATTTTCAGATAACTCATTTCATTTCAGATAGGTACAATATAATTGAAAATTTGCAAAAAAAACTGTTTACCTAGTAACTTTTTTCATTGCAGGTAGAGCTGTCACATGTATTTAGTAGTCATAGGAAATCAACCATTCTACATATTTTGATACAATTTTATCACTTTGCTGCAAGTGGTTTTCAAGATACAGGAAATATAATGAAAACAATGTTCCACCAGCGCAACTGCAAAAGACACCGCTAAACTGCAAGGGTAGTGTCCTGACGAGTCCTAATAAGGATGAAACAGGTCTGTCGGCACTTGCTTGTTGATTGACTGGACCATTCTTACTATATGTTTGTAATGGGAACTGCAGGGTTTTGCTTGTCTTAACCCGTATCTGTGTTAGCTAACTCGTTGTGGTTAGCATATCGGAACCGCCGCCAGTATGCCCTTGCGGTTTAGTGGTGTCTTTTGCAGTTGCGCTGGTGGAACATTGTTTTTATTGTACTAACTACCCAGCGTTCAGGTCCACAACTGGATGTTTGAGGTGTAAAAACCACAACAGAAAGTTGTGCCAGCTGTTTAAGTTTTTAACTTTTTCAGCTGGGGTCAACAACAAGCTGTAGTGTCCTGACGAGTCCTAATAAGGACGAAACAGGTCTGTCGGCACTTGCTTGTTGATCGACTTGACCATTCTTACTATATACAGGAAATATGCTAAAATTAGAATTTTAACCGGGTATGTCACATCTTTATGATGGTATAATGAGCTAAAATTTTAAATGTCAAATGTTTATCAAAAACTCGACCACTTGAAATCCTAGGTATTTTAAATTGCAGAAATGGTAAAAATTTGAAACACTCTAATTTATAGGCTTTGAAAAGTGTTTCACCAAGCTCCTGAAAAATTTATTTTGCTTGTCCTTGAAGAAAAGATCCACATTGTTGTTTGGAAGGGCGTTCACTCCAGGCCAGACACAAATAGGACTGGGGCTAAATGTTTCTTCTTCTGCTGTACTGCCCAGATCTGATGCTGGGAGTGATGGTGTTAAGCCAGCATTGAGTTTCGTCATCTAAAACGGTCAGACCTCATGCTCCATGTGGTGCCCAACATATAGGGCATCATATAAATGTTTCAAAACGCAAGTATGAGCACATCTTCAACTATAGACAAGTACCAACACAACACCACTAGTCTACAGAAAAACCTTTTAGAAGAAAAAGAGGTAATCCAAGAGTGTGTGTCTTGATTGGCTTGTTTGAGGAGTTTAGGCAGTGGTTTTCGACCTTTTTCATACTGTGGCCCATTTTCCAATCCAATGTAACTTAACAACCCTGTTCAGTAAATAGAATTTAATTTCCATTACAAAAATCTTGTGATCTGTAAAAAAAAGGTCTTCACTTAGAATTTGTTTGCTGTTTCTCAATTTTCATCCCAAAACATAGTAATCTCTATAAAAAAAAAGGTCTTTATTTGGAATTTGTTTCCAATTTCTCGATCCTGATGACATCATTATGCAAGTCTCTTATTGCTTTCTTTGATTTATGTTCTGTGACCCACTGAAAACAGTGTAATGGTGCCCACCAGTTAAAAACCACTGGGGTTAAGGGATGCTACTTCAAAGATATTCTTGCAGGCACAACAACAGCCGCAATGCAAGTATAGCAGTGAGGTGGAAGCAGATAGATTGGAATGGTTTAGTGTGAGTTTTGATGTTCATCAAAGATCAAAATTACTATAAGTTTATTTCTTTATTGCAGTAGTATTAGATAAGGTAACTAAAGAACGTAAGAGAAGGACTTCTTAAAGAATTTTTTAAGAAACTTTTATATGCTGATGATTTTGTGCTTCTTGGAAACAATTGGCCCAAAACGGAAAAAAATGAACAAATATTAGCGTTAGCTGTAAAGTATTCCTGTGCAATTTGTGAAGAAGTTATTGTAAAAATAGAGTTTAAGAATTGAAAACAGCTTAAGAAATGTAAATTTTTCAGTGCAATACATGCCAATTAAACTGAATTACTGGAGAGCATTAACATGATAAACAGTGCAAGAAAGTTGGTTGAAAACGGTTTATTTATAAAACATGGGAATCAAACAATTGAGTGACTGCAAGAATTAGCTAAATTTAAGAAGTTTTGATCGTGCTGTACAAAGGAATTATGTAGTTGAGGAAACTTGTGTATAAGGGTTATGAGAAGGGCAATATACTTTTTAGCACAATGCTAAGCTGGAAAGGTAGGTGATATTAGGAGAATGGTGTCTTTTTAAATGCGAATGGTTGGAATTATATAATGCAAAACACTACAAGATAGAGTTAAAAGTTGGTATGACAGAAAATGCATGGTGTGGAATCTGTAGAAAAATATTTTTAATGGTTTGAGCTCGTTTAAAGCATATGCTAAAAAAAAGCTCAAGTGATGGCTAATCCCTGGAAGCAGGTGAAACCCGATGTGTCCCTTACTTCAGAGCTACGTAGAATGGAAAAGATGGGATAATTTTTATGTCTAAATGGCGTTTTTTATACTCTTTACTTTTAGTTTCACGCTTAGATAAATCTATTTTGACCTTAATTTGTACAAGAAACTGCGCGACATTACGTTGTTCAAGTTAGTTATTTTGAGGCAAGTCCAACGTTTGTTTACCGTTTAGTTCGTGATGTTAATGTCTCTTGTTTGTACTGTGTGCACCAATCTTTTTACACTCTTTCAAGCCGAAGTACATCGGTAATTTGATAAAAGCGGCCGAACGACGAAACCGTGAAAGGCAACGTGTTGAAGAACGAAAAATTGAGAAAGAAAGAAAACAAGAAGGCGACCAATTTAGCGACAAACCTCAATTTGTTACTTCTGCTTATAAGAAACGCATGGAAGAACGAGAAAAGGAAGAAGAAGAAGAAAGAAGGATGGCTGCAATTGAAGGTGCTTTATGTTATGAACTATGTACTTCAATCATTGCTAAAATCGGATGCATATTTTGTAAAACGCACCAGCCGCAGGTTCCCCACCCCTGCTGTTAACTGTCGCCAAATTTCCACTAATTGCTAAAATTGCTCGTATTGTTTTATCATTTTGGTCATAAATTATAAAATAATCTAATTGTTAGAGCATATACTGTAAACTACTTAAGTTAGGTAAACATGTCATCCATCCAACGTTTCGTAATCAATATTTATGTTATATTTGGTTTATCAGCCTGGGCCTGACTGAACCGCTTCAACTTGTCTGCTTTAAAAGAAGACTTCTTTTTGTCCAATGTGGTCTGGGCGGGCGAGATACTTCTGAATTTAAACAAAAATCAGCCCATCTGCACCACTGCGTTGTTACACAAGTTTATATAAACATTGTATTTTACTATTGTTAGATAAATATTCAAATATATTTTTATTGTTAGCTTGTTGAAATATGTTCGCACTGAAAACGTAATTAACACTTGCTACAATGGCAGATGCGATGGACGTCCGTAAGCAAAAAGACTTAAGTGGATTTTATAAGCATTTGCTTCGACGACAAGTAGGAGAAGAATCCCTCCCCGAGGATAGGTTTGCTTGTTGTTGCATTTTAATTTTATTGTATACGAAACTGTTGATGGCTGCTAGCTTCTATATTCTTAGGCCATTCATGAAACTTCTTTTGAACTCAGTTCAGTTTTTTTATTTAGATTTTAGTTCAGTTAGATTTCATGATCAAAATACAACAGAATATTAAAAGATTTGTGAGTTGCTGAAAGACGGATCAGAAAAAGAAAAAGCAACAAAACGAGTTGACGTTGTGACTTGCTAATTAACAATGAAAAATGTGACCACATGTGTTATATAGAAGCAAGGTTGCTCCACCTCATAAGGTTGTGTGAAAAAAAAAAGCAGAAAGAGAAAAGAAAAAAGAAAAAAATAAAAGATTGAGGTTATTTATTAGATAAAACGCTGCTGTGAGAGCAGTGCATTGGTGGGACCATAGCAGAGTTTGGCTCGGGAAACATAATCAGTTTTTAAAATATGTAAAAGCTTAAACATATTCCACCAGCCCAACAGGCAAACAAGCCCACTGAAAGAAATCCTGTTGAGGATCAAAAGTCATATTTCTATCATATCTCTATCATAACTCACATCACATATCATATCAAAAACCTCAGTAAAAAATACGTGAAAACAAAACAAGTTAAACTTTTTTAAGAAAGAATATGAACGACTATAGACTAGTTTTTCAATTATTTTGAAAAATCAAAGAAAGCTGATAGGCCTGTAGTTAAGAGACATCTAAAAAAACAATTTTTTTAAACAGGGAATTAGAGTATGTTTAAAGCAAGAAAAATTTTTTCTTGAGATAAAATTGTTTAAATACAGGGGTGCCCATAAGTAACCCTTGTCATAATGATAAATTCATTTATTTATCACACAATTACATAATTACAATGACGAATTTACTTATTTATCTCACAATTACATAATTTTCAATCCATTTGAATTAACAGTTACAATAAAATCATTAATAATCACTGTATTACATTAAATGTTCGAAGTGTTCACCTTTACCGATTCATTTCAAGCACCTATCCTTTGTCACGTGGCAAATGTTTTGGCAGGGTTGCTTGTTCCTATTGATTTTCTAAATTTCTCTGATTTTGACTCAGTCATCTTACGTAGAACTGATGCGTCTTATATACGGGTCACTATTGAAAGGGAGGTTTTTAACATCCAAAAGAAGGTGCGGCTTATACACGGGGACGGCTATTACACGGGTATATACGGCACGCAGATAGCAAACCGAGTGAACAAAGTCTTCTAATATTGATTTATTGAAGTCAGCAGTAAAATTGCATTGTGCTGAACTTTTACATGTGCAATTATTGATGTAATCAATAATAATTAATTATAAATTATCAATTTTACTCTTTAGTGATATCAAGTGTAAGGTTACTCATGGGCACTCCTGTATATAGGTAAGAATGGATATTACATTTTAAGGTGGAATTTTTACTTTGGCAGCGTGGTCGAGTGCTAGAGCGCAGTGTAAACGACCTGGTCCCAGTTCAAAACCTACTTGCGATATTCTGTTGTGTCTTTGGAAAAGACACTTGATGATCTTGGCAAGCAGTTCTGAATTTCAGTCAGTTTTCTATAAAACTAAAAGACCAAAATAAAAAATTTTAATCGGACAGCAATATCTTGGCATCTCTCTGGAAGCAGGTCGGGGTAATTGCTTACCCTATGTTTAGCGCCTCCGTCGCTTTCCTGCGAATCAGGAAGATAAATATAGAGATAAAATAAAAAAATAAGTAGTTGTTTAAGTACAATTGAAGGTATACTATTCTACCCTGCACTCAGTTAAAGCTTTAAAGCACATATAATTTTGATTTCTTCAGGACATGTTGGATAAAAGGACATAGAAGAAGAATTCAAAAAAACCTAAGCAAACTTGATAATTAGCTGCAGAAACAAGGACCTTAGATGACAGTTTAGATGAAATAGTAGAAAAAGTCTGTGTTAAATTTGTTTGCTGTTTCTTTAGGTTCATGTATTGATTTTTCAGCTTTTGAAACATAATTGTTTTATTGATATTAGCTTTTATCCTTCCCAAAATTTCGTTAATGGTTTGCCAAGTTTTTTTTATATCATGTATTTTTTTAATTTGTTCTGAAAATATTCTTTTTTTTTCTTTCGCTTAATAAAATGAAAGCATTGATTTTTAATTTTTAGATACTTTGCTAATAAGTTATTTTTTTGAATATATATTTTGTGCAATCTGTTTTTTTGTGAAGTAAGCTCCAAAGCTTTTTGTCAAACAATTATTTGTTAGTCTTGTGGGGCGATTAATTAAAGGAAAAAAATTATTAAACATAGCATATGTTAAAATCTCAGTTCCATCCAGAGTCTTTTTGGTCAATAAGATCAATGTTTGTGCACTCATTATACCTGTATATACATTTTTGTTGTTTTAATTTATGACAAGTTGGAAGACAAAATTGATATGTTCAAAAAATGTATTTTAAGATTTTGTTATCTTACATTTTTAGATTCATTTTCATAATTTAATTCATAAGCAGCCAACCCTTTTTTTCATTGATTTCATTTTAGCTTAAATGTTTTTTAAATTCTCTATTTTTTTGTTTTTTGTAAAAGAATAAAATTCAAAGTTTTAACTTTGCAAGAGATTGCAAAGAAATTTTTTTTGGCTTTAAAACTATACAAAACCTACTCCATGTACCTTATTCAAATAGAATTGCTTTTACGATGACAGCAGCATTTCCGTCAAGTTTATTAAAACTAGTTTCTTGGTAGAACTGAATTACAACTTTCTGATATTTTTTAAAGATCAAAATCAAATCCGATGAACCACGGCGATGAAGATGACGCACCTGTTAATGAGGAGGAAGATCGTGATACAGATCTGTCGTTTTCATCGAGTTCCGACGATGAAGTGACGAACCCACGAATAAACGAACAGAGAGCGGTTTCTGACGTTAGTAACAGCAGCTCATCATCGTCTGATGATCGTGATCGGATGTCACATAAACATCACTCCACCAAAAATCCTACAGTTCGTGATCATAAGAACTACGATCGTAATCGCGATCATGATAGACAGGATCGAAAACTCGACGCCCGTCGTTATGACCGCGCTGATGATCACGATCGAGGTCGTGATAGACGTTATCGTGAAAGCAGTCATGGTCGCCGCGATGTTGATTCGGATTATTCAAAACAGGATGATAAGCGCGATGTTCGACACACGAAACGTGAAAGACACGATCGTGATCACGAATCCAAACACCGCCATGATAAAAAGCGCGAATACGATGATCGAACAGAGAAGCACGAGGGAAACAGACAATCGAAGCTTAGTCCTGATAGAAAACGCGCAAAAGACGTTAAGCAGCGAAGCGACGATGCCGCGCCAACAGCAGTGAAGCATGACCAAAATATCCGGCCGAGTAAGGATCATGAAGTTTCAAAACCCCCGGAAAACGAAAGTAAAGCATCCGATAAATTCAAGAAGCGAACTGACGCCACGAGCGCAATGACCGCGAGAGAACGATATTTAGCGCGGAAGAAAGCTGGTCAAGGAAAGCGAGCTCCGGTCGAATCCGACTCTGATTAAACGACGACGATTGCCTGTGCTACGAGGAGCAAGATGTATCCACGTCACGGCTGGAAGTGTAAACGCTTAGACGAACTTAGTCGAAGCAATTTTTTCACTGCGATATGGAATAAAACTGCACGGCTTCAAAGTTGCCACACCGCGGCTCTCAGCACATTGTTCCTGCTTGACTTAATGTTGAAGCACAGAATTGTTCGAAGATTATTATTGGAATAGCATTGTTGTATTTTAAATATTTTATATCCGTTTCTCCAAGTAATTTCATCCGACTGATGTCTTTGATTAAAAACGGATTTTTGCTTCATGATTCCTGGTTCGTTCCTTTCGTGCTTTCGATTGTATTTACAATTTTTTTATTTGCTTTCGTTGTGCTGCTCTAGTAGTAGCAACTACACAAGTGAACGATTGTTTTCGTGATGAACCACCTGAGGCAGGTTGAGAATTATTATTGGCAACGATCGTTTGCATGATTGTATTTGTCTGTCTTATCTAACCCTGTAGAATCACCAAAACTTCTAAAGAAATCAAATCAAGACTGTGAAGTTGGGTTAATAATATAAGATTGATGATTTTTATTCAAAGCCCAATAAATTCAACGATCCATCTCAGGTTCCTCTTCTTTACCTTCATCCGATCTCCCCAATTTCCCAAACAGTCGCACCCCCGTAGACTATGCAAACCAACTTTCCGGACATCTATAGTCCCACTTCTCTACCCAAACCCCAAAATCCTTTTGAAGTTCCGAAAAAAGCCATCTGAATGAAATTAGATCTGCTCATTGTAACCCCTTACACCCCACTTTTTGCTTACCTTTCTCTTCCCTAGAACTTTCCCCAGCTATCTCCCAACTTTCAAACTCAACCTCATCGGGTGCTGATCGAATCATCTGCCCGCTTTTAACCCACCTTCCTCAATCAGGTCTACAATTTCTCCTACATATCTTTAACTTATCTTGGTCGACTCACACCTTCCCATCAGCCTGGAAACAATCGATCATCATCCCCATTTTTAAATCCGGCAAACCCTCCGTATCATCTTCCTCCTATCGCCCCATCTCTCTCACTTCGTGCACTTCTAAACTTTTTCAAAGAATAATAACTTGCGCAACATAAGAAAATATTTAAAAAGTGCATGAAAATATGATAGGCCAACTTTACACCACCAAAATATGCTATAAACAATTACCAATATCGGTTACATATTTGTTTATCTCGCTCTTCAATAAAATACAAGTTTTATCCGAGACAGCTTAAAGGCTAGTTTGGAGTTAGCTCTAGAGTGCATGATTTCTTTATGTCTGTTGCGCATAAAAGTCTGCAAGACCCCCTTATCGGCTTTTTGCGTTTCTGTGTGATTGTACTGTAATTCAATTGGAATAAAAACTTCATTCTTTTAATATCAAAGATAATAAATTTATCAATTTGGCTTCTTAGGGAACGATAGAAAAGGTCGAGTAACGGGACTAATTTTTAAAATGCTAAAAAAATATTTTTAACGTCAGCTTTGTGGTAGAAAAAAATTTGTTACGCTAATTTAACACTAATGTTTGGACATTACCAACTTTGTAGGCACTATTGTTGATTAGTTAGTCAAGTTATATATTTTTTATGCTTAAAGACGGATCACTAATTTTTGTTACAAGAAGAACAATTTGTTGAAAGAAAACTACTTATAGCCTACTGTATTTTAATGAAAGTTGTTAAATTCATCCCCCCAAAAAAATTATAAATTAGGAGGAAATTGATTAAAAACTCTACGAAAAACATTACAAAGGGTCACGTAGACTCCTTAATGCACTGGATTAAACATTTGCTTTTATTAGGTTTTTATTCATTGATCTTTTTTTCTTTCTAGGTCACGATCAAACTAATTAGTCGTACAGAGCAATCATAAATAATAAACAAAGACTTGTAAGGAAGCACAACAACGTCGGACGTTAAAATATACGGAAAGTAGTTAGAATAGTGCCGAAACCATGCAGTAGAAAACCTGACCGCTTCGTCAAAACTTAGGAAGCGTTCACATGTTAATGTAAGCAGGAGAATTTTAAATGGTTATTAGGGGAGAAGAGAGGCTACTGAGATGAAATTAATTAATTTTTTTAAATACTATTGATATTTTGGCCGAGGTGGTAAAATTGCTCAAAATGTCAAGAAAACTAAATTTCATATCGTAAACTCGGTGATAATTTTACAGAGGGGCATTTTTAAGAATAATTTTGCAAAAAAAATAATTAAACTGGTGATGTGGTAGCGGCACTTTTTGAATCACGCGGAAGCGACAAAAAATAAGGCGATTATTCAAAGTTAAACAGGCCTGATAAAAGAGATCGAATAGACCTGTTTTTAGTAATAGTAGTTTGTTTTTATTTGCATCCAAAAGAACAATTGATTAATAATAATTGAAAACAAAATAGAGCAAAGGTTGCAAATAGGGAGACGGCAACTAAGTGATAGCCTATACGTTATAACATGCACAAAAAAATTGTGCATGTTTTGAAAAAGTTTCTAAATCGATTGACTATTTCGTACAGAGCCCTGGCGGCCCATCTTGCCCCCAAAAAAATTCATTGAAAGAGATTGATGCTGAATCTAAAAATAATTTAGTACTGACTTTAAAAGACTCCAAAAAACTTTTTTAATCAAAATTAAATTGACCTATATCATAACTGATACTTCTAATATTTTGCCCCTTCTCGTAAACACGTCCAATAAAGCGTCAAACGAAATAGAGCAGCAGGACTGAGTGAAGCTGATAAACATATAAAATATGATTCCAAGATACACTCCAATTGTTCGGCCGGTCTCGAAGATTGTACTTAGCACTCAAGTATTAGTAAAAAAGTTGTTTTAACACCTAAGGTTCATTTTACGTAAAAATAGAGTCCTAAATACGGAGTAATTGAACAAGAGCCATTGCTTCTTAGAACAGGTAAATTTGTACAAAAGACTAATTTTGGTGTTATTTTATTGGATGTAAATTTCTTTAAAAATTTGCATGAGTCTATTGCAGCAATTAGCCTACAACAACATATTGCATGTAGTCAATATAACATTTACATTTTACAAAAAACATTTTTAATTTGTGAAATGAATTTGTTATGATTTCCCTTAGGCCTACACGTTAACAAAGATATAAAATTTGGGGTTATTATAAGGTAGTATTGCTATATTCTAAATCAAATAATTTACAAAAAGTCCTACATGTTCAGTCTGTTGCAAAAGTATAAGGCCAGCTAGATTTTTATCTTATCCTTAATGAATTTTTCTAATATTTTCAGAAATTATGTATTTATATATGCTAACAATAATCTGAAAGTTTCATCTTAATAGGCTTTCTATAAACTTTTTTAATTAATTTTTTTTATAAGTTTTTTTAAAAATTTGGTGCAAAAATATAAGGCCATCATTATCGAAAATAATAAAATTTGCATAATGAATAATAAATAAATTTAATTATTTATAAAACTTTTTTAAATCTTAATTTTTTTTCAGGTTTTAATATTAAAATATTAATTTATCATACCATTGGGTACTCATTTGTCAGAAATGGAAATAAGCCAGGTTATTGCTTTAAAAAAGAAAATTATGGTAGTAGAGTGATTGCTCAGAAAATTGGTTGATCAAAAACTGTTGTAAATAACTTTTTGTCCGATCCGGAAAAATATGGAAACAAATTCGAGCTGGAAGATCAAAAAATTGGATTAAAGAGATTGTAGAGCAATCAAAAGACAAGCTAGCAATGCAGTTAAATCATGTTTCAAGATCCAGCATACTTTTGATCTTGGTGTTTCACATTGGAATGTGTGGAGGGAGTCACAAAACCCTTCGGACTTCACTTATTGCAAGCTGTTGACTGCTGAAACATTAAGTGAACGACATGTTGCTAATCTGGAAAAATGGTGATTTCCCATTGCTTCTCATCTGCCATGCGAGCTTTCCCCCAATCCAATCGCTCAGCAACGTGTCGTTTTCTTAAGGTGTTCGAGGCAAGGTCCCAGATCGTACAATTTTAGTGACGTAATACAAACGTTTATTTGTTCCATCGGCTTAAAGCTCGGGTCAAACAACTTGTTTTTTGTGCATTTTAACGTTAGCGCTTTTTAAATTGATTACAATGACATTTTATCTAATTGAAGGACTTCGTAATTCACGCTCACGCCGTAGAGAAGTAAGAACTCTGAACAAATTGCACTTACCAAATTTGCTGCCTATACTTTGGTGTGTAAATGTTTAATTTGGCCAGTTATATTGTTGTACTAACTAGAAGTACTAACAATTTGAATAATATTCTAATCCAAATATGTATATTTTTTTATAAAACGTTTTTGTGATCTACGACGGAACTTGCAGTTAATTATATAACTTTCAAAAAGGCTTGTGAAAGTTGGCTGTGCAAGTAGCGTAATTAAACAGTAAGAATACGAAAAAAATTTTATTGAAAATAAAAAGGCAATCACAATGAAGGAGGTTTGTTAAATAAAGTCGACATATCCGGAAGATTTTGTTCGTTTTGTGTCGGAGTTTGCGCAGTGAAAGGAGGAATTTGTGGCCGATTCCAGCTTCTGGGACATGGAATAAATGGAGGAATTGCTCTCGGACATCCTACTAAAATAAACACGTTATTGTTCAAGTTGTCTAAGAATCATTCTTTCAAAAACTTTTGAAGTGCATGAAGTAAAGAGATAGGGCAGGAGGAAGAGCAGGTTTTCTGCTATGACACAGCTTTAGTCTTAAAAACCACAGTGGGGGTGAATTTGGAAACTAATAAACTCGCACTTTTATATAACACTTCCTATTTGTATAATATTGTATAACACTATATTTATCCTCCCGGCTCGCAGGAAAGCAACCGAAACGCTATACATAGAGTAAGCAATTACCCCGATCTGCTTCCGGAGATGCCAAGATATTGTTGTCCGGTTGAAATTTAATGGAGATTTGACCTTTAATTTATAACTGCTTGCCAAGACCACCATGCAGGGGAAAGTGTCGTAAAGTGTCTTTCCCAAGGACGCAACAGAATGGCGCGAGTAGGTTTTGAACCGAGACCGTGTCGATCACAATCACGGCGCTCTAACCACTCGACCACGGTGCCGACAACGGGTTCTTCAAGACTATCGGTGTAATGTTGCGTTGGTGATGTGCTAGGCGATTTTTTCAAAAGGCGATTAGTGTTGTGACGAGTATAGTCCGAATAGAACTGTTTAAATTTTATGGTTGTGCGCAGTTAATTTTGAATTGCTTCTGCACTGTGCCAGCGTTGTTCACATGTGATAGATGTGACATTGCAGACTTTAATACTATACTGAAGCTGAGATATTGCAAAATAATGGTAGCGTGATTTCGTTTGGGGTTCTTTATAATTTTAATCGGAGACGTTAGTGTGATCTGAATTTGCATTGAGGTGATGTAGAGAAAGTGCTTGCATTTGTGTCAGTTGTTCGAGTAGCATGAAGCCCGAGATTGCTAACCATAGGAAGAAGGATTTCGTTTTTAAGGTTACAGAAGTTTTGCTAAACGAATATTTCTTACCTGGATATTGGTTTTGAAACGGAGAAAAGTTGCGCAAAGGACTGACATGCGGTGCCATTACAACTGGCTGCTGATACCGGGCCATTGCAAAGTTGCTGTCTGAGGAAAGAATGCAACAACAAGTAAGAGATTATATAATAGTGGTGGGCAAACTACGGCCCCCCAGCCATTTCATCTGGCCAACCAAGCATTCAATGTAAACGGTCTGAGGAGAGAATGCAACAAGTAAGAGATTATAAAACAGTGATGAGCAAATACGTCCCCAAGCCATTTTATCTAGTCCAAGAAGCATTCAATGTAAACGTTGTATTAATTCAATGATTTTTTGATTTTTTTTGGTCCTCATCTTTAAAGAATGGTGCAACATATGAATGTGACGAGTTTTTGCTGGTCTTCGAGTAAGCTTCAGGCCCGAATTCACGTAAATACTACTGCCGCTTTTAATCAAAACTAAATTCTAAATCCGGCCCTAGAGCTAAGCAGTTTTCCCGTCCCTGTCATAAACAACGAAGAATATCAACTTACTGCCCCGGCGTGAAGGAAGATTTTCAAACGCATTCACCCAGCCACTTTGCATGTTGTTCGGTTCAGGATTGGCGTACCTTGAAAAACAAACTATAAATATTAACAAGCTCAACAATGTCGAAAAAATTTAATGAGGATGAAAGCATTTCTAATTTACATTTACGGCAACAAAGCAAAATCTTCCTTTAACTTTTCGTTAACTTGAAAAGTTCGTTCAATAAACATTAGATTCATTTCAAAAATTCATTCAATAAATATAGAAATTCGGCAGGAAAATATCAATAACAAAAAATTTAATGACGAGAATTTAAAAGATTTATTAGTCACGACACCGTGGAACAAAAGTTATTTAATTTTTTGAGGCGCCTCTTTGACAACCTAAACAAAAACAAATTCTCTTCTTGCAAACCACAGCGTGGCAGGTCTTATTCATACCGGCTAGTGACTAGTTGGTAAAAACGATTAAGTAGTGAAGTTTACTAAAGTTCAAATGTGCAATTTTTGTTGCATACTATCTGACGTATTTTTATTTTTCTTAAGTACCTTCATCCAATTTAGTGTCCACCAATACTATAAAAACTTGAATTAAAAATAAACAGTTTCCAAATCAACCTAGTCAAGTATGATTGCCGTTGTAATTTACAGATACATTGTAATTCGCTTTTCCGATAACTATTAGCTTGGAAAATATACTTACAAACTATCGCTGTTTTCAGTAAAGATTATCTTGACACAATAAAGTTAACAAAATTTTACAGTGAAATCGCCAAGCAAAAAAACTTGTTTCGCTCACCTAACACTGCAATTTGTCCATGCACCACGGCCTCTTCCGCGCCATCTACCGGACTGATGAGTTTGTTGATGACGGTCAGCTGCAATTTACAACTTTGAAATGGCTTTGCTTTTAATAAGATTACTGCAACTTTCAAACATCTACGTTTAACGCTCAGTGTCCGCTACAATCTGATTGGCGAGTCTTAATAATTACTGTATAATGTTGCTTTCAAGCTTAAAAACAGCATTATAGCTTAGTTTCCACTACGAGCGTGGAATGGAGTATTCTTTGTTTCTTTTATTGTTTTTGCTTCGCTTAGCGCTCGCTTAGATTTTAAGCGCGGAAAGATCAATACAACAAACAAAAAATACTCCCTCCAACGCTCGTAGTGGAAACGAGCTCTTATAGACACTGTCTAAAGCAGGGACTCAGCAAGTTCCACCTTCAGACAGACAGTGGTTCTCAGTTTCTCCAAAACTATTTTTCGGCATCCGAATTGTATTGAAGACTTTTTGTTTTAGTCACAATGTCGGTCATTGTAGCTCGAACCGCTTTCACACAATAAAGAATGCTGATTAAATAATTTATTGCGTTGATTTCCACAGCGACTTCGTATCTCATTCCATCGAATCATAACTATGCTTCAAAACTCAATGGGGTCGAAACATTGTTTGAAGCTAACACGTAGCTAAACCATTCAATTAAATAATTTCAAAGCAAACGTAAAAGGAAACTCTACCTGAATTATCAGTTGAGTCTTCATCATCCGACTTTTTTCCGCAAGGATCAGGTCGCTTGCGGGATCGCTTCTTCTTCGCTAACCGCTCCTGTTCATCATCGGAGTAATCCAACATATTTTCTGGAGGCTCATCGTCGTTTTTCCAAGACGCATCTGATCCTTTAATTCTAATCAAAATTTAAATTTCATAATCGAGGAAACTACAGAAAATGTACAATTAAAAGGTAATAGCATCGTTTTATCTTTCATTTAAACTACAAAAATTATAAATCTCTCCAACGCTTATAAATACAAAAATTATAAATCTTATAAATCCTCCAATGATTTACATAACCGTTCCTGCAGTGCACATTTTTTGTCATTTTTTGTCTTTTTAAATAATAATATTTAGTTTGAATTAGGTAACGCGGCCGTGCTTCTTATTTTTTCTCTTTCTCAACTCTCTCTATACTTTCTGCAAGTTTAAGGTTCGTCGTTGTGTCGCGTTTCCTTTTCATGCTTCATAGTACTGTACATTGCATATACTTAATAATGTTACTAAGCATGAATAAAATATCATCATCATCATCATCATCATAAAGCGACATATGTTTTTACAATTTCAACAGACATGTCGTTTAGAGAAAAAGAAATATCGATTTATAGTCTTCTTTTTTCATCGTTTGCTTAACTCTGAGATACATAAGTCTAATCAGCCGCACATTACAATCTTCCAATACCTTTTTGTATCTACTTTTGGTAATAAAACTTGTATGTCCACTTGTTAAACCAATATTATTTAGTTTTAATTGAATTTGGCAAATTTTCCATTCAAATCCTCAAGTCGGTCATTATGAATTGCCATCTTAGTAAACTAAACTCGTAGCGTAGATTTTTCGTCTTAAATAGCCTACACTACAATTGCCTCGCTGAGTTCCCCAAGCGAAAAGGTCAATAATATTAGGGGACGTCGTCGTCGTCATCGTTTGAAGGGTATCCACTCCAGGTCAGACACAAGCAGGACTGAGGCCGAGGGTTTATCCTTTTACTACCCCAGACTGCTGCACTGCCTGAATCAGATGCTGGCAGTGGTGTTATTAAGCCAGCATCGAGTTTCGTCATCCAAAACCGTCAGACCTCGTGCTCCATGTGGTGCCCGATGTATAAAGCACACTGTTAGTACATGGTCTGCGGTTTGCTCAGAGGCGCCGCACTCGCAATTTGGTGAAGGAGCGAGACCCCATTTGTGCATGGACGAATGGAATCGCCCAACACCAGTCCGCAGGCGGTTGAGCTTAATCCAAGCTGCTCGGGGTAAGCCCATCCCAACAGGCCTGGCACTGGTCCGGGGCACAAAAGCACGGAGCCTGGAAGCATTTTTACAGTACTCCGCGTTCCATTTGTGATTTGTCCATTCAGAAGTCCGGATGCCAAGTCTGGCAAGGTTGTCCAAAAGATTCCGCGCAGCTGGCACAAATGGGCATATTAGGGGAGTATTTAAGTAACAGTATAGCCGCGCGAGGAGAGCTTACCGTACGACTAATTTAGCAGTATACTCGATTACTCGTAGTTGTCCTGTAACCAAATCGTTTTAATATCTAAAGTTTATATTGTTTAAAATAATTTAGTGATTACTTATTCCGGTGCTCGCCTATTCAATAGAAACTTCAATTGTTTAAGGCCTTTAATATCTATAGTACATTTTGTTAAAAAAAAATGATTTCACTGTTTAATCGCTGTTCGACAAATTGCCATATAGATAAACCTACTGATTGACACGACATGGATAGAAAAACAATTAATTTTAAAACTCATTCATTTGCAGAGCGGTTAAAATACGAAATCGATACTTTTGTAATTAAGATACTTTTCGGCCTGTGATTCGAAATAAAGAACTCAGATCCTTTAATTTTTTGTATTCGTTTGTCTTCCACGGCGTGTACAGAAGGGTGAAAAGGAGCTTATCCAGGACTTGATTAGTAGCGCAAAAAAAAGGTTTTCTCGCTATTTTTGTTTCTGCAAAATCACGCCCAAATAGCTCATAGGAGTTGTCATAGTAATTGCCAACTCTCTGCCATAGGAGTTGTTCGGTCACGTCATGAAAAAAATGGTCTTAACCACTGCTCATCACATCTAAAGACATCCGACATGAATCCATTACCAAAACTTTATAGTATCATTTAGATCTAATTCGACATGATCTTCTAAAAAATTTCTTTTTGCATGAAATACATTAGTATAGTGAGGACGATGTGCGGGGTAAACTTGGTCGACAAGAGGAATACAGAGGAGTTGATGGACATGTTAGGATTGAAGGAAGCAGCAGATAAGCTGGCAAGGTCGAATGGTATGAGGTGGTATGGTCATGTTAAAGACGACCTGAGGAAGATGTTTTGATGAAGGCAATGGCATATGAAGTGGATGGAAAACATAAAGAGACCGAGGATAAAATGGAGAGAACAAGTCGAAGGAAACACGAGAAGGATTGGTTAAAAGAAAGAAAATGCGGCAGATCGATGCAAGTGCAGAAAAGGTGTAAAAAGAGTTGCAGAAATAGTGGGACGCCTTCGGCCACCTCCAGTCACTGGAGATTAAACTGGATAAAAACTGGATTGATGATAATGATGATGATAGTCGATCGTTTTCACTGTGTTTCTAATAATAATAAAGCAAAAGATTTATTTGCAAATAAAAGCTTACTTTTGGAGCTCGGTGGCGAAAACATATTTCGTGAGCGACTCCACTTGAGGCGCAAAATAAACTCTCTGATTAACGGTCAGGTTTTCCGGGGTTTTCCCGTCTTTAAAGCAGATTACGTAATATGGAGAATTGACTGGTCCAAAAGTTTCATAGATCTGCCAAAAGTATGAGTTAGAAAGTTTTTAAGGAACCTAAAAAATAGTGACCTTTTTTTAGACTGTCACCAACAGTCAAAATGTGCAGCTCATCAAACTTTGACCTAAATTGTTGTGAGCATTACTATGAAGTTCGGGTTGCGAGAACTCGACGCCGTACAGAATTTAGTCTCCAAATTCTTCCGCGCCAGACCGTCAACTATTTAGGCCAGTGGTCCCCAAACTTCTCGAACAAGGGGCCGTGTAAAGATTTTTTTGGACTTCCTCGGGCCAAAGCGAGAGACTATAAAAAAACAAAGGTCTTCACTTCAATTCGATCTCAGATTTCACTATTTTTCTCCCAAAATCTTAGTGTGTTCTCTAAGGGCATAAAAAAAATATAAAACTGAAACTGGGGTATTCCCGACATAATTCTATGCAACTGTGGCTCAAAGTGAGTGCATATATTTTTTAAAAGAGCTCCGCGGGCTGGATAAAAAGTCTTAGTGGACCCGATCCGGCCCGCGGGCCGTAGTTTGGGGACCACTGATTTAGGCCAATACAAAATTCGCTTGTTTGCTTTAACACTTTGGCTGCCAAGCCACCTATCTTATTAAAAGGCTTCTTCCGGGTCCATTTACTATAGAAAATACTCGGGAAATCCCCGCATCAAAACGAAGACACACGTGACACAAGCGGTGTTGTGCCACTTTCAGTTATTAAACAAAATCTGACACACATATATTTATGCAATGGCATTCAAAGTGTTCAGTTGGTTTGAAAAATTGATCAATGACCGAAAAAAAGCAAGTTCCATGACTGAATTTTCGTGGGACAAAAGTTCAGCTTTCAACACGATAATAAAATAGCAGCTTTGCTTTAGTTGAAAAAGTTTAATTTTTTTCTTATCCTCTTAAAATTAAAATTTTACAAAAACGCATGAATTACTTCACGTGTAAATATTAGCTCATAAAATAAGATGGAAAAAATTAATTTAAAACAAACGATAAATGCAACATCGATTTTGACCAAAGTATAATTATAGACGATAACGCAAAAAAACTTCCGTATTATTTGTGGTGGTACGTACATGTTACTTATTATTTGTTATCAAAATTTGTTTACATTATAAAACCTTTTTCAACATTAACCAAACAGGTTTAGATCTTCACACCACAAAAAAGAATAGATGAAAATCCGTTTATTACTCTTTCGATTATTCTTCTAACATCAACAAAACTTTTTCAAAAATTATCTATCATTATATTAAACGTTTGAATTAAAAGGAGCTAAATTTTACTTGCCTCTCCTAAAACAGATTTGTCTTCTAGAAAAAGAATACTGTCCAAGTTCAATGCTACTTTATAAGGAAGCGCTTTAATTACCACTGAAAAATATGATATTATAAAATGAAACATTAACTAACCAAAAAAACAATTA
This sequence comes from Diplosoma virens, assembly GCA_963680785.1. Lineage (NCBI taxonomy): Eukaryota > Metazoa > Chordata > Ascidiacea > Aplousobranchia > Didemnidae > Diplosoma > Diplosoma virens. The sequence goes on along the minus strand of OY796894.1, from coordinate 17,994,039 downwards.
ACATTAGCGCTTTTGAATAACTTAAAGATATCGCACAATAATTCAAGGCTTGTCTGCGAAAAATCCTGAATTGCATTTTGTCCTAATGGTTTTATTTTGTCTCTATATTTATCCTCTTGACTCGCAGGAAAGCGTCAATACACAGGGCAAGTTACTACAACCTGCTTCCGCAGATGACAAAGAACTGCTGTCCGGTTGAAATTTCTTATTGAGTTTTTTAGTTTTATTGGGATATGACTGAAATTTAAAACTGCTTGCCAAAACCGCCAAGCAGGGGAAAGTGCCATAAAGTGTCTTTCCTAAGGAAAATCAGAATGACGCAAATAGGTTTTAAACCGATGATGGTGTTAACCACCATCACGGCGCTCTTAACCACTCGATCACGCTGCCGACACGTAAATAACTCAAGGTGATAACTTCAAAAGTTTGGAATTGATGTTATATGATTTATACAATTAGGAAAAAATATTTTTGGAAAACTTAATAATTAAAAAATCGCTAGAAGTACGTTTAATTTAAACGCTGTTGTACACTAAAAAACGAAGAAACATATTGTGCCCACATTAAATATCAGCAACATACTTTCTAATTACTGACTTACCAACACTGTTTTCTATCAAGCTGCTGATGTTTCCGATATGCTCCAATTCTGCGTTATTTGGCAACACCGGCAAAATTTCGTTCACCATTGGTTTGCTCTAGAAGTAAGAACGAGACTAAATATCACGTTTTCCTTTTTATGGCCATTAAAGGTTGAAGCACTATTGACTCAATGGAATATGTAGAGATGGGAAACAGAAAAGCGTAAAATTAGCGCTCGGAATCAAGTAGTGCGAAAAATTGGACATTAACAAAACTGAATGGTTCTGCTGCTGCAGTGAATCGAACACAACCTCTTAATTTGAACAACATCCGCGGTCACAAAAACTATATAAAGCTCGACATTCGAAGCGAAGCCTAAACCACAAGGAAAACAAGTGAAGATACAATTCGAATTATAACAAAAAAAAGAAATTTAGCAAGAATTTTATAGTTGGTTTTTCTTGGGATAAACCTTTAAAGAAAACGTTTTTTATTTCATCCAGAGACTCTTTCTATTTGAATAAGTTTATATTTTGTTCGCATGTTTACATTGTTTAATTTCATCGGTAATACAGGGTGATCAAACCAAGTGTAGACAGATTTTGAAGGTGGCTCTAGAAACCCTGGGGATGAGGACTGCGGGTCTCATTACACTCTCAGGTGGCTTATTGTGTTGACTAATTAATGGATTGCTTTTTCAGAAATATTTATAAATATTGGTGTTGCTATGGGAACTGTAACTGAGACTGTTCGGGAGTTGTCTGAGTCAGGGCGAACCCCTGGCAAAGTGTCCACACTGTTAAGCGATTGTGTGGGCAGATCTGATGTTTCTAAGACTCTGAAACGTTTAAAAGAAAGGGTTTAGCCCTCCCAAAGGTAGGGAGCACTCCAGGTCGCAGGGTCGGAGGCACCAAAACTCATTCAAAACCCCGGGGAGAAAGTCGGGAGGAATGCCAGAAGCGTGGGAAAATTGGCTTCGGCCGCTGGTGTGAGCTATGGAGCAATGCAAAATGTACTCAGGATTGATCTGAGCCTGTTCCTTTGCGGAAAAACTGAAGCTCAGTTGCTGTCGCGGGTTGCAAGAGCCAAAGGACTGCAGAGAGCCAGGCTTCTTTTGGAAGGGTTTGGAGATGGCACACAGCCTCCAGTTCTGTGGACTGATGAGAGGTTGTTCAGTGTCCGGGCCGTGCACAGTCATCAGGGTGGCCATTTTTATGCAGTAAATGAACAGGGGTCCCGTTGAACGGCAGGCTCGCGTTCTGAAGACAGAGCCCGGCTTCTGTCGTGGTCTGGGCCGCGGTGGCTTCGGCTGGAAAGAGGGCCTCCTCTTTTTCATTGAGGAGGGGTTGGGAGTAAGTCAGCGCATGTGTCTGGAGCTGTTGCAGGAAGGGTTGGTGCCTTGAGTGAAGGCGGCGTTCGAGGAAGGCGCAATTACCCTCCAGCAGGACGGAGCCACATGGCTAATCTTGTCCAAGAATGGTGTAAAAGGAATATGGCGGGGTTTTGGTCGAAGGAATTGTAGCCTCCTTCCTCTCTAGATTTAAACCCTTTGGACTTCGCCATTTGGAGTATTCTCGAGAGTAAACCTGCTTTTCCGATCACCGGGGTGTCAAAGCTCTGGGGCGTGGATTGGGGACTTGTTGGGATGGGATTTCGGGAGAAACCGTGCGTGCCTCGTGCAGTCGGGTTCCTGGCGGATTGAGACGTATTGTGGGGGTGGGGGAGGGTGTATCAAAAAATAACTGTTGATTTTATTTCCTTGGTCCATTTTTATGTTTTCTTCAAAATTGCTTTTCATTTTTCTTCTGTTAATGTATTTCTATTTTATTAAACATTTGTTTACACTTGATTTGATCGCCCTGTATAAGGTTAAATTTTTAATATCGGGTTATAAACCGTAATTAGTTGGTCCACACTGTTTCGGCAAAAAGACAATACTGTTTACTTTTAAAAATAACTAATCTTTTTTTGTCTATGGCCGTATTACCTAATGCTGCTTTCTGAAATAAATGAAGTCACCATTTTAGGTAAGCAGCTCGACTTCATTGAAGAATTTATCGTCAAAGGAAGGAATAACCAGAATAAAGTGTATAGTATGCTGAACTGATAATGTTAATACAGATGAAATTGGTTAATCGCATATTTAATTTGCCAGACATTTTTATGCGATTATCCGATATATGCGTTTAACCGATTTATGTGATTACGCTTCGACCACGTTGTAGATTGCCTATTTGGTTTGCAATGTTTCTACGCGATTAAGATATTGTACAAACACCGGCAAGAAAATACGCAATTTTAATGTTTGTTTATACTCAACTTTATATACTCAAATCTTCAACTCAACTCAACTTTGTTTTCCCGATTTTCTCCCGAAAATTTTTCCGAAAAAAAAAAATGAATAAATAAAAGGCCTTCACCTCGATTTTGTCTCCGATTTCGCTATTTTTTTCCCGAAATCATAGTGATCTCTAAAAAAAAAAAGGTCTTCACCTTGACTCGAATTTGTATTTCCTACTTTTCATCCCAACTTCATATTAATCCCAACAAAAAATTGCCGTTTCGTACGACGGTCTATTGTTTTTGGTTTTTTGATAGGCATTGCAAAGGGGGATGGCATGCCATCCAAACATCCCCCTTAGTTGCACCCCTGTTTCATGACACACCCTAAAGATTATCGTACTTTTTTGTTTTTCTTCTTTCGTTTTGTATTTCGCAGCAAATAGCAGCCACCCTGACAGATTAAGTTACCGCTGTTTACTTTTTCGATCCCATTGTAGATTGCATTGTTGTTTCACAAATGTTTTCTCCCCGGGAAATAATGCGATGAAGTGAATGAAGATAGCAACTGTGACAAAAACCTTATGCGATAATCCGATTTATTCTTTTAAGCGATATGCGATTAACCGATGTTTTTACTTAATGAGAGATGAGATTTGGTTCGGGATTTTAGATTTGCATGCAATAAAACGATATATGCGTTTAAGCGGTATGCAATTAATCAATTTCGTCTGTAATTGTAAATGTACTGTGCAAATTAGAGATTTCTCCCATCTAAAAAAAATGCATTTGCTAAATTAGTAAAATGTAAGGTTTAAAGGTGCAACATTGCTACTCTACGATGAAATAATTGTGAATCATTAGAGGTTACAGCACTGTCATCGTGATCAACATAGTCTCGGCTTACAACCTACTTGCACCATACTGTTGTATCTTTGGGAAAGACACTTTGTGGCATTGTTTTAGCTTGGTGGTCTTGGCAAGCAGTTCTAAATTTCAATCGTATCTCTAGAAAAACTATAAAACATAAAAAAATTCAACAGGACAGCAATATCTTGACATCTCTGGAAGCAGGTCAGGATAATTGCTTATCCTGGGTATCCTCCATTGCTTTCCTGCAAATCAGGAGGATAAATAAATAGAGAAAAAGAAAATAGCAGGTAAACAGTAGAGTACTTACTTCCAATAAAATATTTTTTGCAGACATTACTCGACTAATTTTATGCTTAGTCATAGTTGAACAATCATCCTGCTCTTTGTTGTCAATTACTGATTTCGAACTTAAAATCATAGAATTTTCTGAGCTGTAAAAATACAAAATGCCTATTACGGAATTACTAACATTGAGGCTCACACAAATACACAATATTAAAATACATTTCAAAAGCTTATTATGAATCTGACAGAAAAAAAATTAAATTAACTGGAATACTAACACAAAAATCATTGCATTAATAAATTTATTAAGGGTCAATAAATACAGTACTTAATTGAAAGTTAGAGAAAGAAAAGCAATGAAGTGCATCTATTAGCTACTTTATGTACAATATGAATTCCATCTTGAAGAAGTAAAACCCAATGATTGGTTCAAAGTTAATATTGCTGTTAACAAAATTTAGACTTACAATGATATCGAGCACATATTCATTTGAACAATTGAAATTATTATAAGATTGTGTCACCAATGTATTCTTCAATAAATATTTCAGCAAAAACCAAAGCCACTGAGAAATTTTTGTGATTTTCTTGTGCTATCAATTTCTGGAGTAAAGATGAATAATCAGGTCTCTTAAAGAAGTCACCATAAGTGATATTTATTCATGAAACTAACCCAGATGCTCCTGCAATTACTATCGCTTCTTGTAAGAGCTTTTTTCTCTTGATTTCTTCTTTATTCCACCCTAGTACTCAAAAGGGGATTCTGGTTAGTTTCACCAAAAATCTCTTACAGTGACTTCTTGAAGAGACCCAACTAATCTTTAACTAAGAAAAGCTTTAAACATTATTCTTTAAACAACATACAAACATGTATCGGTACTTGGTATTCATGACAAAGGGAATAAACATGAAATGAGCTGTGAATGTCCCGAGCAACTCTCATTGAACGAAATAGAAAACAAGCAAGAAACAAGGTTCATATAAATACCACACCATAAGGAATGTGTTAAGCAATAAAAGTAAGGGTTTTTAATTAAAAACTGATAAAATATCAAACCTTTCTGAAGTTATATCAGAATCACTTGAACTGTCATCAACACTTGACATTTCATCAGAAGATTTATTTTCTTGAAGTTTTTTTGACAACTGTGTAGAAACAACAGCTCCAATCATAGTAGGCACAAATGTCGTGTCCCAAGTTGCTATAAAATGCAAAACATTTTTCACAAATACTAAATACAAAAAAATTAAATCTTAACATTAAAATTTCTTGAAAATATAAAAAATAATTTCAGTTTCTAGCATAATATACAAATTGAATGCTAATCTTAACATAACAGTAAACACAAAGATGTTTGAAACACCTACCTGTAGAAGATTTTACAATTTCATTAGCAAATTGTTCTAATAACTCTATATTTTCATGCTGCATTGCATCATTTGAGGAAATAATTGAAATTTTTTCGTTATTTATTTCAACAAGAGATTCTTGAAAGCTTGTAGGTCCACTTTCCTCATAAAGCAAAGCATGTCTTTCAGTTTCAATTTTATTAGTCAATAAATCTTTTTCTTCTTCATTCTTTCCATAAATTGAAGATAAACTTTGACCTTTTTCTACTGCATCTACTGTTTTTTCAAACCATTCTAAAATTAAATTTCCATCTATAATCTTGTTGTCTACATCATTTTCATTCCTTTTCTTTGTTGTGAAATCATTCTTACTTGATAAATCAGAAACAGCTTTAACAAGTTCACTGACCAATTCATTTATAACATTAGAATCAGACATACTGCACCTAAAATGAAAGGTTACTTGTCACAAATTGTAACAAATTAAAGGTTACTTGTAACAAAAATATATTGACAGAGAAAACTAACCAAATTAATATTTATCATATTGAAGATAATTTTATCTTTTAAAAATTAATAACTATTTAAGCAAAACCATCAAAAAACATTTGCAAAAGCTTAAAAACTAATACTTGCCACCTAATTATCTATGTTTTATGTTATGCTCACAATTTTAAAATTAGAAGAAACTTTATACACAATTTATAGCACCGGTTGCTAGACTGACGGCAATGTTCAACTTTTTGCGCTGCCAAATTTGGAACAACACAGCAATGATCAAAAAACTTCACGCTCTGCCAACTAACAGGCAAAACAGTACGGTGCACGACTATGCAAGATGTATAAAAAAATAAAAACTTCTGAGAACAAAAGATAAATCATGCCAGCTGGAGCTTCCATAACTTACGTGCGAGAGCGAGAGGCGGAGCGGTCAAGCATGCGGCTTTCGCTGAATTTGAAATACCGCTTGCAAATGCGCAAAAACCACTTGCTGGCAGCGTGGTCGAGTGGTAAGTGTGCCGTGATTGTCTCGGTTGAAACTTACTCGCGCCATTCTGTTGTCTCCTTGGGAAATACACTTACGGTATTTTCCCTTGCATGGTGGTTTTAAACAGTTTTCTGTCATATTTCTCTAAAAATTTCAACCGAAGAACAATATTTTGGCAATATTGTGAAACCTATTTTAAACAAAACTTTATCAAATCTTTATTAAATAGGTCTCACAAGTGGGCCTTAACTTCCTCAGGTGGAGCCCCGGTGCAAACATCTACTATGGGGTCCAACTTTTTTTCTGTACTTTATTTCAATTGAGCTACTTTTTTCAACACAGGAATCATTGACTACTCTGCGTTATAGAAAGATTTTTTAATTGAAATAATGAGTCCAAAAAGCAGAGAGCAGAACAGGTAAAAGAGGCTAAAGCTAAATTTACTGTACCTCCAAATGAAAGGCTATAATTGGAATAAAATTTCACCAAGGATGCACGGTTCAACATAATTTTTGTGATTGCAGTGTATTCAAATCGAAATAATGGCATAGCAAGGATTTCGTGAGGGGAGGCTGCAAACAACAATTTTTTTATTGTTTAATAAAAGTTTAGTCAAACAAACGTCGCAAACCAAAATCGGTTTATAATGACAAAAAAAGTTATGTGCAACCTTTTGAGGAAAGGTACTTTGTGAGCACTATTCAGCAAAATGGAGATGTGCTATGCAATGCGGATAAATTGTTTAACCAAAAAAGAATTAAGGTTGAGTACACTGACATCGCCAGAAACTAATAAAACACAATACATTGAGGCCAATTAAGTAGGCTACCGTAATTTACTTGCGAATGGTTGCAAACTTGGAAATTTTTCCGTCTTGCTTTTGCACTAGCGAAGTGCTGGATAACTTTTTTTAAATCTAATTTTTACGAGGTAGCTCATTCATTTTTCTATGGATAGCAGAGCCAAACCGCTAAGTCTCTCTTGGGACATGGAGCTTCGAAGAAAGCTTTTGATCAGTTTGAGTTCAACTGTTACAGGTACTGACATATACATCATGTATGCCGTACAAAATAAGTTGTGACAAGTGATGCATTTTGAAAAATCAAAAAAGAAGCCAATTCTTTTGCAGATTTTAAATAGACAATCTTTTCTCTAAACGACGTCTTGATGGAGAGCATTTGGCTAGGAAACAACGGAGAGACCTTATCAGAAAATTTCTTACAAGATTATCTTGTTTCATCCAGGGTTGCGGAATCGGAGTCAGAGTCGGAGTCGGTCGGAGTTGCAATATTTTTTCAGAGTATTTTTTCCGACTCCTGATGTCCAATTTCTTTACATATTAGTGATGTTAACATCGCAGCTTACGCGGCCGCGTGCAGCAGTGGAGTGCAGAGCAGTAATCTTTTTAAGACAACCTTGCCGTGCACCGCGCGACACAGCGTTCTATTCATAAAAAATTTTCATTTAAATTTTAAGCAAATATTATTTTGCGTAATGCTATGCTTGAGCAGCAGATTTAGCTGCTTCTTTTTCTTCAATTCAATGACGAGAGCAAACGCCAGGTGCATAATCAATTACTATCCTAAGCAGCCTCTTTCCGTAGTACAGTGGCACCAGTGGTGGGCAGTACCGTGCACTAAAGTATTACCGCGGTACTATTTTTTTTATAAAGTAGCCTACCGGACTCCGTCTAATTCTAGGGTTACTGAAAGTTTTTTTGCAAGCACAGCGACATATTTTTGTTTTTCGTATCGATTGCAGCTTCAAAGGGATTTCTTGATTTACAGTAATTTTATGTATTTTTTTATTTATTTAATTGTTTGTATCAGACACCAAGGTCCATAGACAAGCAATGACAAGGCATAACAACAAAGACACAAAAGCAGAACACCATGAGAAAAGAAAAAATTAACCAATCAAAAAAAAAAAAAAAAAAAGAAAAAACACTTATGATAGAATGATAAATTATCTAATTTTGATAAAGTTTATTGTTATAACTGACCCAGAAAATAGATTTATACAGGCCATCAGAAGACATTAAGCAAGAAATGTATACATTGGATGAATTGTTGCATCTTTTTAAGAACGAATATAAGTAATTTCTAATTAGGGCATCAAAGGTCTTAATATTAGATTGAATTTGTCGAGTTCTAGCAGATTCCTGTCTAGGTATGTTTTATAAAATTCTGAACGAGTTGTTGTACGCAATACGAACACGATTTAAACTGCTGATTTTGAATTTACACCATAAATGAATAGAATACATAGACATGCAGTAAGAACGAAAAAGAACATTTTTAACTTGGCTTGAACAATTATGAAATTTTGAAAGTAAAGTATTACCAACACAGCAGTGGCGTGCAGTCAGGGCATGCAAGTCATGCAATGCATGACCAACGAACTTTCCTAAATACCAAAAAATAATTATATATATTTAATAAGCAGATATATTAAATATTGAATTTAATTCATTGCAAATTTCGAGGAACGCATAGTCCAAGTCATAAACTCAAAAGCAACGTGTAATTAAACATAACTTGCATCAAAGGAATCGCATTACTTTACTCGTATACATGAGCTCTATTGCGACGTTATTTTAACCACCAGCGTCATTATTCTTAATAAACTCGCTCCAGCATGCAATTTGAGAATTGCATGCAGACTTCTAGATTAATCGATATTTGTGATAAACAACTCTTAAGTACCACTGCTAAAAATTAAGTTATAACAAGTGACCATAGTTAGACTCTATGAGAGACAAAAAATTTGATTGTAAAATGACAATGATTTAATAATGATGTCACAGATACCTAAAAATTGGAATAATTATGCTTTCACAAAAGTGCTTTTGGTACGTTACAATTATAATCATGGTACACATACCAGTGTCCGTTAAAGGGTTGACGTACTATCGTGGATTTTGTTTGTTCTTTCTAATATTTTAAAAAGTTAGTAAGTAATTGGATGTTTTTTATTAATTTCGTCATTTTAAGCACCCTTTTATACTTGCTCCGGCATGCAATTCTCAAATTGCATGCAGACTTCTAGATAAATCTAGATATTTGTGATAAACAAACCTAAATACTAGTGCTGTTTAACGTATCGCGAATTTTGTTCGTTCTTTATAATACTTTAAAAAATAAGTAAGTAATTACATGTTTTTTTATTAATTACATCATTTTAAGTACCCTTTTATACCTGCTCCGGCATGCAATTGTCAAATTGCATGCAGACTTCCAAATAAATCTAGATATTTGTGATAAACAACCCTAAGTACCAATGCTGTTGAACGTACTTTCTAATTTTTTCGTTCTTGTTAATATTTTAAAAACTAACTAAGTAATTATATGTTCTTTATTAATTATATTAACATATTGACTTTGTTGTATAAATTTGTTATCTTTTTGTTATTTTTTAAAATAATGCGCTGGCAACGCTGATACAAAGTCAGCGCTGAGAGTGTATGTGCGATGTGAGGTTATCAATTTCACCAGCTGCGTCGTATATATCATTGAATTATTTATTTAAAGTGAAATGAATTATTTTAATTATTTTTATCATTTAATTATTTATATAAAGTGAAATGCATAATTGTGTAATTGAAAATATTTTGAAAAATCAAAAATTTATTTTTGATTAATTTTGAAAACTCGGTGGAATTACTCATCACGTTTAGTTAATACCGTGAAAGAAAATCTAGATAATTTAAAACAACTTTTTGAAAATATTATTCAGAATCCTAATGCATGGGATGGACCCACTATAAATTCTGCTATTGGATTTTGCCACCACTTGGAACAAACAAAATTTTTGTTTTTAGTAGAATTATTTAGCAAATATTTTTCTTCACTGATGCTCTATTTAACATTCTCCAGATTAAAAGTATTGATATTCTGTATTGCAAAGAGCAACTTGATAAAACCAGAGCTGTTTTAAAAAAAAAACTGGATGAATTTACAACATTTTATGAGATGTTTGAAGAAAAATATGGTATAGATACGACAGGTCTGACTAGAAGAGGTAACAATAAATCTGTCGACCCACAGCAGCATTATAAAATGCTTTACAATAAAATTCTTGTTGCAATAATTGAACAACTAAAAGTAAGATATGCATCACTGGAAGAGCTCAAATTCATAGAGCCCCTTAATTTTAGAAAAGCCGAAGAGTATCGCAAAAAATTTCCGGTTCATGCTCTAAACTCTTTGAAGACAGTTTATGGGAATTATTTTGACATGCCCCGTCTTCAGAGTGAACTATGTATTGTATATTCAATGGAGGATTAGGCAACATGAAGAAACGTGTATCTGACTTAATGGAGTTCATAAATGTCAATGATCTTTCTGATGCTATGCCAGAACTTTTTAGACTTTGCGTTCTGGCGTTCTGATTTTGACAATTTCTTCTACTACTGCTTCGGTAGAACGTTCATTTTCTGCACTCAAAAGAATTAAAACTTACCAAAGAAATACTACGGGAGAAAATCGAATTTCGGGATTATGTCTTATGTCAATTAAAGCAGATCTACTAAAACATTTAATGCAAACAGAAGAGTTTTATGAAAAAGTCATAAATCTTTTTGCTGAAAAGAATAGAAGAATAGAATTAATTTATAAATAATGTCAGTAATTCTGTTATTTTTGAATTTATAATTTTCGATGTACTGAACAGTGAACAGTTATCCTCATGAGCTGGACACGTGTTTCAAAAAACTATATACGTATATACCGTATATATTTCAGAGCTTAATTTTATATTTTTTGAACATTTTATTTTAGGTTTGTTTAGGAGGAGTTAATATAGCATAGTTAGGGATGAGACAGACAAGTAAAATTTAAAAATCATAATAGGTATGAAAAAGGATCTTTACCATTCGTCTGAAAGCCATTTTACAACTTCTTCAATACATTCGATGAATAGGCATACCAATTGCATTACCAGTCTCAAAAGTCACCGCACGCCACTGCAACACAGTATAAATAACGAAGGTGTCTGTTTATATCAAGGTCATCATACAAGTCATTAGTAATTAGTACAACAAGATATTTTACTGAATTTACAAATTTGATACATCTACCATCTAATATAATGTTTGGTTCAACGTTTACTTTGAATTTTTTATTTTGATGAATCATGCCAACAGTTTTATCGTTATTAAAAATAATACAATTGTTAGCTGCATATTCTTTGCACACATTTACTAGTTTTTGTAGTCCTTTGACGCTGGGGCTAAATACACATAAGTCGTCAGCAAACATTAAATGATTCAGTAAAATATTATTACATTTAAATATTATCACATTATCACAATTAAATATTATCACAAATTGACATTTGTCATAGTTAAGTGTTTACCGGTACTTTCCCCATCTTTCCAATACTAGTTACTCGTTAACTTTAAGTAGGGCTAGGTTTAGTAACGTTTTACGCACTTCATAGCAAGTAGCTCTTTTACTACTTTTCGTTTAGGCTTAGCTTACTCAGGCTAGTAGGGTAGTCTGGGTAGACTAGCATTTTAGTTACGTCTCAAATAAAAACTAAAAAAAGTAAATTAAAAATTTCAACCCACTGTAATATCTTGGCATCTCTGAAAGCGATTATGTGCAAGATCTTCTGGTTGCTTGCGGGCCCGCATATATAGTGTTAAATAAGCAGGTACGGTATCGCTTAAAGTTGCCCTTAACGCCTTCAACGTTTTTGTACAAGTCTGAAGGATAAATACAGTTGAAATACGATAAAAATCAATAAAAATTTTAAATCTTGAAAACGAGTGATGGGTTTGTGTATAAAGCTTATTTTGTCTTATTTTTTTCCATTTAATCATGTTATTAATGTGCAGAGAAAAAGAAACAAAATTAAAATTGGTTGAAAAGATATTGTTTTAACTTATCGGTTTAAATATCAGGTTTTTTTTGATTAAATTGAAGAAATATCGTTAATTACTTATGCGCTTGAAGTTTTACATTATATAATTAATCGTATCATTTTTTTATACGCCAGCGTCAGTCTATGTCATTTGACCTTTACATACAGTACATATACAATATCTGTGTATTTCTTGAAACTTTGTTCAAACTCCAATTTTTGACCAATTTTAACAGAATAAAAAGAGGTTACTGAAATGAAATCAACTAATAAAATTGTAATTACCACAAAAAATAACACAATTACCGTATTTTTAAGTATTAATGATGAACTTAACGAAAAACGTACCGACAGAGATTATTTGACTTATTTTATTCAAGCAGATGACATATCAAATGTAGCAGAATTAAAAGATCCCTGCTCCAGCTTTTTTCTTATGTTTTTGTTTGCAACAAGAACAAGAAGTGGAAATTATTTTACAACACTACGTACCGGTAAAATTTAGTATAAATGACTTGGCGTGAATCACTATTTTATTTCTACTTATTACTTTTTGTACAGTACAATATCTAGATAGGTGTGCATTCGTTTTTCCTTCATGTCAGTTTATGTTTAAAATAACTCTAAATAGAATAGCCTACTTTTCTTTGTTGCACTGAGACGACAAAAAACCTGTTCCACTGTATTTATTTAACACTTAATGCTTCTTTGTTTTACTTGTTGTGTAGCTATTTTGATGTCAATAGTGCTGTGCAGTAAATGCTTAAACTTGGTGTTTATTTTTCGGTTCAAATTTTAAACCACTTTATTTTTTATACGTCCAAATTGCTGTTGTATCAATTTAATTTTAAAGTTACGCGTAGAACTCAGTTTTATTTAGTAGTATATGTTGGCAATATTTTATTCTGTTACGTTATAAATTATCTAAATTTAAATTTTCAAATTTACAATTAATTATTTAGTTGTATAAGTTGATAATGGAATGAGTTATAATTCCGAAACGTTCTTAATAAACTATGTTTCAACATATATTGGCTATAGTTTTTTTCTGAAATTAGTTAAGCTTTCCAAATTTTATGCTCCTAAATTAAAATTATTGATGAAGTGTGACATTTAATAATAGTAAGTTTACTTGAGCTTTTAATGAAAATATTTTACAATAAAATGTAGCAATGCGTGGTCCCCTCGTGCTGGGCCCCCGGTGCGTTGCCCGGCTATATCGGCGATAGTTACGGCCCTGTGCGCCTCCCTTGAGGAATGTTTCCCTGCTTCATGCCCCCTACTCTTATAAATAAATACAGAAGAAGTGTTACAATTGCATTTTATTTATTAATCGCGAATAAGTGAGACACATGACATTTTTCCTAGCAAATAGCTTTGTAGTGCGTGATTTAATCCCAGACAGCGTAAGTCGCTTTCAACGTTCAGCGTGTTTCTGAACAACCAGTGGAAATGTGACTTCACAAAGATAAGTCGAACCAAACATAACTAGAACATGAAGGGCTTGGGTTAAAATAAGAGGGTAAGTAGGAAAGTATTTCACACGAAACGCTCAAAATCCAGCTCTTTGAAGTTGTTCTTGGCTGTTGAGTTAAGAAATTTTTTGTGCTTTGTCAAAAATGTCGCTTACTTTGCACTGAAATGGGTTTCCGATAAACTTCCAGGTTTCTTGTTTCTCATCCATTGATTAAATTTTTCTTTTAAGTCAGGTGAGTTTTTATTGTGCTTTAATTCAGACTTACGGTTAGCGTTTGGAAGAGCAAAATCCAGTTAAAAAAAACTTACTGGATTCCCTTGTTCAATTCCATTTTTTGCTGAGGTCAAGTTTTGACAAAAAAGACCGGATAATATCATGATGCATATTGATGTTTTTACCTAGAAGTCGGAGGTTGAGAGCTTGCAACACTTGAAATATGTTTGTTCTCAAGATAAGCTATTGTTTGTTGAAACCTTGGATCAAAACTTTTTTCTTCTTCCTGGAATCGAGAAATATTGCAACTTCTTTTAATTCATAAAGCCGTTCTAGCATAATACGCCATAGACAACCATCAAACATTCGTGTAGGGGTACATGTTCAGATTGCATATCTTGAAACAGAAGCTTGAATAGACAACTGTTAAGGGATCCTGCCTTTATAAAGATCTCTATAGACAGGTCCAAAACCTCTTTCATTTCAAGAATCTAAATTCTAGATAGTAAGACTTCACGATGAAGTACGCAATGCGTACCTAATACAGAAGAATTTCTTTTCTTTACCCTTTGAATAAAGCCAGACTGCAGACCAAGCATTGCTGGAGCTCCATCCGTGCACGCTCTTACTAATGATTCGCACGATAGTTGATTCTTTTGAAAAAAGTTTGAGACAACATTAAAAATATTGGCTGATGTTGGACGACTTTTAAATGGGTGGCAGAATATCATTTCTTCTTTTATCGTTTCACTGACAAGAAACCAGAATAAAGCAGAAGCCGAGAAGAATTTCCAATATCCGTCGTTTTATCGCTTTGTATAGCAAAGAAAGGAAATTTTTTTTATTTGGTCATGTTGATCTTTGATGGCTACTGAGATCGTTCATCGATTCTCCCTTTTACTGTATTATTGGATAGTGAAATTTAAAAATGCATAATTGCTTATTCTTGCCAAGTACTAGTTCTGCTGCTAAGTTTCAAAAGAGACCCCCGATGCTATAGCTTTCCGTGTTCTTTGCTATTAACATGAAAATTTTATAAGAAGCTTCAACAACATTCGAAAATCTTTGTTAAAATGTCCCACTTAGCTTTCTTTAAGTGACTTTTTATCACCAAAAATTCTTTAGGTTTGTTGGCTAAAATAGAATGAGCTGTGGTCAAGTGCAGTTGGGAACATGAGGGACGCATTGCATCATTACTAAGGGTTTTGTAAAATATCACAAACTGCGGGACTTCTGTGTCATCTTTTTGCAGCGATATTTTAAATGTTGTCATCAAGATACTTTTTCCTGTTATTTTGATTATCTAAATTTTATTAGTAAGCTGCGCCTAGAGTGGAGTGAAAATAATTTTTTTTTTTGAAATTGAAAAAAGTGTAGTTCTAAAAACCTGCCAAACAGGTAAAATCTACGAAAAAAATTGGTTTTGGCGAGTTGCTACCTTTGGGGGGCTAGCAACCCCCCAAAATGTGTTTTGAGGGGTAAAATTTCCTAAAAATGTCGTAACTCAGTAACCGCTTATCGTAGAGGCATGATTTATGGCTCAAAATTTGCAGAATCATCATGTTTCTATATGTGCTAAGAAAAAGTTTTTGTCTATTTCCACTAGAAAAAAAGTTATGATAGAAAAACTGTTTATATTTGAAGAATTAAGAGGATTTGGAATTAATTTTTAAACAAGTTGAGATGAGAAACTCGAGTCTGGTGTTTCTCATCTTTATGCAGCTTTTTTAAAAAAACTGTTTAATAAGTTTGTTTGTTTGTACTTAACTAATAGTTATCTGAAAAGTTATTATTATTTTTTGCAGGTATATTGTTAAGTAATTGTGTAAATCAAAGCTTTGGCCAAACTGCGAAGTAGTAAAACATGAAAAAACGGAGTTCAACTTCTGTAAAGAAGATTTTACATAGTGGACACACTTTCTCTACCCGTGATAGTTTTCCACCAGGAGTATTGCCTACCAAGCGACATGTAATAGAACACATTCTTCATTTGAAAAACTTTCGAACCTTCAATGCTGCAAATGACATTGCCAGAGAAATTTATGACAGATGGGTATGGTGCAACGTACATCCCATTCATCTGTACACCATTTCGAAAAAAGTTCAAAGTTTTGTGAATTGTTTCAGTGCACTTGATCGCTGGTCAAAGAAAAAACGAGGAGAAGCATTTTTACAAAAGGAAAAAGAGTTTATGTCAACTATTGATGAAATATTTGATGTTTTTGTGCTGACGATAAGCAGCGCAGAATTTTGGAGAAACAACATGGTTTGAAAATGACAGATGATGATTATGCTTTTTATAAAGATCAAACTAGTAAGCGAGTTGGAAAATGTGTGAATGCTGTGCTTCCTTCAACGTCAGCTGACATACAGTTTTTGAGGCGCTCTCGACCCTTACAACCTCATCCAGAACCACCAACATGTTCTTCCGTTACATCAGTTACATCAGTGCCTGAGTCAGCTTTGGATTATCTGTCAGATTCTAGTTCAACCAACACAGACCAAACGCAATCTTCTGCTGCTTCTGAATTTGTTTCTCAATCAATGCCATATGAAAATCAAAATCGAATGATTTGGTCAAACCTTGCAAGGATGAGTGAGCGTTTTCAGATATCCGACAGAGCTGCTGCTGCGATCGCTAATAGTGTGATGCAAGATTTGGGTCTAATTACTGATGATGACAAGACATACGTTATTGATCGTAGCGAGCTTCGAAGAGAGCGAGAACGATGCCGTGCTGAAATTAGGAAAATGGAGCAAGAAAATTTCAAGTTAGTGAATGCCATATACTTTGATGGGCGCAAAGATGCAACACAGGTCACCATGCAAGGGCCAAATGACAAGTTTTACAGGTCTGTGCAACTTGAAGATCACTATACAATGGTTTGGCAGCCTGGTGAATACTATCTTTCTCATTTTTCCACAGAGGATGGCAAAGAAAGAACCATAGCACAAAAGATCTTCAACACTATTGCCAACACCGAATTACATGACAAGCTTACAGTAGTTGGCACTGATGGAAGTGCAGCAATGACAGGCAAGTTCAATGGTTGCATTCGTAAGTTGGAAGAACTATTGAACAAGCCACTACAATGGGTAATTTGCCTACTACATACCAATGAACTACCCTTGCGCCATGTCTTTACTATGCTTGATGGAACTACCAATAGTCCTGACACATTTGCAGGACCAATTGGGAAGTGTTTAACTGGAGATGTTTCAAGTTGGCCGGTTGCTGCTAATTTTAAGTCAATTTCAAACCCTCAGTTTGTACAGTTGCCAGAATCAGTTGTTAATGATCTGAGTACTGATCAACACTATGCTTACAAGATATGTTCAGCAATAATCATGGGAGTTGTCGACAGCGACTTGCAATATTTAAAAGTAGGTCCCATTGTGCATTCACGCTGGCTAACTCTGGGCTGTCGAATCCTCAGATATTATGTTTCGGTGGATGAACCCTCCTCAAACTTGGAAACTCTGACGAAGTTTTGTCTTCAAGTTTACTTTCCAAGTTGGTTTGAAATTAAGTTAAATAGTCAACTAACTTGCGGATCTAGAAATTTTTTCAACTTGGTCCAACGAATTCTTCAGGTGCCTGACGAAGCTGTTCGGAAAACTGCTCTGAAAGTTGTGCAACGAAATGCATTTTTCGCACACCAGGAAAATGTCTTGATCGCCATGTTGGGTGACAACGATGAGGAGATACGAAATCGAATGCGAGGAGTAAACAAAGTGCTTTCGATTCGTGGAAACTTGCCATCAACGGTTTCATTTGATAATCATGACTTGGTTGACAGTCGCAGTGAAGAATATTCTTTGGAAGGAGCAAAATATTATGATACCGCCTCAACTGTACGGCTGTTTGAACCGCCCACACTGGATCTAACAGTGAACTCGTACTACAAGATGGTGAATTTAACATCTTGCCATCAGCAGCCACCGGTAATTGAACATTTAACTGATTTAGATATTGAACAATGCCGGATAAGACCACTGCAGCTCGACCACCCATGTCACAACCAATGTGTAGAGCGCCATGTCAAAATGGTAACAGAGGCCGCAGCACAAGTTGAAGGATTTGAGCGAAGAGATGGGTTGATTCGCCAGAAGATTAAATCTCGAAAACTTTTGAAAAAATTTGACACTAAAGTGCAATTCTGATGCGCTTCATTTTGCGTAGGGTATTTGGTGTACTCTAACTTACTTTCTTATTTTTCTCTCACTCCTTAGGCAAAACAACCCAATATCAGCATCAACAGTTCGAAAGTAATGAGATGTAACAGATTTTCTTTAAATTACTGAAATACTAAATATTTTATGGGCAGTAAAGCTAGCACGTTCTGTACCTTATGAGTAGGCCTATTTAGGTACTTTGTCTGGTGACCAAAGTTATCCCAAATCATCTTGTTAATATTGTGATTGTCATAATTAGTCCTTATATTGTGATTGTCATAATTAGTCCTTATCAGTTAGATATATATCATTTCAAATGTTAGATCAAAGTTATTTCCATACAGCGCAATTTGAGTATTGAGCATAAAAAACGGTTTATCGATTATAACTTTTTTTCTTGTGGAAATAGACAAAAACTTTCTCTTAGCACATATAGAAACATGATGATTCTGCAAATTTTGAGCCATAAATCATGCCTCTACGATAAGCGGTTACCGAGTTACATTTTTTGTCAATTTTACCCCCCAAAAACACATTTTGGGGGTTGCTAGCCCCCCAAAGGTAGCAACTCGCCAAAACGAATTTTTTTTGAAGTTTTAGCCTATTTGGCAGGATTTAAGAACTACACTTTTTTCAAATTTTTTTTCACTCCACCCTGTGCGCAGGTACTGCAACGTGACATAAAGATAAACTTAATTAATTCTCTTGAGGTTAGATCTATTCTAAATTACTTTACGAAGTTTACAAATGCTGCACTACCAATTTACAAACCGACTCATACCTGTCTTAATCGAGTCTGATTTTTCTCTGACTGAATTTAGCACCCCATGGTAGGTTACATGTTTATTAATTTGCAACTGGTAAATTATTAAAATGAAGTAAACACGATTAATACTTCAGTTGTATTATGACATTTTACAAAACAGAATTACTACATATTGATTCAGCACATATTTATTATAACATCTCAAGACAAACGTAAGCACTAAGAACAACCATACTATAGGTTAATAAATATGAATATCAAAATTAATAAATATGTTGCAAAACACGTTAGGGCTCGCGCCCCCTTAAAAATTTACGTACGCCTCCCAGGAAAGACGTGCTCCCCAGTTAAGAATTACTGCTTTAAATCATTAATCAAGAGTAGGAAATCTGTAGGCGGCGGGAGAATTTTGTGCGCCCCAAATTAGCGTAGAAAAAAAGCTTAAGTGGACGAGGATCTTATGGAGTTACCACTTCATTTTTAAAGTTTGTTTTGACACTAATTTGAAGCAAAAATATTTTGCGATTACCTATTTGGGTAAAAAGTCACAAAACTCAATCGCTGCCGGCACGCAATCTTTTTTATTAGGTATGCGCCTAGCCTTGCAAGTATACTTCCCAGCCTTGCTTCAAATGTTTTTTAACAGGTTTTATTTTTAAAAGCGTATTGACGTCATACTTATATTTTAAAAGGTATTCACAGAAACAAATTTTTTTTGCATATTGGAAGTAAAAATAAAGTGAAGATTCAATTTAAAAGTTGTTGCACCAATGGTAAAAGAGCATCATTTCCTGAGGATTCGGAAGCACAGACTCTAGTTCAAGTACTTCGAAAGTGACGACTCCGTCATCCAGAACTTTTAAGGGGCCGATACAACATGTCCCAGACTACCGAGTTCCGGTATGCTTGCGGTCCCATAACTAGCCAATTGCCAAAACAACAATAACGTCCTCGATTAAGCGGCTGTAATCAAATGTAAACTTAGCCAAGCTAGAAAAACTAAGTAGTCTACTTCGTAATTTAATTAGAATAAAAGTTATTGAAGATTTAGTAAATTAGTAATTACTGTAAAAACAGTTAATCTTAGCGAACTAACTTGTGAGAGAAACTCGGTAAAAGAGTATGAGTGATCAAAATATTAAAATAGGAAGATCTTATATTTAGTGAAATCGTGAGTTTAACCCATTGACTGCCGCCATCCAAAATTTTGAAGTTCATTAACATGCGGATTACATGCTGAAAAATTGAAATTACTCCAAAAAGCTTAAAATTAGTGGTGCTCAATGAACAAAAACTGAATTTTCAAATTTAAAACTATTTTTTCAAAATAAATCAAAGTATAAAAAAGGGGGATAAGAAAATTGTAATATTATGTATAAAAGCAAATATTATAAAAAAACAATTTCGACCTTGAAGTTGAAATAATTTGGTAGGTCTGCCCCGTTTGTGTCACTTTCTGCGGCAAAACTGTTTTTTTTTAAATACGTTTTCCATAACAGTTAAATTTAATTATTTTCAATAGTAAACATTTTTAAAAGAAGTTGACTAAATAGACCGTAATACTTTTTTCCTACTTCAGCAAGAATTTCTTAAAATACTTTATAAAAAAAACGATTAAATTCATAAGCTATGTAAAACTCTGATCAAATAGGGTAGAAGAATTAAAATTGAAAAAATCGCAAAAACAAAAATTTTTCAAATAAACGATTTAACTTGGCAATATGCTTGAGGTAAATACAGCCGTTTTATATATGGCATTGGCTCAACTACGGCTCCGTTACGTTGTCCTGTTTAAAAAAAGAAAACGACTTGCTGGAAAGTCTTAATTTGTCACATCTTTCAACAAAACTAAAAAAATCAAAATTTTAACCGGATAGCAACGGTTTGGCATCTGAAAAAGATGATGATGCCTGGTCGTTGCTGTAAATTTAACGCCTCCAAAGTTGTCACGAAAGAGGGGAATTGTACCGTACATTTCATTCATTCAATTGTACCGTACCGTACAGCCGTAGTTGAGCCAATGCCATATATAAAACGGCTCCAAAGTTGTCACGAAAGAGGGCAAATTATTGAAATTAGATGATCGAAAAATTAGAACAAAGGAATTTTTTACGATTATCAGTATAGAAATAAATTTACTTATGGCTAATTTACATCATTAACGAAAACGAATAAATTTAAATCACAAACGCAATTCATAGTATGGCAATCATATTAAAAGATTGTGGCAATGTTTGGCAAAGTACAAGAGATAATTAAGTGAAGTAGTTGCTTCTATGTTTTTATTACAAAAGATCAAATTACCGTTGGGTGCATTTTCTCGATCGGCTGAATACACTACAAACCCGAAATGATTTCAGTCATATTCATTAAAGCATTGGCATAGTTAGGAGTCCGAACTCATCTTTCTAATTACATAAAATTTTTACATAAATTTTATTACATAAATTAACGAGCCTAAAAAAATTTCGAGTTAGAACTTGTGTATTCTGGTTTAAGCCGGAAACGTCGAAGGTAATTGAGCCATTTTTCTAGTTTTTAGATAAAAACGCAAATGCAAACGCCGGTAGCACACAACATTGCCAAAGATTAATAAGTTAGCAATCTGATGGAACGTGATTAAAAAGAAAAACACAAAATTCTATTCGTCGTAGTCGCTTTCTTGCGTGAAAGTTACGAAAGGTGAAAAGAAAAATTGAAACAAAGTTTTAAATGCTCGATCCACGGAAATTCGGAAGTTCAGCTCAGTCACATGGCGCGGTGGCGTCTTGATGCTTTTATCTAATATTCTCAAATGTTTCAAGTCAACAGTTGCCTTATCGGCTTGCAACTCGCCTTTGAAAGCAATTTTTAGATCGGGACGAAGAAGGAACACCAGCGCCTAAGTGAAATAGTTCAAACAGTAAGCACTAAAGCCATTTAGCATGGCTCAAAATACTCAATTAACTTTAGAGAAAGTTGTTTACAAGTTACGTTTCATAAACACTTGTAGAAGTCTACAAAATATAAAGTGAAAAAACCCATGTCAACTATTGAAATCAATCAAAAAGAACCAAAAAAATACACTGAAGTTGTCCGAATTTTATTTGATTGCACTAGCTTTTGTGAACTACTTCGCCTGGTGCAAAGAAAATCGACGAAGTGAGCGGTAGTTCATAAACTTGGTGTAATGAAATAAAACTCGGTCAATTTTAGTGCATTTTTTTGGTTCACTCGCAGAAGTGACATAGAAAAACTTTTAAACACTAAGAATTTTAAGAATATTTTTAAGTAATCACATTCATTTACAAAACAAATTAAAAAAAAGAACTATATTCCATTGGTACTTACAGTGAATTTATTACCGGCCTGCAGCTTGATTTGGTTTGATTCACCCTCACCTGTGGGCTTGATGCTCACTATAAAACTATATTTATTGTAATAATCCAAGTGGCAATCTCTCAGAAAAGGACGTTTTGCGAAGCAAGGGTTTAAAAGGTCCGAAGTATCACTGCACGGTTTTTCTTGGAACTTTTCCCCATAGACGCAACACAACCATTCGGCCAGAAAACCGGGTAAGATTCGTAGTACCGATTCAAACTGTTACAAAAAATAGATGGATGTATGACGTGGCACATTTAAAAACTTAATAACTTTTTTTTGTAGTATTGCTAGTTACGTGTAGTAAACAGATAAGACATAGTAAATTTACTTTGTTGTCGATATCAACGACTCGGACATCCTTAACGATTCCAGTCCAGTTAATATGATAACCATTGAGTTGATAACATAGTCGTTTGGTATAGACTTTATTGCCACCTTCGCTCAAACAAATTTCTTCGTAATTCATCCATGTAAGGTTGGAATTGTAAACTTGTAATCCGGCAGGACGATAAAACGCAACTACGGCAAGCAGAGTGCTAACCAGCAAAATAATGGCCAAAATTTGCAATGCGGGACCAAAATTAAATTTTAGATACTTCAAAACATCCTTATAGCTGCACTGAGGTCGCCTATATATAAAATAGAAAAGAGGCAACACCAGAGCAAGAGTGAGAAGTGTAATTTTTAAAAATTGAAAAACAAATAACCAACGAAATATGGCATAGAAAAAGAGAATAATTGTTACTGGTATGGAACAGAACAGGACAACTAAACCCAACCCGGCTCTAAACAGCCCCGTGAAACTTGCGTCAACAAAGAATAAACAAAACATCTCCCACCATAAGAGGACATATAAAATAGGGGCGACACCCCGAATCACACCAACCCATCTTGACCTGAAGCGAGACTGGAAAGATGTGGCTAGGATAAAAGCAAATGAACCAAACCGAGCAAGAACTGACAGACTGAAATTCAACTGAAATCCCTTAGAAAAAACAAGAGGAAAAGAGAAAATTCCGACAGGATCAGAAGAATAACGTTTAAAGTCTTCGAGCAAACTGGCTAATACGTGCAAAGCTATCCCATACATAGAATGCTTGTTGAAAGAAGGATAAAAAGAGTAAAAATTGGCAAAACAAAGAATAATGCTACCCAAAGCTAACTCTGAAATAGGTAAAACTTTAACGGAGGCAATCGAAAATGACATAACATTTATAATAACAGCTGGAAGCAAAGAGATCAATGGTGAAATATGTTTTTTAAAATAGTTGTCTTTGGCTTGATCCAAATTTAAACTTGAATCAACGGAAGCCAGGAGTTCGGACCAAGCCATAAACTCTTTGAAGCGCTTTTCACCTGCCAAGTAAAATCATCTTCAAAATAAAATTCAATCGAGCTTTTCTTTATTAAGCTACCGCATTAATTCTATTCATATTTACAAGTAAAATGGTGAAACGCAATAAATCCAGACTTATTTTGTAACTAAGTTCGTTAATACAGTATTATTTAGCTTTTACATAGCGATATTTTGAAGCCAAAGCTCGTATATTGGTACATATGTTTATACGTTACTATACCTGCTTGTTCTAAATTCTAACTCATCAAATTGTACTTGTCGACAAACACACAAAACAAGCACACAAATTTCAATAGCATATTTATAACGTGTTACTTTTTTCATAACTGCATGACGGTTGTAAACAAATTTTGTTTTTACTGTGCAGTAGCCAAACAAATATGATTTGTTTTGAAAACTTTTAAGATAGCTTTAAAAAGCGTGTTTATTCCTCGAAGACTTTTCATCTGACTTCATCTGACTTAAATTAAACCGCACAGCCAATCTCTGTTTTCTTCTCTTCAAACGCTAAACTATAGGGAAACCAACCGAACTTTCCCCAATCGCACCGCTGGCTTTTCACACACGTCTTAAGCTTTTATAATATTTATATTGAAGTTAAATTTTTAGCTGCCAATGTAGAGAAACAACTACTTGTAACGGCAAAGGACTTTGAAGCATTTTCAATTGCTCTCGACGAAAGCACAGATTCGTCAGGTACGGCACAACGTGCTGTTTTTATCAGGAGTGTGGATTGCCAACTAAACGTAGCGGAAGAATTCCTTGATTTTATACCCCTGACGGGTAGTGCAACTGAACATGATTTATTTAAAAGCAACATTGAGATTGGTTTTTTCTGATGAATTGAAACCTAATATTGAGGACCTTGTTGATGCAAAACGCTACCAGCTAAGTAGCCAGAAATAATAAACGACAGCAACGCCGATTGCATGCAATTAACTTAATACTTATTTTTGTTTATTGTGTTTTTATATGTTTTCTTGATTCTTGACCTTTTATGAATTGCGGCCCTTGGGTTAATTAAAACTTTTTGTTTGGCCCTCAGTGCAATTTGAGTTTGAGACCCCTGCAATAATACATAAGGCAAGCAATTACCCGACCTGCTTCAGGTGATGAAAGAAAGAAAGACTAAACAAAACAAACAATCTGAGTTCCCAATAAAACTAAAGCACCATTGAAAAAAGAAAAAAATTTGGGATGGTTATTTATAATAATACATATTTAATACTCGTCTATGACACTATGAAAAAGTGTGAACACATGCAGTTTCATCAATTTATATTTCTATATTTCATTTTGTGATGTTCTACAGGGTGTCTATAAAGTTCTGCACACGTTTAAAATTTTAGTATCTCAAAAACCACATAAGGTAGAAACTTTAAATTTTCGACAGTGAATTATACCACCATAAAGTTTTTTTGTTATTTTTTACAGGTTGTTTTATTGTTAAAATAAGCAAGAATAAGTCATTTTTAATAAAGGCGTAAGTTTGCAACAAAGTACGAAACATGTTGACCATTCAACAAAAAGCACAATGTATTCTTTGGTACCATAAATTGAACTTTCTTTTTCTACAACCTCGCAGGGATTTTCTGATGCCCATATTCAAATGTTATGCTTATTGACTTTCCAGGATGCATGAAAAGCTGCTTCGCCGGAAAAAACCACACTGTTAAGGCAGTTATTGTCATCATTAATGCGCTGAAGAATTTCTTCAGCAAAAGTTGCTCGGCGAGGGTGATCATCCGGCTTAAGAGCTTGAACAATTTGTAACTTGTAAGCATGGAGCCAAAGTCGTTTATGTAAAACTTTGTGAACTGTGCTTTGAAGAATAGCAAGTTCATTTGACGCAAAACGAATTGATTTCCTTGGGCTGCGATGAAATGCTACACGCACAGCATCAACAGTCTCTTCATCAATGCTTGGCCTAACCGATCCAAAATACTGCCGGTATCCATAAAATTTTTAAACCATTCCTTAATGCTGTTAGTGTGAGGAGGTCTTGTCTTAACTCATTTCTAAATTTACGTTGTACTGCAGTTGGTAATTTCAATTTATGATACCAAAGAACATATTGTGCTTTTTGTTGAATGGTAAACATATTTCATACTTTGTTGCAAACTTACGGCTTTATTAAAAATGACTTATTCTTGCTTATTTTAATAATAAAATAACCTGTAAAAAAATAATAAAAAAATTTTATGGTGGTATAATTCACTGTCGAAAATTTAAAGTTTCTATCTTATGCGATATTTGAGATATTAAAATTTTAAATGTGTGCAGGACTTTATAGCATAAAAGGGACTGCATATAATCTCCTACAATCCTATCTATCAAACAGATCTCAGTATGTATCCATAGTTAATATAAACTCAAATCTTAGAAATGTTAAAATAGGTGTCCCTCAAAGTTCGGTTTTAGGCCCTCTTTTATTTTTAATCTATATTAATGACCTTCAAAATTGTATGATAAGCACCCCTCGACTTTTTGCGGATGACACCGCTGTTCTGATCCACGCAAACACCTTAACCGAATTTGAGATTAAAATTAGTAGTGAACTAGAGAAGTTGGTAGTATGGACAAGGAAAAATAACTTAAAATCCTATGAAATCTCAAGCTATGCTAGTATCGCCTTCACTATCTAAATCAAAGTTTGCCATTACCATTAAATTAAATTCAAATATCTTACAAGTTTCAAAGAATATTAATTATTTAGGAGTAATAAGTGATTCCAAACTTCTTTTTAAAGAACACATTTTAAAGTTAAAATCTAAATTATCTCGAGCAGTAGGAATTATGTGCAAATTAATGCATATTGTACCTCTTCGTATTCTAATTCGTCTTTATTATGCATTTTTCCACTCTCATTTACTCTATGGTTTATTGGTTTGGAGTGCTACTTATACAAGTTATCTGCAACCGATAGACATACTACAAAATAAAGCTCTGCGTATAATTATAGTAATAAACAACAATGGACAAATTCTACTATTTTGTACAGTGGCTTAAAGATTTTAAAGTTTCAGGATTTAATTAAACTCGAAATAGCCAAATTTATGTCTAGTCATTGCCAATTGCCTCCTACTTTTGTAAATAACTTTTTCAAAATTTCTTAAATTCATTCGCGATCAACTCGTTTTTCAGACAAAAATTTTCTTTATCTGCCTAGGTACTCCACTAATCGCCTGCAAAAGTCAATTAAATTTCGAGGAGTTAAAATATGAAATGAAATCCCTTTTCACATTAAAACGAATTGCTGCTCACTCAGAAACTTTGCTCTGAAATACAAACAATATATTTTACAATCGTATGAATGTTGCTCTTTATTTTATCTTTTTTTATTCTCTTATTTTCATGCATCTTTGTTTGCGCTGAGTCATTGTTATCGTTATGATACCTGATTACTCATTCTACTTTTATCATCTGGTGGCTGCTTGACTTGAAGACCAATTGTTTTTGGTCACTTCGCAGTCTCCATGCTGGTTTTTTTTTTGTACGTGTTATGTAATCGTTTACCATTTATTTGATCTTGTAGCGTGTGTTTGTTTTGATTTAATGTTACAAACTGGCGAAATAAACGAAATCAATACTCAATATGGACACCCTGTATTTTGAAATCAATTTCGAAATTGAGTGATTAAAAAAGCAGAAAATGTATTTTCATCAGAACTGAAAATTAATTTTTACTATTGTAACTAGTTATTGCGAACCTCTGCCTATACCAGAAATGAGGAAATCTTTTTCATAGAAAAGGTCAAAAAAATGACAGTTTGATCAAAAACACAATTAAGTTGGTCATTGGCTGAAATGTATAAAAAAAGTCGGAAAACTTGTTGTTTTTTACCTTTACCTTCTTGTCAAATAAAAAATTTTTTTGTCTTCAGTTTTGGATTGATATGTTTATGTTCGTTTACCTCTTGGGGAGTGTTACGAAACTATTGCACGCAACATTGCCTAGAATTAAGGTTCAATACACTAAAAATGAGACACGCCTAAACATAATAGAATTAATAACATAAAACTTCTAGACAACCGATAACCGAATAAACACAAACTATCACAACATAACTGCAACCGTATAAAGAAAAGAAAAAGGAAAGCGCTGAAGCATTTAGCAATCAAGGCGATACCAAAGAAACACCCTTATCAAAATTAGATCGATTTGTAATCACAAGTTTGACTACCAACCGTATCAGGGTGACTTGGGGCTTGCGTGGCAGGGTTGATCAAAACCAAAAGAAAAAAGAAAAATTGCTAATTATAGTAAAAAATGCTTATGACGTAGCGCTTGTTAAATTAAAAAAAATTGAGTTATCAAATTGCCGCCAATTTGGAACGGCAGACAGGTCATGGAACTTTCGGGGTAAGATCAGTGGTTTGTCACCCTGGTCTCTACAACGGTGTCTTCGTTAAAAACAAAGAGCAGCAACCAGTCCAATCCGGCTGTAAAAAAAAAGGAGAAGACTTAATCCTTTTGCATGTAGACCACTGATTGAGAAAAATTTGTGCAAAAAATGTAAGGAGTAATTTATGAGCAGTAAACTCAGATAAAAAGAAATTATTGTTTGATTCTTGATCTTATGTAAAACGAAAAAAAACTGTTTCCTTTTTCATGTAGAATGTTTCAATCAAAGCTTTATTGATTAATACTTTTGGTGTTAAAGATTTTAAAGTCGTAAACTGACTTTTTTATTGTAGTGCACCGTAAACTAGCAATTATGTAAAATTGTTTTTGTAAAATGACTGAGGTTAAAATTAAAAAGTTTGATGCCAAAGATTTTTTTACAAGTTCAAATGAAAGTGATTTTTTGGGAAGAGGTAGTTTTGCATCAGTTCGACGATGCTACCATCCAAAATTAGGAAAAGTGGCTGTGAAATATATCCGCTTGACTGGATCAAGTAAAAGTGTTAAGTCGCAACGAAATAGTCTGGAAAAAGAAACCAAAGTATTATCTCGTTTAAGTCATAAAAACGTTATCCGGTGTTTTGGCATAACTCAATGGAATAATTACTTGGGATTAATTTTAGAAGAAGCATCCAACAATAATTTAGAAGATCTTTTGATTCATGAAAAACGCAAAGACATTCCTTGGCCTTTGCGTCTGCGTTTTTTTGATGACATAGCTGAAGGGTTAAGTTACTTGCATTATCATGAATCCAAACAAGTTTTTATTCACGGGCATTTAAAACCTCAAAATATTTTATTGGATAAGAATTTTACTTCCAAAATTGCAGATTTTGGTGCAATTGATGTTTTTCGTGCGACAGCTCAAAGCGTTGCAACATCAGAATTTGAATTTAGCAAACAATATACCGAGCTGTATTCAGCTCCTGAAGTGTTAAAAGAACCTTTTTCGACTAAAAAAACTAAAGCAATGGATGTGTATAATTATGCTATGATTGGATATGAAATAATCACACGCCAACAAGTCTTTTCTGCAAACACAATTTCTTTAACATTAATCATTGAACTTATTAAAGATGCAGGACTAAAACCAGATAAAACTTTAATGATTGAATCTTCCGCTGTTTTAAATGACAAAAATGATATTCTTATAAGCAAGATTTTAATAAAAACAGTTCAAGAAAGTTGGAAAACAAATCCACAAGAACGGCCTTCTATCAAAAATACAAAGAATTATTTCAAAACTATTGATTTAAATAGAAACTGTTCCATAGAGCATTTAAAAAAACCAAAGAAAGTACTTTTTAGCAAAACGATTTCGCTAGCAAATTTAGAATCTGGATTTCAAACAACAAATTCTACTTACCAACCATCAACCAATTTACTAAATCCGAGTTCTTCTTCTAATGGAATCTCAAATCACTTTGATGATAGCTCGAACAAAAAATGGGTAAGAAAATTCCATATTTGCTTATGTCAGTTTTACCCTAAAGATAATTTCTCCATGTCATCGTAAATGCAAACGCTAATTATTTCTCGGCAATATTTGTGGATATTTTTGCGTAATTTTTAACACTGACATGAAACGTTTCGGATTTAGTGTGTTTTTTGCTTACTCTATAAACCAATGGTTCTTAACCGTTAAAAAATTTTTCACTACTGGGAAATTGAGCAAAAAGGCAATGTTTATTTTTCAAATGGTTTTATTTAGGAGAAAAAAAAAATTTTTATTCAAATTTAGATCTCGAAAAAAAAGTATACATCAACCAAAAAAAAGAGATCACGGTAAGTTTTTTATTGTTTTCATTTGTTAAATTCAACTGATTCCAAACATTACTGTAGAAAATTACCAACGCACGTGTTTTATTTTATTTCTCTTGAGTTTCTAATCATTATTTGCGCGAGCACTCGCTGCCAGCGCCTTTTTTGTTTTACGCTTTATTTTTAATTAATCTCACCTTGAAGCATAGTTGTGTCTGCAGCGCGTTGATTTTAGAGCTGGCTTTATTCGTTTGTTCACACTTCTCAATTTGTGAGGCGACCAGCTGCAGTGTTTGTGGGCAGCTGGTTGAAGTCTGAGTAGACTTAGCGTGAAGTTAAGATATTCCCGTTTTCCCCGTGAGTCAGCACCGAAGTGAACTGCTCGGTAAGACACCTATGCGTTTTCTTTTTGTGTTTAATTTTTAGTTTGTTTTTATTTATTTACAGATTACCGTTTCCGCTTTCGTTTCCGCTTTCGTTGCTTTTATTTCCAAGTTTCAACGTTTCAGTTATAACTTATTTTATATTAAATTATTTTCCTTGATTATTATTTCCTTTTAATTTTACGAAGCCGGAAGCGCGTTGATCGACACTTCACTTTGCGGTAATCGGCTACTTCAGCGCCGTTTACCGTTACAAAAAGTAATCGAGCAATTTCGGTGAGTCCGTATTGTTCTTATTTTTATGATAATGTCGTTGGGTGACCCAAATGAAGTTTACAAGGCTCTGCAAAATTTGTATGTTAGAGCAGAGAGTTTAATGATGAAGCCTGAGGGTTATAAACCGCTGTTAACCCTTTTATCTGATATTCGTCAAAAATTTGAAAATTTGAATAATTTGTTAGAAGCTCTTGATGAACAAGAAGCCTTGAATTTAAATTTTAGTAAGAATAGCATTGTTGTAGAGAATCAGCAGTTTGAAGAGCATGTTCAACGCTGGATAAAAGATACTGAGGATAAGTTAAGCAAAGAGAGTCGCGCTTTTTCGTATGAACGCTCCTCGGTAAGAACTGGCAGTCAATCTTTCTCTAGTTTTTTGTCTCGTTTCGTAAACTCTGGCACTTTCTTGCTGGACAGCTGCCGTGGCAATTTTTAATTTTACAAGTGACCTTTGTTTCTCACTACGAATCGAACTAGAGGTAGATTGATTCGTAGTGAGAAACAAAGGTCACTTGTAAAATTAAAAATTGCCACGGCAGCTGTCCAGCAAGAAAGTGCCAGAGTTTACGAAACGAGACAAAAAACTAGAGAAAGATTGACTGCCAGTTCTTACCGAGGAGCGTTCATACGAAAAAGCGCGACTCTCTTTGCTTAACTTATCCTCAGTATCTTTTATCCAGCGTTGAACATGCTCTTCAAACTGCTGATTCTCTACAACAATGCTTTTTGAAACGCAGTTACAGGCGACTGATTCGACACATAACTAAATTTAGATTGTACATGCGATTCACAATATTGATGCAACAACGGAAATAATTCGTAATCGCATGTACAATCTAAATTTAGTTATGTGTCGAATCAGTCGCCTGTAACTGCGTTTCAAAAAGCATTGTTGTAGAGAATCAGCAGTTTGAAGAGCATGTTCAACGCTGGATAAAAGATACTGAGGATAAGTTAAGCAAAGAGAGTCGCGCTTTTTCGTATGAACGCTCCTCGGTAAGAACTGGCAGTCAATCTTTCTCTAGTTTTTTGTCTCGTTTCGTAAACTCTGGCACTTTCTTGCTGGACAGCTGCCGTGGCAATTTTTAATTGTTTGGCATAATCTGGTCTTCATACTTCCAGGGTATGATTTTCAATCAAAAACCCCCATAAACCCGACAAGTTGAGAGTGGTTTTTGATTGCAGTGCCGAGTATAAAGGTATTTCTTTAAATAAATCTCTGATGCAGGGGCCCCACCTGATGAACGATTTAGTTGCCATTCTTTCCCGCTTTCGTAAAGAAAAAATAGCTTTGGCAGCCGACATAGAGTCGATGTACTACCAGGTTCAAGTTTCACCTCGTGATCGTGATAGTTTAAGGTTTTTGTGGTGGCCTGATGGAAATCTTGAAAGCCAACCAGTAGTGCATAGAATGAAAGTTCATCTTTTTGGTGCAACCTCGTCTCCGTGCTGCGCAAGTTTTGCGTTGCGTCAAGCGGCCATTGATTTCGGCGCTCAATTCGAACCTTATATCAGTTCTGCAATTGAAGAACATTTTTATGTTGATGACTTTTTAATTAGCGTACCTAACGTTGAAATCGGACTTAAATTAATGAAAGATATAAAGCATCTGTTGTCGAAAGCAAGTTTTAATCTTACGAAGTGGTGCTCAAATTGCCCTGAATTAATAAAACATTTGCCTGAGAATGAACTTTCGAAATCACTACAAATTAACGCTCTGGCCAAAAATTCTAGTGAACGTGTCTTAGGAGTAAATTGGAACCTCAATACTGATTGTTTCTATTTTGTAGTAGAACTTCCGGATAAGCCATGTACGAAACGTGGTGTTTTGTCTTCGATCAACTCCATTTTCGACCCGCTTGGATTTCTGTGCCCAGTGATTGTTGAAGCCAAGCTTCTCTATCGACGACTATGCGAGCTGGAGTTAGAATGGGACGAACCTATTCCTTCCTTAGAATTCAATAAGTGGCAACAATGGATCCGAACGCTGGAGCATCTGAAGTCGATGTCTATCCCAAGATGGATGGGTTTGCATACCAATTTAGGCAGTGAAAACTATCAATTGCATTATTTTGTCGATGCCTCTAAGCATGCGTATGGCGCCGTTTGTTATCTTCGTTCGAGCGATATTAATGACTATGTCAATTGTAACTTAGTTATTAGTAAATCTCATTTAGCTCCTAAAGACGAATTTTCTATTCCCCGTCTAGAACTTCTTGCTGCTGTGACTGCCGTAAAATTAGATATTTTTCTTAAACACGAACTAAACTTACCGCGGTTGAGACCAGCTATTTTTTGGACAGACTCCGCTGTAGTTCTTCAAAGTATAAGAAATGAAGAAAAGCGTTTTCATCCTTTTGTGTCCCGTCGTTTAAAGTTTATTACGAAAAGCACTTGTACTTCTAATTGGAGGCACGTCCCTAGTGAACTCAACCCCGCTGATGTTTTAAGTCGTGGATGTAGATCCGACAAACTAATGAAAACTAAATCGTGGCTTTCTGGACCAGAATTTTTGAGTGAATCGCCAGACAGGTGGCCTTGCCGGTTTGCAGAGACGACATTAGATGTAGAAAATGTAAAAGCATTTGATAAAAAAGCCGCGTCTGCATTTTTGATTACCGAAAAGATTGATCCAGTTGACAAGCTCATTGCGTATTTTTCTTCGTGGTTTAAGCTAAAGAAAGCCACTGCTTGGCTTTTAAAATTTAAGACCTTTTTAATAAATTCCAACTCTGTCTATCATTTTTCTCGTTCCTTGTCTGTCTCTGATCTTCGAAAAGCAGAAATTGAGCTTATTAAATATGAGCAATGGAACTGTTTCGGCGACATCATGTCGAAGATGCAAACTAATGAAAACTTTTCTCTCTTCCAAATCTCCACTTCTAAAACTGAATCCTGTTATTGTGAACGGTCTTTTAAGAGTAGGCGGCCGTTTAGATAGAGTTTCTGTTTCCTTTGATCTTAAACACCCAATTATCTTGCCCCACACCTCGCACTTAACCAATCTTATTGTTCTTCATTGTCATTGCATTACAGGTCATGGCGGAGCAAATATGACGTTGAACCAGTTACTACAACGATATTGGATTTTACGAAGTACAGCTGTTGTTCGCAGAGTGCTTAATTCCTGCATGCATTGCCGACGACGCTATGAAAAGCCGGGATCACAAAAGATGGCTGATCTTCCTCCGTCGCGTCTACAAATCGATACTCATCCCTTTGCATACTGTGGCGTTGACTACTTCGGACCGTTGCTCGTGAAACAACGGCGTTCTCAAGTAAAAAGATATGGTTGCCTTTTTACTTGTTTAACTTCTAGAGCAATTCATATTGAAGTCGCGATGGATCTGACAACCGACGCCTTCATCAACGCCTTACGTCGTTTCCTATCAAGAAGAGGTCCCGTTCTGCACTTCTTCTCCGACAACGGAACCAATTTCGTTTCCGCCGAGAAGACCCTTCGTGAAGCCCTGCGCCAGTGGAATCAGCACCAGATTGAAGATTTTCTCCTTCAAAAGGAAATTCAATGGACTTTCAATCCCCCAAATGCCAGCCACATGGGTGGTGCTTGGGAGAGAATGATTCGGTCAGTCAGACGAATTTTAACTTCATTGATGACGGAACGAACTCTCGATGACGATCAACTTCACACCTTTTTATTGGAAGCAGAGTCTATTTTAAACTCTCGCCCTTTAACTCCAATCACAACTGATGCAGATGGTTTGGAACCATTGACGCCCAATCATCTTTTGAAATTGTGTCCTACTGGCAACTTCCCCCCTTCACTTCCTTCTGATGAGCACTGTTGTCCCAAAAGACGTTGGAAAAATGTACAATATCTAGCTGACCAATTTTGGAAAAGATGGTCTCGAGAATATTTAAAAACGATAATCGCCCGCCAAAAATGGTTTAAGAAGAAAACCAATTTTCAAAAAGACGATGTTGTTCTACTCGTGGACGATTCGATTCCTCGTTCGCAATGGCGTCTTGGCAAAGTTGTAAAGCTGTTCCCCGACGAACAAGGCTTGGTGCGCCAAGTCGTAGTAAAAACGCGTGGTTCTGAAGTGCGGCGGCCCGTTCATAAACTGTGCTTGGTGGTTCCCGCGAATCTTGATGTTATGCCGCGGAAGGACTCTGGTGATCCCGCAATTACCGTAAAATAAGTTTTAGAAATGTTTCCGTTAATGTTATTTGTGTTGTGTGCAGCGTTGGTAATTTTTTTTTTTCTTTTTCTTTTTTAATTTCTCGGGTGTTGGGAGTGTAGAAAATTACCAACGCACGTGTTTTATTTTATTTCTCTTGAGTTTCTAATCATTATTTGCGCGAGCACTCGCTGCCAGCGCCTTTTTTGTTTTACGCTTTATTTTTAATTAATCTCACCTTGAAGCATAGTTGTGTCTGCAGCGCGTTGATTTTAGAGCTGGCTTTATTCGTTTGTTCACACTTCTCAATTTGTGAGGCGACCAGCTGCAGTGTTTGTGGGCAGCTGGTTGAAGTCTGAGTAGACTTAGCGTGAAGTTAAGATATTCCCGTTTTCCCCGTGAGTCAGCACCGAAGTGAACTGCTCGGTAAGACACCTATGCGTTTTTTTTTTGTGTTTAATTTTTAGTTTGTTTTTATTTATTTACAGATTACCGTTTCCGCTTTCGTTTCCGCTTTCGTTGCTTTTATTTCCAAGTTTCAACGTTTCAGTTATAACTTATTTTATATTAAATTATTTTCCTTGATTATTATTTCCTTTTAATTTTACGAAGCCGGAAGCGCGTTGATCGACACTTCACTTTGCGGTAATCGGCTACTTCAGCGCCGTTTACCGTTACATTACTATTCTTTTGGTAAGCCCACTACCACCACCACCACTATTATTTTTTATTACATTAACAAATCTAAAAAAAAAGATTTTTTAAAGACTATTTCGACTCAAAATAGGAAATATAAGATCGACTTTATTAATCGCATTGAAAAATTAATTGGAAAAGGCTACACTCTGGTTCTCAATCTTTTTTCTTCGTTTTCCTCGATTGCCCAATTTCGTTACGTAAAAATTCAGTGGATCATAAACTGTTTTATGCAAGGAAAAAAACTGCAAAATAAGTGAAAAAACAGAAAACTGTAAAACACATTTTTAAACATAATTATGCAATATCGCCTTAGTGAGAGCCTTAGTGAAACTATTGACCATTATCGACCTGTTCGACACATTGAAAAAAACCGCACCTATATTATCTTCTACTACATTAAGACAATTTCGAGCTTTTGTTTTTATCTGCATCAAAATGGAAAACCTCTCCTACTACTTGAAAAAAAAGCACTCAGGTGCATTCTTCACTGATTTGGGGCAAAGAAACACCCACCTTTTCCCAAAACTTTTAGATTGATAAAGTCTTAAACATGTCTTTTTAAAAAAGGTAGTGTTGCTTCCTATGTGAATGAGCTCATCCTACAAGTTACCCTTAACTTTTTCTACTGCTTTTGCAAGCGGCCTTCTCACCAACTCCGTAGCAATATCAGATATTTTGGAAAAGTACATCAAAAGTTTTTCCAAAAATTGATTAAAATGTGCCAATAGTTTAAGACGATGATAAATGTCCATGTTACCATTAATCACAAATGAAAATGCCTCAAACATTGCAATATAAAAGCAATAATTCTTTGTGGTTATGACCCACGGGTTGATAAACCATGTTACGAAACTATCACACGCAACACTGCCTAAGTTAAAGTTTAATAACTAAAAACGAGACACGCTTAAACACTATAAAATTAAAAGACTCTTAAATAACCAATTACCCAACAAACATAAACCACCATAACATAACTGCAACTGCATAAAGAAAAAAAACGGAAAGCCGCTGCAGCATGCAGCAATCAAGGCGCGATAAAATGTACACGCTTACTATAATTAGTTCGATTGGTAATGGCAAGTTCGAGTACCAATCACATCAATGCACAAATGATATTAGACCACAAATACGATTTTCGGCCTCAGGTTCAGCCCTCTTGTAAATAGTTGTTATATCGCTTTAAACAAAGTCGATTTTATCGGAGCCATAAACTTTTCGTGACGCTCTCATCAGTGGCAATCGCGTCAAAATGGGACGAACCAGAGAAAATCAAGGTATTTATAGTCTCAACAGTTGGGAGAAAGGTGCTGCAGTCTCGGAAAGGAGAAAGGCACAATTGCACAAAATCAAAGAAGTGTGGTGCAATACAATGTAATCTCAGAAAGGAGAAACGCACTATGTGCAATTACCCAGGAGAAACACTGTTACTCGCAACTTAGGTTATTTGAAAAGTTTTAACACGTTAAGTGCCAGACGCGTATCGCGCACGCATGCACGCTGGTGCCAAGCACTTTTTCCCGTTACGTCATCTCGTGCTTAATCGCTATCTCGAAGGAGTACAGCAGTGCTTCTCAACCTTTTTTTGTGGCGACCCAACCTTTTTTATTGACGTTATTGCAAGCATAAAAAGTGAATTAAACAAAAGATTATTTAACATAGGTACAACCTAAGGTTGCCATATCTAAATAGGCGGAATTCTGGACAGACATAGGCGCACCAACAAAAAAATTTTTAAAGGGGCGGACAAAATAAATTTGTTTCCGAATTTAGGACAAAGACCAAAAAAAGGTCTTCACTTTGAATCAATCTCCAATTTCCCTATTTTTTTCCCAAAATCATGGTGGTCAGTTCAGCGGCTCGAAAGAGTATGAAAATTCCCAGTAGGAATCTTTTTTATGAATGAGAAACGTGCACACACATAGCCGTACCAGCCAAAAAAATTTTGGGGGGGCAATGAAGCTTTGCCCAAATTTTGTGACGTTTTCCCAAATCATGATTTTATAGTACATTTCGGATATGACAAAAAAATTGTCTGAGATTCTCAGACGAAAAACCAATTTTGTCCTAAAATCATGGTGATCTCTAAAAAAAAAAAAAAAGGTCTTCACCCAAATTTGGGTTATTATTTTTTGCAGTTCCTCATCGTCACCTCTCTAAATTTCTTGACTTTGCCCAAATTTTTCGTATCGCTGCCCGAAAAATTATGGTTTTGCCCAAATATTTTCTTCTCACTGCCCGAAAAATCTTAATTTTGCCCAAATCTTCAAAACTTGGGGGGAAAATTGCCCCCCTTCCCCCCCGGCAGGTACGGCTATGTGCACACATACATGCTAACACACGCACACATTCCTGCGCAACGAAGCAAAACGAATGTCCAGGCGAACATAACGGAAATATCGTCCTTGGCACTGAAACGATGAATGAATGCCTTTTGACGTATACGTCCGTCATAAGGCACTCTGCGCATAACGCTTCGTGACGCATATATCCGTCATAAGGCACTTAACGTGTTAATGTGTAAACAAATTCCTTTTGTTTACATTAAACCGGATGTTTGGTTTTGATAAAAGTTGCCTCGAGTAGACACAGATGGAACGAGTTGCGTGCCACAGCAAGAATTTTAAAACGTTTGTCGTTATAGTTTGCAGCACATTGCACGTTATCAAGCAAGTGTTGTCCTATGGCAGAGTCACAATCTGGTTTGTTACGTTTTAGCTTACAGGATCTGCCAGGTTGAGATCGTGTAGGGCGCTTCGCTTGCTGTTGTAACCATTTAGGAACATGCTGCTTGATTCTATCTTGTAGTCGCTGTGATGTTCGTCCTACGTATCTACTGTCACAGTGGCACGAATATTCATAAACAACGGAGCTTTTCAGCGTGGTAGGTAAAACATTTTTGCGGGATACAGGCAACATGCGTTTGGATGTAAATACAACTCTGGTGGTAACGGAACCATAGCAGCTTTCAACAACCGTTTTGACGTTTTTATCAAGACCAATGGAAGCTTTCCCTATCCAAGGAACTCTCAAATATACGGGACACTTTTCAGGACCAAATCGTTTGGGCATAAAAAACTGAGCAATTTTCTTGGAAATGTTGCAGTCAATAATTGATTCAGGATAACCATTGTCCAATAGAATGTTCTTGATATGCTTAATTTCTTCGTTTAGTTTAGATTTTGTGCATATCATTAGTTCCCGGTGTACCAAAGTTGATATAAGGTTTGTTTTTTGTTTAGTGGGACTAAACGATTCCCAACGTAAGTACTGTCAGGTAAAGGTAGGTTTTCTATACACACTTGTTTCAAAGCCGGTAGCTGTTCGTTCCACGTTAACGTCGAGAAACGGAAAACAATTATTTTTTTCTTTCTCAAAGGTAAATTTGAGAGAAGGATGGAGACAGTTTAGTTGTTTGAAAAAGTTATTCGACTCTTTTTCATTGCGAAACATAGCAAATGTATCGTCAACGTACCTAAAATATGTGGAAGGTTTTGATTTTTGAGATAAGAGTTTTTCTTCATAAAATCCAACAAAGATGTTAGCTAAGGCTAGGCCTAGTGGTGAACCCATTGCAACCCCATCAGTTTGCTTGTACATGATGTCGTTAAAGCTAAACTGTACTCCAGATGTGGCACTTTTCATCAGTTCAATGAAGACAGCCTTCGAAATAAGTGGTTGTGCATCCGAATCATCGCAATATAAGGCATCTCCACAGATATTAATGGTCTCTTCAAGTGGGACGTTTGTAAAAAGGCTTGAGATGTCAAAGGAGCACATAAAAAGATTGTTAGCATCTTTAGAGTTTTGAATAGCATCAGCAAACGTAAATGAGTCACGAATACAATGGGTCGAGAAACGCTTTAATACCGGTTCCAAGAGGCTTGCTAACCACTTGCTGAGCTCATGATGGGATGAGCCTGTCATAGATAGTATCGGTCGTAACGGTACGTTTGTTTTGTGCGTTTTGGGTAAACCATACATTCTGGGTTTTTGTGATCCGGTGGGACGAACTATTGTTTACCGTTTCTCGACGTTAACGTGGAACGAACAGCTACCGGCTTTGAAACAAGTGTGTATAGAAAACTTACCTTTACCTGACAGTACTTACGTTGGGAATCTTTTGGTCCCACTAAACAAAAAACAAACCTTATATCAACTTTGGTACACCGGGCACTAATGATATGCACGAAATCTAAACTAAACGAAGAAATTAAGCATATCAAGAACATTCTATTGGACAATGGTTATCCTGAATCAATTATTGACTGCAACATTTCCAAGAAAATTGCTCAGTTTTTTATGCCCAAACGATTTGGTCCTGAAAAGTGTCCCGTATATTTGAGAGTTCCTTGGATAGGGAAAGCTTCCATTGGTCTTGATAAAAACGTCAAAACGGTTGTTGAAAGCTGCTATGGTTCCGTTACCACCAGAGTTGTATTTACATCCAAACGCATGTTGCCTGTAGCCCGCAAAAATGTTTTACCTACCACGCTGAAAAGCTCCGTTGTTTATGAATATTCGTGCCACTGTGACAGTAGATACGTAGGACGAACATCACAGCGACTACAAGATAGAATCAAGCAGCATGTTCCTAAATGGTTACAACAGCAAGCGAAGCGCCCTACACGATCTCAACCTGGCAGATCCTGTAAGCTAAAACGTAACAAACCAGATTGTGACTCTGCCATAGGACAACACTTGCTTGATAACGTGCAATGTGCTGCAAACTATAACGACAAACGTTTTAAAATTCTTGCTGTGGCACGCAACTCGTTCCATCTGTGTCTACTCGAGGCAACTTTTATCAAAACCAAACATCCGGTTTAATGTAAACAAAAGGAATTTGTTTACACATTAAAACTTTTCAAATAACCTAAGTTGCGAGTAACAGTGTTTCTCCTGGGTAATTGCACATAGTGCGTTTCTCCTTTCTGAGATTACATTGTATTGCACCACACTTCTTTGATTTTGTGCAATTGTGCCTTTCTCCTTTCCGAGACTGCAGCACCTTTCTCCCAACTGTTGAGACTATAAATACCTTGATTTTCTCTGGTTCGTCCCATTTTGACGCAATTGCCACTGATGAGAGCGTCACGAAAAGTTTATGGCTCCGATAAAATCGACTTTGTTTAAAGCGATATTAAAATTCTGTACCACAAAATAGTTGTTCTTGACTGCTTCAACAATCCAACTCTGAATGTTTTCATTTCTTAGCTATTTGTTTAATCATGCTGTAAGTTTATTGCCACAGAGTTTCGTGCCCAAACAGAATTTTTCTTTACAGCTTCTTTGCGACTATTATCAATTTTTTACTTTCTCTTTTCTCTCATTTTTCCCAATTTGGCTTACAAAATTTTTTTCAAATAAACTAGAGCAGTGATCAGCAACCGCCGGGCTGTGAGGGATTCGTTGCCGGGCCGTATACTTTCGAACTTTTATGAAAATGAGACTTAGTTGCTCGATTTTTAGCATCTTGTGACGAATAATGCAAATTTTACAAAAATAATACAGTCAAAATTGTTACAGTAACAATGCAAATTTATAGTCTATTAATACTTTTAGTGCATTCGGGCATTAATACGTCTTGCTTTATGGCCATACTCAGAAGTCTTTGAAGGTAGTTTCAAAAGTGGTCAACAACGTCTAGAAACGTTATTGAATGATCAGACAGATGCCGCATGATCTTTTGTGGGTAATGTTTGGCTTTTAAGATTTAAGTTTATAGTGTGATAAGAATGAGTACAAAACAAACATCAATGCTGAGTTTTTTGGAAATGGTTCAACACATTGAAGAATATTACGTCGTGGACGAGGAGCCTACAGCTACGAAAAAAAAGAAAGCTTCTTTCAATTGCCAATATAATGAATGAGTCGTACTTGAAGTACGGATTTATATCAACTGGTGATTGCGAAACACCTTGTCCGCTTTGCCTAATTTGCAATAGCAAGTTATCAAACGAAGCAATGAAACCTTCAAAACTATTATACATTGGCATACATATACAGTACATGTACTTCTGCACATAAAAACTAAGCACCGCGAATTAGAAGATAAACCTTTGGAGATTTTTGAAAGAAGGAAACGTGATCGCGAAGGTGAAAAACGATTATGGAGAACTGCTTTATCATCAAATTCAACGGCACTAAGAACATTGTATTTGGTGTCTCACCGCATCGTTAAGACTAATAAGCCATATACTATTGGTGAAGAATTAATTCTATCTGCGTGTACTTATATTTGCCGTGAAGTTTTAGAAGAATTGGCAGTTAAAAAGAGAGCGCATGTTCCTCTTTCGGCTCGCATTGTTGCTAGACGAGTTGAGGATACGGAGGAAGGCATTTAAACTCAATTGTTACAGCGGATTGTTATGTCACCATGGTTTACAATCCAATGTGATGAGTCAACTGATATTAAAAACAAAGCTGTGCTACTAGTTTTTGTTTGACCTCTTTATGAAGAGGATATTCATGAGGACATGTTATGTGTTTGTTATTGCCAAAAAACACCGCAGCCTCCGAACTATTCAAATCTTTGAGTAAATATTTTGCAGAAAAATTGAACTTTTTTTTTGTGTTGGTGTGTGCAAGGATGAGACCGAAGCCATGATTGACCGTCTGTCTGGTTTGACTGTTTGGATTAAGGAGATCGCACCAGAGTGCGAGGTCACTCATTGTGTCATTTACAGGGAAATGCTGGCGAGCTAAAAAACATCACCTAAGCTTAATAGTGTATTCGATGATACAGTTAAAATAACCCATCTAATTAAAGCTCATGCACTTAACGCCCGGCTGTTTGAGCAGATATGTGAGAACATGGATTCAGAGCAAAAATACCTTCTCTTGCACACAGAAGTAAGGTGGCTCTTCCAAAGAGAATCATTGAGCAGAGTGTTTGAATTACGTGAACCACTGCAAAAGTTTCTATTGAAGAAAAATTCAGATCTTGCTAAAAAATTTAGTGACAAAAAAAATGGGTTATTAAACTTGCATACTTATGTTTTAATCTGCTCATCAAACTAAATCTTTCACTTTAGGACAAATTGACAACTGTATTGAAATTGGCAGATAAAGCATCAGCATTTAAAGACAAACTTAAATTGTGGGAGCAGCGCGCAAACAAAGGATTATTTGAGACGTTTTAAACATTAACAGAGACTTTGAAAGACAACAAGCCTGAGTAAGCCTTCTCCGATCTTGTAAGCAATCACTTGTTGGTTCTTTTACAAGAGTTTAAGCGCTATTTTCCGAGTACTAAAGACCCTTGAACTGCATAAAAATAGATCCATAATCCATTTAGTTTTAAACCAGAGGAATCGACCTTACCTGTACAACAAGAAGATTAGCTGCTGGACATTGCAAATGATGGGAGCCTGAAACGTAGTTTTGATACAAATACTCCAGCAATTTTGGATGAAGGTCTTACCAGAATACACTGACTTTGCCAGAGAAACATTAAAACTTTGCTGTCATTTCCGACAACCTACTTATGCGAGTCTGGGTTTTATGTAACGGCAACAACAAAAGCGAAATTGCGAAACAGGCTAGATGTGAGAGACACATTGTGGGTGTCATTGACTACCATGATTCCTTGGCGGAAACGACTTGTTGCGACAAAACAAGCTCAAGGCTTTCATTGAATCAAATTTGTAAAAACTGATATGAGTTGTAACAAATTTTCATTGATGAACTTTGTGTTTTTTTAGACCGGTCTGCAAAAAAATTTAAGTTTAACGGGGCTGCAGTGCAAAAACGGTTGCCGACCCCTGATCTAGAATTTTTTTTTAGCTACTTGTTGTTTTTAAGCTCACCTATCCAACGGATTTAAATAAAAACTGGTTAAAGTTTGGGCCCTAAAGTGTGACAATAATGTAATTGCATGCTAACCAAATAACAAACGTTAAACATCTTATGAAGTTCTAGTTATGCAAATACATTTAATTTAATAAAAAATTTTTGGGCTTTAATACCTGTTTATGCTGGTAATAAGACCTAGCTTTATTATGCTAGGTGGGCAGTATTGGTGTTACAGGTCTAAAACTTAAAATCATTAATGGACATATTTTTATCTGCGTAAACTTTTATGCAATAGGCCTATTCACAGTGTTTTCATTGAAATAA
This sequence comes from Diplosoma virens, assembly GCA_963680785.1. Lineage (NCBI taxonomy): Eukaryota > Metazoa > Chordata > Ascidiacea > Aplousobranchia > Didemnidae > Diplosoma > Diplosoma virens. The sequence goes on along the minus strand of OY796894.1, from coordinate 17,950,677 downwards.
CTTACAAAAAACTCATCTCTAAGTTTTTAATGTGTTGCTTGCTTCGCTTTCAAGCAATGTAGTTTATAATTATTTGTGCCATTGTGATAGTCGGTACGTAGGCCGCACATCTCAACGAGCACAGAACAAAATTCGTCAAGACGTGCCAAAATTTATTAGAACCGGCCAAATTTCAAACTCTCGCAAAATTTCTACTCGTTCTGGCAAATCTTCAACCCCAATCATGTTTAGTAAATCTGCGATTGGTCAACACTTTTTAGATAACCCTATTTGCGCCAATAATTACAGTGATGAAAAATTTATTATTATTTCATTTGGCCGTTCGTCTTTTTATTTATTTGCTTTAGAAGCCGTTATTACATCACATTATGCAAGCCAAATTTATGCCGCCAAAAAGAGTTTGTTTACAACTTGAAACTGTTGCGTTGATCAGGTGTTGTGACACTTCTATCAAACATTCAATCATCTTCGTTTAGCTTTATTACAAAATCAATAGAATTTTTCTTTCCTTCATTCCGACGTTTATCTCCTGACGAGTGTTGGACTAAAAGGTTAGAGATGAGTTTTTTCTTAACTATCTTAATTCTGTACTACTAATCACTTGTTGAAATAACTAACAAATAAGCGCGAATAATTACGGTGCCGTGGTTTCAATTGTAAATCTTATAATCAGGAAAGGACACATAAAAAAGCTAGATAGAATTTTCATTATACTGTACGCTACTTTATATTTTTATCATTAGTATCATAAGTAATTTTGATTGGCCTGAAGCTTCAGCTTCTTCAACTTTGACCTTAAACGTATTTTTTTGAAATGAAAATTGTTGAGGCTAGCTTTTTTCTAAAATCTCCGTAGTTGTGTTCAACTATACGCTTTGGCCAAAAACAAACTTTATTTTATTTTTTCTGATTATAAATGATAAAAAAATTTTATTAATACTAAAGCATCAGTCATTTTCCATAGGATTTTGGAGTCAGAATACTTTTAAAAATCGCTTGGACCTCATCATCAGCATAAGGAATCAATTGTCTCTCTTTATACACCTACTAATTCTCTTAGAAGTGTAAAAAATAGTTGGAATGCATTAAAAATAAGTTTCTACTAAAATCACAAGTTTTTTTAAATTAAGGCAGGCATAAGTTAGTTGAATTGCAAATTTAACGAGACTTATGAAGTTGCAACTTGTGCTTCTTAAATTTATGTGACTTTTTTGTGGTGTGGTGAAGAACTTTTTACGATTTGCAAATAGCATACTTCCAATTTTCATTTCTTGATATAGATTTCTAAAATAGTTTATAAAGTATCTTTGCAGTTCACCCGAACAGACTTTTTGACCATCAAGGGAGTGGGAATACTCTCAGGTTGAGAAAGGCTGCAGCAGAAAACTTAGCAAGAAATATGATATTTTAGGTTGGACAAACGTCAGCTATCGACTTTTGATGAAAGCAGTTCCGAGACGACTGATGAATACTTTAAAAAACAACGGATTAGAAAAGGCCATATGGCTGGGAGTGCAGTCAAAGGTGACACAAAACTTAGCTATTTTGTCAGAGAATGTTTTTAACTTGTTTTATCCAAAATTTGCTAAAAAGAAATATAGTTCAAGTTTTTTAAGCCCAACATTCTGTCTACATACAACTATATAGCTAAAAACTTTTATATTATTAAATTAGTCTGCTGTATTAATTTTTTATTCTGGGTTTTTTACTCTTAATATTCAACTACTGTATGTTCATAGCGCTAAATTAATTTCAAATAAATTGAAAATGGAGATGTACAAACAACTCATCTAATCAAAGCAGTAAGACTTGTATCATTTGAAAAAACTCATTATACAACTTTTTAAAAAAATCGCAAAGAAAAGTAAGGAGTTCTAACTGTTAAACTTTAAAATATTTTATTTAATGAGCTATCTTTAACCCTAGACTTTTATGCAGATTTTAAAAAGCTTCATTTTGCTACAGATTTTTGGAAAAAAAATAGCTCAAGCCTCGAAGCAACAACCAGCTCGTCTAGTCCATTTCTTTCATCAAGTAAAAGCTCAAATGAGTTTGAAACAAAGTTGGACCAAAAAAAGGTAAGAAACAATGCAAATTTGGTTATTCTATTTTTGTTTTTAATACCCCGTGATATTACGAAAAAAAGAAAAAATTTATATTGCAAAAAGTAAATTATTTTACTAAAGAAATTGAGTACTTGACTCAAAACATATTTGTTCATTTATAATTATCATATATCCAAGATTATTGCTGCATTAAAAATTGTACAAATTCTATATTAATAATTCATGTAAAATGTTCACTGAAACACGGACTTAAAAATTTTCTGAGAAAATCAGTCGAAGCAAAAAACAAAAAAAACAGCAAGTAAAATGGCGTCGATACTTTTGATGATAGTGATTGAGATCAATTATATGTGATTTTTTTATTACAAAATGTAAAAGCAATTATAGATAAAATTGATGCATTAAAAAAAAATAATCCAAAAGCAAGAAACAAATAAAAGATTCAAACAAAATAAGCGATATTAAAATACACTATTAAATTGAATTTATATAAAACAATTTGGAGCAATGCAATCGACGAGAGAACTAAAAAATTAAAGGCAAATCTAAAAACAGAAATAAAAAAGATATTGGTGAAGGCATTTAATTAGAAATAATAGAACTGCTTTATGTTAAATTAGTTGATTCCATCATTCAACTTGCTCATACACTAGGCAAAAAATAAGGTCATCCAAATCAAAACCACACCACATAATAGCAAGGTTCAGGTCGTAAAAAAAAGAATTTGTATACTTAAAAGGAAATTAAAAAAAACAATTAAATTCAATTATACTTATATTTTTAAAGATCTAAGCCTTAAAATTGAAAACCTACGTCATCGCCGCAAAAACGTCGCAATGGCTTGCAGCAGGGCTTCTTAAACTATGGGTCGCGACCCCAAATGAGGTCGCCTAAAGTAATTTTGGGGTCGCGAAACAAATTGGCATTTTTTGCTTTGTGCCGCAAAACTTTGAAAATCCCAGTAGTGCCGCGGAACTTTTGGAAAAAATTATGGTTATTGCACATGTAATCGGCAAATCAGAGAATTTGGGGACAAAAATTGACAAATTGGAGCTTGATTCTGAATGCGGACCTTTTTTTTAGAGAACACCTGAAGTTGGCGACGAAAATAGATAAATCGCAGTTCGATTCTGAGTGAAGACTTTTTTTCGAGATTACCATGATTTTGGAAGGAAAATACAGAAAAAGAAAATCGATTCGAAGCGAAGACCTTTTTTTTTTAGAGAACGGCATGATTTTGGGAGAAAAATACGGAAAAAGGGGATCGATTCAAAGTGAAGACCTTTTTTTTAGAGATCATTATGATTTTCGGTGGAAAATTGCAAAGTGCGAGATCAAAACCCTCTTTTGTTTTTAGAGAACACCAAGTTTTGAGAATTCTTGCCTCGGGCCCCTAATTTTAAATATCTATTAATAATTGGGGTCAGACAAAATTTTATTTTTTAAAACGGGGTTGCAGAACAAAAAAGTTAAAAAAGCCCTGGCTTACATCTTCAGTCAGTCAATGCGCTTGAATTAATAAGATAATGCGAATCATTATAATCAATTATAAGCAGTGGTGAAAGTAAACCGGAAATTCAAATTATACATTTTTTATACATTCAAATTATACTTTCAAATCATATTTGCTGATGACACGTAGCCTACCTATGTTTATCCGACCCAGATTTGAATTTTCTGCAAAATCTTGTCAATGCTAAACCACAAAACTATGTTCATAAATAAACATCTACACAAAAGAGTTGATTATGACTTTAAATTTTTCTATAAATTCCGTGATGATAAAAACAAAAGCCGTATATAAATAAAATTTAGGGAGAGAGTATACTTTTTTCAACCATACCACAATTATATTCAGCTACTGGATATAGTAAATATAAGTTGTTAAATGTAAGTGTGGTTGTTCAACCGCTCTGAGACTATATAAACTTTTTAAGTAGAGAGCGGTATATAAATACATCGTTATTAATATTGTTGTTATTAAAGGCGTATATCTAAATAACAAAATCAATGGATCTTTTGAGATAAATAACTGTCTCTAGTACTTGCTCGATATTAAGGTATATTCTATCGAATACATACGCTTGTACCCAGAAGTGCAGTGTTGGTATTGTTATTACTTTCTTAAGTATAGCCGACTTGAATTAATATAATATAATTCTTTGGGGATCGACTTCTAACAAAATTCTGCGAGAACTGGAAGTTAGCAAAGCAAAATTATTTGAAGTGTCATCAATAAGTGCAAGTACGACGGTATGATCGACTGAAATAATGACCCACTATATGATCAACTAAATTACTTAAACTAGGGGTCTGAAAATTCGGTAAGATAATTCACTAACCTATTTTTTTGTGTAGAAAAAAGATTTAAAAAATGTCTTGCTAATGTGGTCTAATTCTTTTTTATTTAAGGTTTCCCAGAAAAATAGTTCATCCACTACTACAAATAAATTAAAGTAAGATTTTTCTTTGCATTTGTTTGTAAAAAAATTTAAATAGTTGTTTTATAATATACAATAACTGCAGCATTTTTTTTGCTTACTAAAAAAATTCAGTTAAAAGCATCGTTTTATCTTGAAAGTCTACTAAAACGCAAAAAATATATTTTACTCAAATTGAAGACTAAAAATGTTTATTTGCAAAAGTTAGGTAACGAGAAAAAGGTTTTTACTTGACTATTAACTCTTACTTTAAAAAGAAATTTTGTCCTTCATTCTAAATTCAAAATTTTTTTAGTATTAACTTGATTTTCCAAAACAAAACAATGTTTATAAGAACGTTTGACCAATCCTTCTAATAGTTTTCTGGGGCCTGGCCTGTATAAAAGCTGGCGCTGACCTTGTTTACTAGTAAATTCAGTTTATAAGAAATTTAGTGCATTTCACTGATAACTTTTTATATTTGAAATTAGATGTCGGTAAACTTTTTTAGGTTCTTCAAAAAACTGTATTTGCGCTATGTTCATTACTCCAACTCTTTATAATTCTATATTGTTCTTTCTTTATGGTTTATGCAAATTGAGTGAAGTTTATGTAGTTTTAAAAACTTTCTAGAAATTTTTGAGTTTTTTTTACTAACTGTTTTTTAAATCTTTAGTCCAGATTTCTAGAAAATTTAAAAGAAGCTTTTTTGTTTGCTGCAGAAACGTTACAGTAACTCCTTTACCAGCTTTTCCCAACGTTTTTTGTCCAAGCGCTTCCTAAGTATAGAAAAATTGATTTAAAATGAACTGTCACTCCCCCTTTTTGAAACGTGATGTAAAATAGTACAGCACATAATTCTATGAAAATATTCACAAAGCTTCTAGATTTAACAATTACTTAATTAAATTAAAAGAAAAAAGTCCAATAATTATGTGGTAGACAATTTCGTTGATTTAAAAAAGTTTTCTGCCTCTTAAAATTGGTGAAACGACCCCCAGGGGCGATACCAGCCCCGTTTGGAAACGCTATCTTATACAGTTTTTGCCATGGTTTTTCCAATCGATCGTGAAGGAAGTGAAATAAGTGATCGTAATGACATATTATAAAGTTGCTGTACATACTAAAGTAAAAATTTAAACATTTTTCGGCTTAATTTTTATTTAAGCTTTTACAGCTTGTAAACCATTTAGCTTAATAAAGAATAATTTAGATTTGGAAAATTCCAACCGCAATCGTCGGAGGAAAGCAATTTGGGATCGGTTGATGAATACACGTCAAAGGAACGATCGGTTCGGCGTCAATCGGTTATGGTTGGAGTTAAAGGTGACACAAATATTTTTTGGCATTATTTGCTGATATACTTTACTGTAATTTTAGTAAAAATTATTTTTCTAAGTTTATTCTTAGCGAAACAATTTCAGTGATGGGTAAAATTTTTCTCAAAACCGCCAAATGACTGTTTTAAATCTTTTTTCATACTACATGCTAATCATTTAGTTGGAGTGAGCATCGACTTTTTTAGACTTCGCAATGCTTTCAAAGACAAATGTTCTTTTTTGGCCTTTAATTTTAAATATAGACCTTTTTCAGTTTTTAGTTATACCCAAGTATACTTATTACTTTAATAAAAAGTTCTTTTATTTAAAATAAAATATGTTGCAATATAGAATCAAAATTTATAGAATCACCTTTTGCAAAGGCCCAAATCAGTCATGAAAAAACAACTTAATTATCAAAAACAATTTCATTATTTTTTGAACTAAAATAACTTTGAATTTTTATAAAACACTTGGCAAAAAATTATCGCCGACAGAATAGCAATTTTAAACAGCTCTTACGCATTGTAGTTTTCTTTTTAAAAAGCTTTACTTTTCTCTATGTTGTATAAAGAGTAATAATGGATTCGATTGGCCGTAGTTTCACTTATAATATTGATGTAATTGAACTGCAGTCTTTTTAAAAATACTGATGATTTAAAGTAGGTTCATTAATTTATATGTTTCATTTCTTAAAGTTGCTTTATAAGAAGTTTATAAGAAGTAAATGGGCTCTCGCTTGAGTATTTCTTTAGTCGGCCTTTTCGGCCTGTTGCTGCTTTCTTTTCAAGCGGAGTCAGCATTGCGAGCAAGTAACGTAACCCCTTTAATAAATTGGTCGTGAAGTGCCTTTAACAACCGAACAACAAAAATCATTCAGTTGGACTGAGCATCGAACTCGCGTCAAATGTTATTATAATGAACTTTATCGCCGACGCAAGGCTGATTCGAGCAATAAAACATGAATAGTATATAGAACTTTTATAATTTTTGTTTGTTTTACAGCCGAGCAAGATTACGTAAATGAAGATAAAGTGAAAGCAAATTCTTATTACAAATTCTCAAAATCAAGAGTATATGTTCAGGATCAGCCAAGTGAGTAAAAATCGAAAAAACTTGACAAAACTTTTTACATGCAGCGTTGAGACAGTGACGTCATTGGCCGGTTGACAATTGTAGAAGTAATCGCAAACCAACAGCCCGTCAACGGATTCAGGGCTGCAACGCTAATTTTTTTAAATTCAAGAATTTCGCCTCAAGTAAAGTAAGGCATAAAAGTTGTGAGCTGGCACACCACTGAAGAATACTATATGCGGTATAGTGCATTATGCACGCCAAACCCAAAATCATGCCGACCATTGTTTCAATTTTTGAGCCTTCATCGAAGACAGTCCACTATGGGTTTTGCTTGCAGAACTGGTCATGCAAGGAAAAGAATACCTACGGTTTATGGCTTCTATCAATGCATTGCTGCACCAAAAGAAGCTGCATGGTGCATTGCGAACAATGATAACCAGAAGCTTGAAAATACTGTATATACAAGTTGTGGGGCCACAGGACTAAAACGTATTATAGATGCCATAGTGGATCACGCACATATGGTTCCTTGTTTAGCTAGTTTTGCGAAAAATAACAGACCAAGTTCATTAACTCGATGCCCTAATCAAAATCGAAACCACGGTTTAAAACTCGAAATACCGTCAAGCACAGATCTCGAATTTGCTGTCTATATTGTTTTACGAGCAGACAAACTACCCGTAAGATTCTATTTGATTAAGCGACAGGTCGGGCAATAAATGCGCACTTAAGCAGCCTACAAGCTCACCCTAGAACACCAGCCACCTGATCCACCAGGGAAAGTATAATTCGAATAATAAAAACAAAAGGCAGTACACACCAGAAATAAATTATAAAAAAGCAAATTACTACAGATCACATAAGGCTACTTAAGATGACGATTTAATTGAAAAGTTGACCATAAATCTATAAAATACAAAACAAGAGTTAAACGATGAATTACCTCTGACTACCAGTTCCCGAAAGCTCCTGCCACGCGCTTGACTGCGACAAAATTAAACAACCAGTCACAATCGCTGGTTGAAGTAAGTCCACAACCCGGATGTAAAAATTTTTACAAACAAAAAAGGCACAACAAAAATAAGTGTTGATTAGCCGTAACAATTGTCTTGTCTTGCTGTCTATACTGTATATTGTCTGCTACTGTATACGTATGTCTTAAGTACTGTATGGCCACGAAACATCTGGTCATCAGCGTAGTCTTGGTGAAACACAATTCTACTCTCTTCCAGGCAACAATGCATCGATAGTACAGCGATTTTATTTCTTTCAATTTTAATGATCATTATTGGTTTTGGTTTTTACGAATAACATTTTGCATCGTCTGGCCGCAGCTTGAACAGCTTTATAAAATTTGATAGTTTTTCGTTTCACAGTAGAATTAATTTCTTTGTTCTATTTCAGGAGATAAAATCGAACGTAAATCTTCAACATTTTTTAGCAATTTTCAACAACCAGTAATCAACATGAAAGAAATATCAATATATCGCAAAATTCACAAAAATATGAAATGTATGAAAAAAGTTGTTCTTCATTGCCACGGCTTACCAGGCAGCGGTAAATCACAAATTGTGCGTAAGCTAGCTGCCGAATTTCCATTTTCTCAAAAAACAAACGAAATCGTTTTGAAATTACAAATAAAATGCCAAGATTGCAAAGATAATGTGAAAGAAGAATTGCAAAGCTTAACAGATCAACTAGAAAAAAAAACTTAATCACAGAAAATGACAAAGATGACTTGAAAAAGTGTGTTGCCAACGATAGTACAGATAGTTTTGTAAATATTTTATTAAACCAAAAATTTCCTGTTTTAATTGTCATTGAAAATCCTGAATTGAACACAAGCAAAGCTTTGCTTCAAGATTTAGTAAGAAAACTGTCTGCAAACTCCTATGAGAACAAAGGTGAACCAAATCTACACCTCTACATTGCTTCGAGAACAGAATCGTCCGTACTAAGAAAGATTGAAAGCATCAAAAGCTCAATTTATGTCAAAAAAAGAATCAAAGGATTTAGCAAATCAGAAAGTTTGGAATATTTGGAACTAAACAGTGAAATGTCCGATCAAGATGAAAATGAAAGAATTTTGATTTTTAATCGATATGGTGGTCTACCTCAAGGGCTACAAACAGCTAAAAACTTTTGCTTAGATCACAGCAAACGCTATTCAGATTACCTTAATATGATAAACAAGTTTAAATATCGTATTTTTGAAAAAGAAAAAAAAGATATCAAATCTGAGTTTGGTGAATCAGCAGAACACTTATTTCAAGCAATGGTATTTTCGATTGAGGCTTTAGATAAATTAGATCATCCTGATTTAAAGTATCCGAGATTAAAAATCCTTTCTTGTTTATCCTATTTTCATTTCGATCGAATCCCAGGGACTGCACTGAAATTTTGTTATGAAATTTTATGCAAAAGTAAATCAAAAAACAAAAAGACAGATTTCAAAACGACCGTGTTTGTGGGCAAGTTGATTACTTGTCTTCGTGATCGTGACATGTGCAGCAAAATGAAAAGTGATGAGCTTGCATTTAATGATGTTCTCATGACCGCACTTCGACTTCATCGATTTTTACGTGTGAAAATTTCATTCGATCCTTTTAAAAATGCCGTAAAAGTATTGCACAAAATAAAAAGTAAAAATCTTTTCGAAGAAAGTCTTCTAAAACTACATGTTGAAACATTACTCGGTCATGTAGAGAAAGAAAGTAGTTTATTTAAAAGTAAAGAAGACATTAAAAAGGTTGAAGATTTAAAAACTGTGATTTTGGCGAAAAAGATTGATGACGTAAAAATTCAATCCCATTTCGTTTTTCAAAAATTTTGTTGGTTTCTCGTAATATGTGCTGTTTGGCTGTTTTTTGCTGTGGTTTTCCATTTTTTTTTAAGTTCTTCGCAAGGTTAGTTTGATAACTTTACATAAGCGCAGCTCGTAAGTTCAGACATAAAGTGAAATTTCTTTGTTAAATATGATTGTTACATAACAATATCGGCATGCTGCAAAGTGTTTTAGGCCAAAAACGGGACCTTTCATTACCTTTACGTCTTTGCGCAAAGCGTGTTATTAGTTCTTGGTGCTCATTTCTGCAATATACGCTTTTGCAACATAACTCCTTACATAAAATTGTCACGGCTTGGCCTTTTTCAAATGGTTTTATTTAGGAGAAAAAAAAAATTTTTATTCAAATTTAGATCTCGAAAAAAAGTATACATCAACCAAAAAAAAGAGATCACGGTAAGTTTTTTATTGTTTTCATTTGTTAAATTCAACTGATTCCAAACATTACTATTCTTTTGGTAAGCCCACTACCACCACCACCACTATTATTTTTTATTACATTAACAAATCTAAAAAAAAGATTTTTTAAAGACTATTTCGACTCAAAATAGGAAATATAAGATCGACTTTATTAATCGCATTGAAAAATTAATTGGAAAAGGCTAGACTCTGGTTCTCAATCTTTTTTCTTCGTTTTCCTCGATTGCCCAATTTCGTTACGTAAAAATTCAGTGGATCATAAACTGTTTTATGCAAGGAAAAAAACTGCAAAATAAGTGAAAAAACAGAAAACTGTAAAACACATTTTTAAACATAATTATGCAATATCGCCTTAGTGAGAACCTTAGTGAAACTATTGACCATTATCGACCTGTTCGACACATTGAAAAAAACCGCACCTATATTATCTTCTACTACATTAAGACAATTTCGAGCTTTTGTTTTTATCTGCATCAAAATGGAAAACCTCTCCTACTACTTGAAAAAAAAGCACTCAAGTGCATTCTTCACTGATTTGGGGCAAAGAAACACCCACCTTTTCCCAAAACTTTTAGATTCGGATGCACAACCACTTATTTCGAAGGCTGTCTTCATTGAACTGATGAAAAGTGCCACATCTGGAGTACAGTTTAGCTTTAACGACATCATGTACAAGCAAACTGATGGGGTTGCAATGGGTTCACCACTAGGCCTAGCCTTAGCTAACATCTTTGTTGGATTTTATGAAGAAAAACTCTTATCTCAAAAATCAAAACCTTCCACATATTTTAGGTACGTTGACGATACATTTGCTATGTTTCGCAATGAAAAAGAGTCGAATAACTTTTTCAAACAACTAAACTGTCTCCATCCTTCTCTCAAATTTACCTTTGAGAAAGAAAAAAATAATTGTTTTCCGTTTCTCGACGTTAACGTGGAACGAACAGCTACCGGCTTTGAAACAAGTGTGTATAGAAAACTTACCTTTACCTGACAGTACTTACGTTGGGAATCTTTTGGTCCCACTAAACAAAAAACAAACCTTATATCAACTTTGGTACACCGGGCACTAATGATATGCACGAAATCTAAACTAAACGAAGAAATTAAGCATATCAAGAACATTCTATTGGACAATGGTTATCCTGAATCAATTATTGACTGCAACATTTCCAAGAAAATTGCTCAGTTTTTTATGCCCAAACGATTTGGTCCTGAAAAGTGTCCCGTATATTTGAGAGTTCCTTGGATAGGGAAAGCTTCCATTGGTCTTGATAAAAACGTCAAAACGGTTGTTGAAAGCTGCTATGGTTCCGTTACCACCAGAGTTGTATTTACATCCAAACGCATGTTGCCTGTAGCCCGCAAAAATGTTTTACCTACCACGCTGAAAAGCTCCGTTGTTTATGAATATTCGTGCCACTGTGACAGTAGGTACGTAGGACGAACATCACAGCGACTACAAGATAGAATCAAGCAGCATGTTCCTAAATGGTTACAACAGCAAGCGAAGCGCCCTACACGATCTCAACCTGGCAGATCCTGTAAGCTAAAACGTAACAAACCAGATTGTGACTCTGCCATAGGACAACACTTGCTTGATAACGTGCAATGTGCTGCAAACTATAACGACAAACGTTTTAAAATTCTTGCTGTGGCACGCAACTCGTTCCATCTGTGTCTACTCGAGGCAACTTTTATCAAAACCAAACATCCGGTTTAATGTAAACAAAAGGAATTTGTTTACACATTAAAACTTTTCAAATAACCTAAGTTGCGAGTAACAGTGTTTCTCCTGGGTAATTGCACATAGTGCGTTTCTCCTTTCTGAGATTACATTGTATTGCACCACACTTCTTTGATTTTGTGCAATTGTGCCTTTCTCCTTTCCGAGACTGCAGCACCTTTCTCCCAACTGTTGAGACTATAAATACCTTGATTTTCTCTGGTTCGTCCCATTTTGACGCGATTGCCACTGATGAGAGCGTCACGAAAAGTTTATGGCTCCGATAAAATCGACTTTGTTTAAAGCGATATTAAAATTCTGTACCACAAAATAGTTGTTCTTGACTGCTTCAACAATCCAACTCTGAATGTTTTCATTTCTTAGCTATTTGTTTAATCATGCTGTAAGTTTATTGCCACAGAGTTTCGTGCCCAAACAGAATTTTTCTTTACAGCTTCTTTGCGACTATTATCAATTTTTTACTTTCTCTTTTCTCTCATTTTTCCCAATTTGGCTTACAAAATTTTTTTCAAATAAACTAGAGCAGTGATCAGCAACCGCCGGGCTGTGAGGGATTCGTTGCCGGGCCGTATACTTTCGAACTTTTATGAAAATGAGACTTAGTTGCTCGATTTTTAGCATCTTGTGACGAATAATGCAAATTTTACAAAAATAATACAGTCAAAATTGTTACAGTAACAATGCAAATTTATAGTCTATTTATACTTTTAGTGCATTCGGGAATTAATACGTCTTGCTTTATGGCCATACTCAGAAGTCTTTGAAGGTAGTTTCAAAAGTGGTCAACAACGTCTAGAAACGTTATTGAATGATCAGACAGATGCCGCATGATCTTTTGTGGGTAATGTTTGGCTTTTAATATTTAAGTTTATACTGTGATAAGAATGAGTACAAAACAAACATCAATGCTGAGTTTTTTGGAAATGGTTCAACACATTGAAGAATATTACGTCGTGGACGAGGAGCCTACAGCTACGAAAAAAAAGAAAGCTTCTTTCAATTGCCAATATAATGAATGAGTCGTACTTGAAGTACGGATTTATATCAACTGGTGATTGCGAAACACCTTGTCCGCTTTGCCTAATTTGCAATAGCAAGTTATCAAACGAAGCAATGAAACCTTCAAAACTATTATACATTGGCATACATATACAGTACATGTACTTCTGCACATAAAAACTAAGCACCGCGAATTAGAAGATAAACCTTTGGAGATTTTTGAAAGAAGGAAACGTGATCGCGAAGGTGAAAAACGATTATGGAGAACTGCTTTATCATCAAATTCAACGGCACTAAGAACATTGTATTTGGTGTCTCACCGCATCGTTAAGACTAATAAGCCATATACTATTGGTGAAGAATTAATTCTATCTGCGTGTACTTATATTTGCCGTGAAGTTTTAGAAGAATTGGCAGTTAAAAAGAGAGCGCATGTTCCTCTTTCGGCTCGCATTGTTGCTAGACGAGTTGAGGATACGGCGGAAGGCATTTAAACTCAATTGTTACAGCGGATTGTTATGTCACCATGGTTTACAATCCAATGTGATGATAAAATGATTCAAGATAATAAATGATGATATTATAGTAAAATTGTTTAAAGCTAATTGTTTTTGGTCGTTAATTGTAATGATAGATTTCGGCTAGTTGAACTAACAAAATCTATTAGTTTTTAAGTAATTTTTGGACTCCTTTCAAAAAGTACAAATCAGGGGTGGAAAAACTGCGGCCCACCACAAAGTTCTGTGCGGCCCGCAAAAGCCTCACAAATAACTTTACTCTTTCTTCACTTTTAATCGTGGTGAGCTCAAATGTGCAAAAATGGGATTTCGAACGTTGATTAAAAGTGATAACCTTTTTTTTAGAGACCACTACGTTTTTGAGACGAAAATAAAGATTTTGAACTCAAAAACGTTCATCACTTTTTATCAATATTATGCTCATTCACGTCGTAAATACTAGTGCGGCTCTCAATGAAAATCATCTTTTGAATCCGGCTCTCCAGCTAAAAAGATCTCACTCCTGGTTTAGTGATTAAATTTGATACTAAAGATAAAATATTTATGTACAGTAAAAATAAAAGTTGTTCTAGTGTAGGTCCTTGTGGCACTCCGCAAATTACCGGGGTAAAATTTAATGTTGATCCAGCCACAGAGGTAAATTGAAGTCTATTGTATAAGTAACTCTTCAGTAGTTGTAGGGATAAACCGCGAATACCATACTAGTCTAATTTTGTATTAGTGTAGCGATTGAAATAAAACACTTTTTAGTTTATTTTAGGTAGTTCAGAAGATAGGCTGTTACTGCTTAGCGTGTACAATACTTCTTGGTCTTTGGTTTTTAACACAATACTATTCAACTCAATATTTTAGCTTTATTCTCATCCTCTCTGTTTCATAACCAATTTTGCACAAACATAAAAACTACAACAAAAGGCTTTAGGATGATAAAAAAGGGCACAACAAAAAATAACGCGAAAAAATTATGATAAAGTGAAATAAGGGAACGTAACACAAAGGTTCAAAACTCTGGGTCACCACATTAGTATTCCATGATCGACTGTGCCAGATACTTTGCTGAGATCAAGAAAAATGCAGCATGTTGATTGTTTTCAGGGCCTGTTATAAGCCGATTTGACCGATTTGATCAAATTGGGCGCCGCACCTGAAGGGGACCTTTCCTATATTATATAAAACACAAAATACTAGTAAAAACCAGAAATCAAGAATAAAATATTCTTCCTTATAATAACATTTTATTGTGTTTGACAAATTAAAAGTTAATTGTAGAGCATTTTTTGTACGTGTACCCTGTGCATGTCACAATTATAACCTTTTACTCGGAGATGTAGCTAAGTGTTGTCCAGATGCTATAACAATTTTTGGTTTCTTGCAAGCAATCTACACAATGTTTTCAGCATCAACTGAAAGATGGGCAGTTTTTAATGAACATGTAACTGGATTATCAGCGAAACCTTTGAGCAATACAAAGTATGAAGCTCTCATTGACAGTGTTAAAGCTATTCGTTATCAGGCTGGAGAAGTATTTGATGCGCTTTTTAAAATATCACAGATAAGAGAGAGCCCATGGTAAAAGCAGAAGCTGAATTTTTGTAAACCAGCTAAAAGACTACAAATTTTTAGTTTCTTTGATATTTTGGAATGACGTACTTTTTAAAGTTAACTCTACAAGGTAAAACAAAGGACATTGATGCAGGCATGGAGTTATTTGAGAAACTCTTGTCATAGCTTAGAGTTTATGAAGAAGAAAGCTTTAATGGTGTTCTAATAGGTGCAAATGAATTGGCTGAAGCTGTTGAATTACCTTTGGAGTTCAGAAAACTTTGACAGAAAAAAATATGTAGAAGGAAGAGAAAAATTTTATATGAGGCAGAAGGACAACTTTTAGAGTCTTAGACGATTTAAAAGAAGCATACAGAGTTCAGTGCTTCTACTTAATGTTAGATCAAGCTATTCAGTCATTGAAAACTAGATTTAAACAACTTAAAATTATTGTAAAATTGTTTGGATTTTTAAACAACATTCAGAATACACCGTACATATGGCAGAAAAAAGAAAACAAACGTAAAACCTTACATCAGGTTTAACAGTCATTACAATATAAAACACGACACTGAAGGAGAGGTAGCTACAGAAACACCTAAAGACGTTGATGAAAATCCGTTCGCTGAAGAACTTGAACCTCTGAAAACTTTTCTTTTTTACAGAATTAAGCCTTATGAACTAATTTGAATTGAGCAGATTCTCCGGTTAATTCATACTCAATTTATTTTAATTGCACTTTATTACACCTTTTTCCCAACTGTGAACGATTGCTCTGCTTAGAACGTTTCTTCTAACTGTTGAGACCAAAAGTACTTTGATTTTTTCTGGGTTGTCCTATTTTGACGCAATAACTACTGAGAAGAGTGCAACAAAAAGCTTTTGACTCCTATGAAATCGACTTTATTTAAAGCGATATTGAAATATTCAAATTTTTTAAGAATTTTTTCAATAGTGATGCAATATAGCCTGTTTGGTTTTGGAAACTTTGATAAGAACAGTTCTGGGTTTTTCATCAAACACGGTTTAGAAAAAGTAGATTAATTAAGTCCCAATCTTAATAAAGAACTTGGATGAATCGAACATTGGATTATTTATAAAACATGAATTAAAGTTTGGTGGGGAAAAGCTAATTAGTTAGGGAGGTTTTTTCATAAAATAGCCAAGTAGCACAATTTAATGAATTAATCCGAAAAGAAGAGTTTAACACAAGAACGGCCGGAGTTGCGATAAGACTATGTTAAATATGGCTTTTTTTCCCAAAAAAAGATAAAGATAATTCTTTTCCTACAGCTCAATGCCTATTTTGCTCTGTGAAATATGCCAACTCCAACCTTGTGCCTTCAAAACTCTTTTTGCACTTGAAAAATAAGCATCCAGAACATGAGCATAAGTCTGAAATATTTTTTCAGTCTAAAGTGGCAGAATATTTAAAACAACTAAGTTCATTTGAATCACAAATGATTGAACGAGGCTCAGAAAAACTTAGTTTGGCATCATTCCAGATGGCTCATGTGTTACTGAAGACCAAGCGCCCTTACACGAAACTAGAAACAGTAGTCTTGCCGTGCCTCAAAATTGCGGCAGATTTAATTCATGGTAAAAAAATTCTGTAGCTAAAGTTGCCCAAATTCCACTTTCTGACACAACCATCGGTTGTCGCTCCTTAAGCATAGGAGAAGACTTAAAAAAATCAGCTGATTCTTAAGCTGAAGAAAGTGCCCTGTTTTTCCATCCAACTGGATGAGACAACAGATATAGGCTCAGAAGTTCAACTGCTTGTATTTTGTAGGTTTGCTGATGTTGAAATAAACAAAATCTCTGGACATTACTTATTTTGTCAATCACTAGGTGTAAATTTAACTTCTGAAGCTATAATTTAAACACTTGACTATTACTTCAAGCAAAATGAACTGAGTTGGGAAAACTGTATGTCGGCAATAACAAATGGTGCTGGTGCAATGCAAGGAAAGATTAATGCGGTTGTGGGGAAGATAAAGAAAGTTTCTCCAGATTGCGTTCCAATCCATTGTGTTATCCATCGAGAAGTACTAGTTGCAAGAAAATGAAAGGAATGGCTAATAACAATGCAAGTGCAATATTTGAAAATTTTCTCAACGAAATCGTTAATGTAGTCAATTATATTAGGAGGCGCGCCAAAAAACACAAAATGTTCATGAAGTTGTGCGAAGGAATGAAAGCATCATATAAAAGATTTCTATTTCACAGTGAAGTTCGTTGGCTTTTAAGAGGAAGAGTTCTCAGTAGAGTGTTTGAACTAAGAAAATAATTGGGGACATTTTTTTTGGAGGAAAAGGATTCACGAGCCAGTAATTTTTTTAAAATTTTTGGTTAGCAAAGCTCTCTTACATGGCATGCATATTTGAGCATCTTAACAATCTGAACATCAGTCTTCATGAAAATGACAATGACGTTTTTAAAAGTACTGGTAAAGTTAACGCTCTAAAAATGAAATTACTTCTCTGGAAAAAGAGTCGAGTTAAAAAATTTTTCTAATTTTTGTATTTTGAATAATTCTATTAACAAATGTAAAGAAGGTTTTGAAGAATCAGTAATAATTGAACTGATATACCACTAATATTGACTCGTCTAGATTTGCTGCAAGAAAATTTTGAGAGTTATTTTCCGAAGGAACAAAGTTGTTATCAAAAAGCAAATTCCTGGATTTTGCAACCATTTATCGATGCATCCACAGAAGATGAGGAGCTGCTTGATCTCCGAACAGATCTATTTCAGAAAGTTGCATTTGAAGACACACCATACGGTGACTTTTGGGTGAAAATTTGGCATGTACCTGAGTATGCAAAACTGTCTGAAAAAGCAATTTCCCTACAGATTCAAATACCATCAACGTATTTGTGTGAAAATGGGTTTTCCACTTTAAACCTAATAAAGTCCAAGAAGAGAAATTCAATTGAGAAAATTAACCATTTAATGCGCGGAGCTCTTGAAACGAAACTAATTCCACGCTTTGACTTATTGGTAACAAAATTGCAGCCACAGAAAAGTCGTTGACCCGTGATAAACGTTTGAATCATTTATTATTGTTGTTTTTTAATCAAAAAATTACAACTATATCTGATCTAAATATGTACGAGAGCGTTTATATTTAGTTTTGTTTTTTTCAGTTCATCGCTATTGTCTTTTCCTGTTCTACATCTGTTCAAGTGTACCTACTTTATGTAACTGTATCTGGATTTGCGACAATTTAGAAAACCGTATGACCAATTTCTTGCCAACTGGTTTTCTTTGTCATAAGTAATAAGTATATATATGTCATGACAATTTAGGACACAGATAAAGACGCCGGTATTGATGTGGATATTAGAACAATTTCTCCACAAGGGTGCATGAAACTTAAGTATTTCTTGCAAAGGTGCACGAGAGAAAAAAAGGTTGAAAATCCCAGTAACTTGTTAAAATATTAATACTTCAAAAAATACTTTTAGTCTTGATTGTTTTCTGTTGTTAATAATTTATTAAGGATCAAGTAAAGATGGCACATCTCACTTTGAAAAGGATGTATTATCTTTACTAAGTTAAATCAAAGATGTATCATCTTTACTTAGTCAGTTTGGCAATGTACAATCCTTACTCAACTTTTTTAGGGGGATGCATAATTCTAAATAAAACATTTCGACTATAAAATCCTAAGAAACCTAACCTTAAACTTAACTGATATTCATTAATTAAATTGGGTTTAAAGTAACGTTTTTAATTACATTTAACAAAATTTTTAAAAATTTTAACAAGATATATATCTTTATTAGGTCAGCTTAGAGATGTATGATCTTTACTAGTAGCCCAAGAGACGTACCATCTTTATTTGATCCTAATTAATCTATTTGGTACTGTTGATAAAGTACCATATCAAACAGCTGCGTAAAGACCTATTATTATTGTCTACTGGGATATTAACTTGTATTCCTTCACTTTTTCATTAGCTAATCCCAGAGTGCTTTTGCCATCCTTTTTGTAAAGTGTTGGACAACTTTTTTATTTAATTTTTAAACAGAAGTATGTTAATTTACTAGAAAAATGCTACAGTGTAGTCATTTTCTTTAATTTATTAATTTCTACGTTTATGAAACGTTTTGTTTAACGATGTTCAATTTTTCTAGGTCAGTTTAAGAGAGGGCCATTCCCAAAGACAATAGATGCCATTTTCTCACAATTTTTTTGGCATGCAGGTAATTTTTTAATAATTTATTTGACAGAGCCAAAACGTAATTTTAACAGAAGCCCTCCTAAAAACTGGAATTGAAGGTGGAAAACCAGGTGAAAACAAGCAACAGGTAAAAGAATTTAATTGCAAGCAATTTCAAACAAAATTGTCAAGAAAAATTCTTAAATTGCCATATCTAAGTTACTGGAAATACCAATAGCGCAGTAACAAACTAAAAGTGCAACAGGAAAACGCAAATTGAGTAACAATATTC
This sequence comes from Diplosoma virens, assembly GCA_963680785.1. Taxonomy (NCBI): domain Eukaryota; kingdom Metazoa; phylum Chordata; class Ascidiacea; order Aplousobranchia; family Didemnidae; genus Diplosoma; species Diplosoma virens. Next base: position 17,931,264 of record OY796894.1, on the reverse strand, counting down.
GTAGAAGCATTTCGCTAAAAAAAAATCATAAAAAGTTTAAAGTATGATTTAAATGCATATTAAAAACAATTAATTTGGTCGCTTTAAACTAGGCATGGTAAAATAAAATAAAACACTTTTGGTATAACAACAAATTTTGGGTAAAATATACAGAAATATTTTAATAGTGAACTAAATGTGTTAAAGTCAAATATTAATCGACTAAAGAAAAAAATACGTAAAAACAATTCAGTTCATAATATAAAATATTAATAGTAAGTAGAAAGACCTCGTGTGTTACAAAATTTAAAAAATGTTTTTCCAAGGTAAGTTTAAGAAGAAAAAATTTACATCAATAAAATTTTTTGGTGTGCGAATAAAAAAAATTGGGATAAGGACTAATTATAACTAATTTCTGGAATGAAAAGTACAATTGTTTTAAACCTTACGCATAAGCTTGTATTTTTAAACTTAAATCAACTAAAAAAAAGTCAACATATCTAAATAGAAAATAACTACAAATTAATAGAAAATGATGTAAGTGCACAGAACTCACTTAATAAAATGAGATAACTATTTCCACTGTTTGCACCAAACAGTTTGCAAGTTTCCGAATAATGCAGATATTAACTCTTGCAAACAACCTGATCAGGCAACAAGCAACTGACGAACTAGACTGCGAGCAAGCACTCAACACTAATTACTTTAATTTTATATGCATACGTAACGAAAATTTTATTGCGGCTATTTACACTGAAGCATAAGCATATAGCTTAAAGTTGCAGTTCGCACGCTAACAAAAGCATAGGCCTAGAATTTATATAATCATAAGAAACACCAACAGTAAATTTTAGAATGATTCGTTTTTGCCAGATGGGCAATCTAACTTATCCTGGTTTTTAACATTTTTTATTAGACAAAAACATTATTGCTTTTTAAGCCAAAAAATGTAATACATATTTTGTTAAATAACAGGTAATAATCATTAAACTTCAATTAAAATCATTGCTAAGGTTTCGGTCAATTAGCAAGCATATAAATAGAAACTAAAAGCAAGCATCTAAAAAGTGTTTCTAAATTCAATTGCCATATACACAACATGGAATAAAACAGAATCAGGTTTTAACAATAAGCATATAAAAAACTACAATTGAAAACTTTTAAAATTTTTAATAAGATTGTGAAAGTTTCTAATTTATTTATTCGAATCCTGAAACAAAGTAAAAACTGAAAAACAATTTTACTTTGTTTATTACTTTATCCGGACCAAAAAATCTTTCATAACAATATTTAGATTTTTCAACTTTTTTAAATAAATTTCCAATAACTTTTTTAAGCTTTTGCTCATTGCTTCTTTACTGTCCAAAACCAAAGGCCTAAATATTTTTTGATGCCGCTCCGAAAAATATTTTTTTAAAGAATGCTTGCAAACAACCCAACAACAAACGTTAAACTTAATATTAAAAGATCTTTCAGTTGGTATTTTCACAAATTTATCTAAGCATCAATTGCTTGCTCAAAATGATTTCTGGCAGCATAATACTTTACACAGTAAATGAAGCACAAAGTACAACTTGATATTTCTTTCCAGTTAAAACTTAGAACTATAGAACTTAGCAACAAAAACACAACTAAACTTGCAAAAAATATGCAATGCTGCACAAGAACCTAAAGATAAGTTCTTTTTTGAATAAGATAAACAACTAAATAAATTCAATGATCTCTGAAAAAAACGCAATTATGATAATGATCGTTATAAACGTATAAAAGGAATACTTGCTACGAAAGAAAGAAAAAGTAAAATACTAATCATTAACAAGAACCCTGTAAAACAAGTAAGAATGGTTAAATGAATAAATCAATTAACAGAAAAGTGTCGACAGGCTTATTTCGTTAGTTAGGACCCATCAACGAATAAGATCTTCATATCGACAGTGGCTGAGCCAATTTAAAACTTAAACACAATCTCCGCTTATTCAAATTTCTTGTTTTTAAAGCCATACAGCATCTGAACTTTGGTGAAGCAGTAAGATGCAAACAAATCACTTTTAACATAATTGCGTAAAGTACTCGGCTTGCTAGATTAAGAAAAATCACGCTTAACTTTTCAGTTCAATTTTAGTAAAGCAAGAAGAATTAACCTTGACTGGTTAAAATAAATACGATAAAAAATATGTCAAAACTTTTTATATCAAATAGCAAGAATATAAATGATTGCAGTACACTTTACAACTATTGCTTTAGTCTTTGGAAAAGAGATTTCAATTTCTCTCTAAGATCTCTACTCATTATTTCTTGACGATTCAAAACCTCCTCACATTTTTAGTAGCATTTCGAAAATGATTTTGTGCAGCAAAATGGTAAACAGATCAGGCATAATTGTACACAGCCCAACAAAGAACATTAAATCTTACTTTGAAAGATTCTTCTGATGTTATTTCAAAAAATTTATCAAAGCATTTAACTGCTTGCTCAAAATTGTTTCTGGCAGCATAATACTTTGCACAGTAAATGAAGCATAAAGTACAGCTTGATATTTCCTTCCAGTTTTCTACAGAAAGTTCAAAAAGATCATTGCAATTTTTATCAGCATCTACAACATCCACTTCATAATCAGTTGACTTTAAAAGACGAGCATTGACTCGCGTGATGGATCTTAATAGCACAAGTCGAGTTATAATTTTAGAAGGGCCAAACACTTCTTTTAACATTCCATTTTCGTATATATCAGTGTTTTCCGTTTTAGTTGATAAGGACGATTTGCAAAATTCTAACGCTTTTACATTGTCATCAACACTTGTTTTTTTCAGTTTAAGTACAATCGGGATCAATCCACCAGTTTGGGACAAACGTTCTACTAACAGAGAAACATTACATGCAGTTCTACATTCAGCTGCAATGCAATTACTGAGCTGATTCATCCATATAAATTTTTTGTCATATTGGCGAGCTTCATTCAAATCAGCATACAGCACAAGTCGACTGTAACTGTGGAGAATGGATGCAATTCTTTCGGCATAAAAAATGTGAGCATAATCTTCATTTGGTAAAAACAATTTGCACTTTTGCATTTCTTCAAGTAATAGTTTGTTATTTTCCTTTGACTTGATGAGTTTTTCAAATTCTTTAGAGGAATGCATACTTGAACTTTTTGATTTCAAAAAATTAATTTCTTTATTATCAAAATGCATTTCTAATTTGGAAGCATAGTCTATTGTGAAGCCGTTAGGTAACATGCTCCCCTTTTCTCGAGATTTTGCAACAATCTCTTTAGCCAAATTAGGATCAAACTCTTCATCTTTGTATTTCAATTGTTTAAGATTGTCCCAAACCAATTCTAAAGCTTTATCAAAAAATTCTCTACTTAAATTTAAAAACAAAGCAGGAGATTCGTTGAGCATAATAGCTGCTACAGTTTCATACAAATGACTTGTAAGAGCTTTTAACAAGGTACTGTTTTCACCTTGCAGAATCTCTTTTTCATTTCCGATATGATTTAGCAAAGTCTGAACATGTCTTCGCAACTGATGCATTTGATCAGAATGTGACGTTTTTCTCATGTCTTTTGATACTAATCCCGACATTATTTCAATTGTTTTCTTCAGAGGACTAAATGGCTTAGGTAAAGCTGAATGACGGTTTAATCGGAAAGCGATGCTAACACCTTTATGAAAAGTAATTTCTTTTTTATCAGTTTCACTGCACATGTCATGCTCAAGCAGCTTAGTAACTAATTTTCCAACATCAGCTTTATTCATTATGCTTGTTTTTTTCACTTTGCTTTCATGAAGTAAACTATAACAATACTCCACTGCAAAGCGAGGAATGCGGTCATAGTTAAAATACGAAAGGCAAAGTAAGATTTTCCAATGTAAACAAGCAGTGTAGTCTTCATCTGATGGTATAAATGGTAATACGATTGCTTGAAATACATGCTTGGCAGAATCACCGAATTCTTTGGTAATTGCTTCTTCTTCGTCACGAATTATGTCATATTCAGTAGCTTGCAATAAGTGAAGATAATCACTGTAGTTAATTCTCGCGTCATCACAATATCCTTTTGCTGCTTGAAGTCCTAAAGGTATGCCATTAAATAACTGAAATATTTTTGTAGCAGACTCTTTATTTGGTTTATCATTAGATAGCAAATATTCGAGAGCTTCAGACACATCAAAGCCAGTAACTATTTCTTTTTTGTAAATGCTCATGGGATTAGCTTCATCCTCTTTAAGAATTGGATTTCCTGTGCGCGATGTGACATAAAAATGCATAGTTGGCTTATTTACAAGTTCTAATGAACTACGAGATAGCTTTCTTAAAAAATCTTGAAGCAATTTTATATTTTGTTTTTCTTCACACGAATCTGGATCTGGATCTTCAACAATAATCAAAACAGGAAAGCTGCATAAAAGAAGTGTTTGAACCAGCATGTCACACACATTGTCATTTAAACCATCCTTAATTGATTGATATGTTTCTTTGTTTTGTATATAAGCATTCTTAAACAGCTCATCAGTCAACTTTTGAAGCTCTTTATTTACATCATGTCTACTATCCTTACATTGAATATGCCACTTTATCACATTTTTCGAAGAAGACTTTTTATCATTATAAGTGAATGGAAAACTTTCTGCTAACTTTCTCACAATTTGTGATTTGCCACTGCCTGATACACCCCAACAATGAAGTATGCACATATTTTCCTCTTTAATTTTTTTCAAAATCTTTTTATATGTTTTGGTTTCTTTCATGTGACTGACAGGTTGACGTAATCTTGAAATAGGTGATTGGTTCAAAGAAGCGTCTGGAAAAACAAGAGTTTTATTCATTAATGACCGATTAATAACAAATTCTTTAATTAAAAACCATAATAATCTATATTGTACCAAACGTAAAATTGGTGCATTAATAGGACTTGTTCTATTATTAAACAAATCCATTCTTTTATTGTCATAATTCTTTTTCATTATTATTAACTCTTTCTTTATCAAGAAATTTGTAAAAGTTTTACCCAAACATTAATGTTTATTTTAAAGTTTATGACTCACTCATGGCAAAAGAACTTACACGGCAAATCGGTTTGTGATTATATAAAGTATTTAATTTAACACAATAAATGGTAGAAACGCAATTTCATTTTGTATAATCGCAACATTTATCACTCTCTGCTTGATCCGTGTGCATCTAATCGTGTTGAATTTTCTCTCTGTTTTTTCAGTTTTTGATTTGTGTTTTTAATGCACGTGGTCGGTAGCGTAATCATTGAATATTTTTAAAATTGGTTTTATTTAGCTGTGCTTGTTCTAAATTGCCTTCACTTAGACCTTCCCAATAAATTTTTCGCATATGTTTAAAGATTAAGTACGATATAGATTTAAGTAAGGTAAGTTAATAACGACAGCCATAAACTGATAAAAGAAATAGACCGCGGCTGCTGACGATGCACGTAGCAAACTCAACAATAAATACCTGAGAAAGATTTAGATCGTAAAGCATATAATTTAGATTAAGCAATGAACGCATGTGTACATCACATATGATTCACTGACCTCTCGGATAGTGAAAGAGTTAAAAAGTGTCTGTTATTTTGAAATGACTAGCAAAAGGAGGATAACAATAAATTACAAGATATTGTCGGTAAGTAAGTGGAAAGTGGAGTTTATAAATTTTGATTTGAAGCAAATGTTTAACATCAACTAGATATCAATAAAACATTTAAATATTAGGGTTTTACAGTGTTTGTTTCTATTGTGGGTCATGTTAAAGCGTCATATTTTATCAGCTTAACCAAAAAAAGCGGAAATATTTCACTTAAGCTCTAAAAAATTTAAATAAAACTCAGTTAAGTTGTAAAGCTTGTGTTTTCTAAGTAAAATGATTTTAATATGAGAAAAATTAGTTAAGCTTTGAGCAGTCTAAAAGGAAATTAAAAAATTGTTGCTTTTGCGTTTAATCAAGCATGAAAATGGCCCTGATGGCAGGTATTTTTTCTCAGCCTTGGCCGTGAGCACGTATGCTGTTGCTATCAAATATGACAGACTGAAATCAAACCTTTCGAAACAAATGGGTATCTTTACGTCCCAAGGTTTAGCAAGGATCCTTATCCGCAAACATTCTTTTCAGGACGAGGCAATGTCTGGAAAAAATGCTCTTTTCAGGAAACATTGTTAACAAGTTTTGAAGACCTACTATTCTTTAACTAAACATTGAAGGCCTCAATGCAAGCTAGATGAAGGTTCTACATTATCTGGCTTCATAGTTTGAGGCACTCATCATCCTACTAATGTAGAGAAGAGTGAGAGCCACCGCACTAATGTAGATAAACTAGTACTTTTAGGCTTTCAACAACCTGGGTCTTTCTCAAGCAGAAAGCACGGTCTTGCCACGTTTGTCCACGAGTAACTGAGATATATTCTTTTGAATCAATCTCCACCGACACCGGAGATTGAGTTGTTGTGCTTGGACGTTGATAGTTATGAAATAGTCAACGTCTACAAACCTCTACCAACGCAACTGCGATCCTTAGATCTTCCAGTGTTTCCTCAGCCTTGCCTCTACGCCGGAGATTTCAACTGTCGCCACATTAACTGAAGTTATAATGATAAGAATTTGGAGGGTGATTGGTTAGTGACTGGGCAAGTTTTAATAGCTTTTCCCTTTTATATAATACTAGGATGGTGCCAGCTTTTACTCTGGCCGGTGGAACACTGGCACCAATCCAGATCTAGCTTTTGGTAGCGTAGGTCCTTACAGCTCTTCTTACCAGATAGACGTGTTCTTGAAAAGTTTTCCGGGTCACACTATCGACCTTTGCTCTTTACACCACCAAGGTTTGCTTTGTCGGTGCCAGGCATGCCTCTTAAACGATGGAACTTCGGAAAGGCCAAATGGAGTCACTATATTGCATAGACGATCATATTCGCAAACTTTGTTGCCGCCTGATTTACTTAATGTGGATGCGGCTTACCAAGACTTTTGTAACATTATCAATAAAGCAGCCAAAAAGACCATGCCACGCGGTCATAAAAACAACTATATTCCGTGTTGGGATGCGGAATGTGAATCCCTATATCGAGCTTTCCTGCAGTCTCTTCAGAGACGACTCAAGTTTGGCTGCTGCAGCTTTGCTTGCCAAACTTGCTGAGAAACGGATGGATTGATAAACCGACATCAACAGCATCGGCTTTTCACACTCTTGTCGTAAAGCATCGAGTATATTGAGCAACCTTACTAATATGTCATGACACTTTCCTTGTCAAGAAGTGTCTGACGTTTGGAGGGCCAAAACACCAGATCCAGAGAACAACTTTGAGAATTCACTGTTGCCTTCCGACACTAAAGCTCCGGACGCTGATTCCATCTACCAAGAGCTTATAATTTATGCTGGAGCTGCCTTAAAGTCCTGCTTATGTGACTTCCTTTTTTTGTTTCCGCCAACTCAAAATTTCCCAGATCTGGATTGTCGCGTCGCGTTCCCAAAGTTCGCCATCCCAAAGCCGTTGACGCTCATGGGGGACCTAAGCATTTATCGCACAATAACTCAGCTCTATGTCTCCTACACGATCCTCGAATAGCTTATCTACTATCGCGTTCAACCAATTATTGATCCACTGTTTCCTAAAGAGCAAGTCTTGTTTATCGATCTGACGGCGGCATATGACACTGTGTGGCACCGTGGTCTCACCAGCAAGCGGCTAAGGCTTCTACCAAATAAGCACATGATCAGAATGATTATGAAGCTTGTACGAAACCGATGTTTTACCCTTACTATCGGTGACAGCAAGCAAAACAGGCCACGCCGTCTGAAAAACGGCGTTCTTCTGTGATTGGTCTTGGCTCCCCTTCTTTTTCAACATGTATTCTTACAACCTACATTTCACATTTCCAAAAAGTTTGCTTATGCAGACGATTTAGCTTGGCTGTACTCTTCTTGGAACTGGAAGGACCTGGAGAGGACTTAAAGCCAAGACATGACTACACTTTCAGCGTATCTCTATACTTGAAGGTTGAAAATCAGTCGCACTAAGACGGTAACGGCAGCTTTTTGTTTAAATAATCAAAAAGCCAAACGTGAACTAAAAGTCTACAACAATAATAGATTTTTACGGTTTTGTAGAATTTCTAATTTTAGGATTATTAAAAGTATTTTTTGCAAGCATTGCGACATGTTTTTGTTTTTCGTATCGATTGCAGCTTCAAATTAGTTTCTTGATTTACAGTAGTATTATCACAAATTGATATTTGTCAAACTTAAATGTTTTCCAGTACTTTCCCTATCCTTCCGGTAGTAGTTACTAGTTAATTTTAAGTAAGTTCAGGTTTAGGAACGTTTTACGCACTTCATAGCCAGTAGCCCTTCTGCAACTTTTTATTTAGGCTAAGCTTACTCAGACTAGTAGGGTAGTCTGGGTAGACTAGCATTTTAGTTATGTTTCAAATAAAAACTAAAAAAGTAAATTAAAAATTCCAATTCACTACAATATTTTGGCATCTCTGAAAGCAATTATCTGCTAGATCTTCTGGTTGCTTGCGGACCTGTATATATAGCATTAAATAAGCAGGTACGGTATTGCTTAAAAGTTGCCCTTTGTATAACGCCTTCAACGTTTTTGTACGAGTCTCGGAAGAATAAATGGAGTTGAAATAAGATAAAAATCAATAAAAATTTTAAATCTTGAAAACGAATGTTGGGTTTGTGTATGAAGCTTATTTTGTCTTATATTTTTCCATCAATCTTAATCGTGTTATTAATGTGCATAGAAAAAGAAACAAATTTAAAATTGGTTGAAAAAATATTGTTTTAACTTATCCGTTTAAATATCAGGTTTTGTTTTGACTAAATTGAAGAAAGATTATTAATTGCTTATGCGTTTGAAGTTTTACATTATATAATTAATTGTATCATTTTTTATACGCCAGCGTCAGTCTATGTCATTCGACTCTGTGCTTTTCTTGAAACTTTATTCAAACTCCATTTTTTTGACCAATTTTAACAGAATAAAAAGAGGTTACTGAAATGAAATCAACCAATTAAATTCTAATTACCACAAAAAAATGACACAATCATTTTCAGTGTTAATATTGAACTTAACGAAAAACGCACCAACAGAGGTTATTTGACTTGTTTTTATTCAAGCAGATGACACATCAAATGTAGCAGAGTTAAAAGATCCCTGCTCCAGCTTTTTTCTTATATTTTTGTTTGTAACAAGAACAGGCAGTGGAAAATGTTTTACAACACGACGCACCGGTATTAAAATTTAGCATAAATGACTTGGCGTGAATAGCTATTTTATTTTTATATGTTACTTTCTGTACAGTACAATATCTAGATAGGTGTGCGTTCGTTTTTCCTCCTTGTAAGTTTACATTTAAAATAACTTTAAATAGAATAACCTACTTTTCTTTGTTGCACTGAGAGTTTGATGAAAATGACCAAAAGATCGAACTATATAGATTCATTTAAAAAGTGAAGTTTTAAGAAATATTTGTCGCAGTTTGCTTGAGGTGATCGAAGATTATCAAAAGACTTTCGCCCTATTTTTGAATTATGCTGGGAACTGTATCAAACATTTACGTAAACAAAGTCAAAAGACATTCGAATAGCATACATATTGTGTTACGCTTGAGTGCAATATCATTAATTGGTTGCATAGGCATACCAGCCAAAAAAATATGGGGGCAATGAAGTTTTGCCCAAATTTTGTGACGTTTGCCCAAATCATAATTTTCTAGCACATTACGGATAGAACAAAAAATTGTCTGGGATTCGCAAACCAAGAACAAATTTTGTCCTAAAATCATTGTGATCTCTAAAAAAAAAGAAAAGTCTTCACTTGAATTCAGTCTCATATTTTTCAATTTTCGACCCAAAAGCAAAGTGTTCTCTACAAAAAAAAGTCTTCACCTAAATTTGGTAACTATTTTTTGCAATTTGATCATTGTCACTGTCCGAACAATTTTGATTTTTCCCAAATATTTTCTTGCTACTGCCCGAAAAATTTCAATTTTTCCCAAATCTTAGAAACTTGGGTGAGCATTTGCCCTCTCTGTCCCCCCACAGCAGGTACGGCTATGATTGGTTGTACCGATGTTATGATACCGATATTTTAATGTCAAAATTCGTACTATAAATTAAATAATTCTGAAAGAAAAAATGTCGGTGTCGTAAATTCTGACAAAATCAATATTAAAATCCCAAATTACTCTCGGTAGAAATTCATTTTGATGATAATGACTGTTTTAGAAAATGTTAGGTTGTTTTATACTCTGACGCAGGGATGCTCAATCTTTTAACCATTATGGTCCAACTTTTGTCGAAAAGTTTATTGCGAGACGCAATCGGTGCAGAAATCAAAGTATCTTCTTTTTTGTCTTTACTTATTTTTAATGTGTTATTTTTGAACAAAACTCCTTGATAACAGGAATTCGGACTACAAATTTAGTTAAAGACCAAACAAAAAAGGTCACCAGTTTGATATATAACAAAGTTATGACAAAAATCAAGGTTGTTTAGAAAAATTAAAGATAGTAACGACAAAAATTAAGGTTTTCAAGAAAAACTTAAACAAAGTCATGACAAAAATCAAGGTTCTTCAGAAACAAATTGAGTTTAGGTATGACAAAAATCAAGGTTGTTAGGAAAAATTAAAGATAGATGTGACAAAAATCGAGGTTGTCAAGAAATAATTAAACAAAGCTATGACAAAAATCAAGGTTACCAAGAAAAAATTAAACCTATATATAAGAAAATCAAGATCGCCGAGAAAAAATTGAAGATAGTTATCAAAATTAAGGTTTTCAAGAAAAAATTAAACAAAGTTATGACAAAAATCGAGGTTGGTGAAGAAAAATTGAAGATAGTTATGACAAAAATCAAGGTTCTCGAAAAAAATTAAACAAAGGTATGGCAAAAATCAAGGTTGTTTAGAAAAAGAAATTGAGTTTAGGTATGACAAAAATCAAGGTTACCGAGAAAAATTAAACAACGGTATGACAAAAATCAAGGTTGATAAGAAAAAAACTAAACAAAGGTATGACAAAAATCAAGATTGTTGAGAAAAATTAAACAAAAGTATGACAAAAACCAAGATTGATAAGAAAAAACTTAAACAAAGTTATGACAAAAATCAAGATTGTTAAGAAAAATTAAAGATAGATGTGACAAAAATCGAGGTTGTTAAGAAATAACTAAACAAAGGTATGAAAAAAATCAAGATCGCCGAGAAAAAATTAAAGATAGTTATGAGAAAACTTGAGGTTTTCAAGAAAAAATTAAACAAAGTTATGACAAAAATCGAGGTTGTTTAGAAAAAATTGAAGATAGTTACGACAAAAATTAAGGTTTTTAAGAAAAATTAAACAAAGGCATGACAAAAATCAAGACTGTTAAGAAAAATTAAAGATAGATGTGACAAAAATCGAGGTTGTTAAGAAATAACTAAACAAAGTTATGACAAAAATCAAAATTACCAAGAAAAAAATTAAACCTAGATATAAAAAAATCAAGATTGCGGAGAAAAAAATTGAAGATAGTTATAAAAAATTAAGGTTTTCAAGAAAAAATTAAACAAAGTTATGACAAAAATCGAGGTTGTTAAGAAAAAATTGAAGGTAGTTATGACAAAAATTAAGGTTTTTAAGAAAAAATTAAACAAAGGTATGACAAAAATTAAGGTTACCTGAAAAAAAATTAACGATAGATATCGTACAAATAAAAGTTAAGCATAGCTAGAAAAATGTTTAAAATTGATTATAGGCACCAGTGATGTAGTCGAGACCACATGACTCGAGACCGAGACCGAGACCGAGACCGTAAAATTTTTTCGAGACCGGAAAATTTCGAGACCTAAGGTTCGAGACCGAGACGAGAAACTATCGAGATCGAGACCGAGATCGAGACCAGACTATTTTTTTTAAAAAAATTTAATTTATTTTTTATTTTCATTAATTTTCATTTTTCCAAAATTTCAAAGTTACATTTCAAATAAACTAGCATCCCCAGCATGTTATAAGAAAGTCTTGCTCTATGTGGTCGCATAAAGAAAGTCTTGTTTAAGTCACAATACCCCAGCAAATGCGCAAGTCCTTTATATACGTCTGTGCGTTGCTTTGAAGTCAGAATTTTTTATTACCAAAAAACATCTAAAGCCCCGTAACGAACGGAATAGAGATAATTTATTCAATGTAATAAATTATATTTTAGCTAATCAGGTCACAATTATGAAAAAAACTTTATACTATAGAGCAGGGTTTCCCAAACTCTGTGCCGGGATTAAAGTGTGCCGCGAAATTTTCGTGTTTTTGACAGAGTCAATGGTGGATATTGAGTGAGGCGAATGAGGCAGTTGCCTCGGGCCCCCCTTGAAAATACCGCATATAGTTTCATTTTGCTGTATATGATTTTTTAGACATCACCATGATTTTGGGAGAAAAATAGCGAAATATGAGATCAAATAGAAGTGAAGACCTTTTTTTGTTTTTTTAGAGATCACAATGATTTTGAGAGAAAAATACCGAAATATGAGATCAAATCGAAGTGAATATAATTTCTGTATGTAAACTTAAAGAGTGTATTAAGTAGGCTTTCGCCTTCATGAAGTAAGTGTGCCGCAAGCAAACTCAGAATTTATTAGTGTGCCATAGTAATAAGATGGTAAACGGGAAGGTATTTGGCCCAAAACGCCTCAAGGTTCGCACTTTAAATTTGTCTTTGGCTGCTGAGTTAAATTTTAACTCGAGAAATTGTTCTTGTGCTTCATCAAAATTGTCGCCTATTTCGCACTGTAATTTGTTTCTTGCTTCTCATCTATAGGAGAATTTTATTTGATTAAATTTTTTTTTAAATCAGATACATGAGTTTTTATTTGTGCTTTAATTAAGACTCACAGTTACCGTTTGTGAGAGCAAAATCCAATTAAAAAAAGCTTGCTGGATTTCGTTGTTCAATTCGATTCTTGCTGAGGTCAAGTACTCTGTCATTTTGAGTTTTAAAATTAATAAAGAATGTGTTGTAAAACATTTTAACAATCGCGCCTCCTTGAAAATTTACGTTAAAAACCACTAACTAAACCATTTATTGATTATGTTTACTCAAAAATTTTACTAGGCAACAAAAGGTTTTTAATTTTATTTCGCAAGGGGAGTTGTTTATGGTGAAGAAAGCAGTAAATCATCATAACTACATCAACCCGTTTCCTGCGTAAAACGAGAAAACTCGTCTTTGGCAATCGCATTATTTCATGGCGCAACTTTTTCTGTTCTGAAGCAATTCAACAGTTAACAGACACTGTTTGACAGCTTCCCGCATTGCTTTATTTGTAAAGCCGTTTAATCAACTCGGAACGGATTAGGTTTTACTGGTTCGTAACTTTTATAGTCAACGTCCACAAGAGCTCTTTGCCAATTTTGAAATAAATTATAAAAAAAATTTAGATGGAAAATAAAGATTTTTTATCAAGACTCATTGTTTAAAACTTGATTTCGAAACTTTTTAGTTGAAGAAATCATGATTTCGTAACAAAATTGAATGTTTTGCTTAGTTTAAGGGAGTGTGTTTGAAAAAACTGATAGCTTCAGGGTTTGAATGGCGCTATAAACAATTGTATTTGCTTACCTTTTTTTTGAAGTTCTATTACGAAACTCAGTATTATCAGACCTTGACATTTACTTCGTTTAGTATTTTAATTCGTTTGGAATATGAATATTTTTTGAAAAAACGTACAACTTTTTGAAAACAATTCGCTGTCTTAAAACATAATACAGTTGAATAAAACGGCGGTTGACATGGAACAACATTTATAAAATAAAAATTTTTTTTTAATCTCTATATTTATCCTCCTGACTTGCAGGAAAGCAACGGAGGCGCTAATACATAGAGTAAACAATTACCCCGACCTGCTTTCAAAGATACCAAGATATTGCTGCCCGCTTGAAATTTAATAGAGATAATATTGAAATTTAGAACTGCTTGGCAAGATAACCAAAGCAAAGAAATATGGCGCGAGTAGGTTTTGAACCGAAACCATGTCGATCACAATCCCAGGCGCTCTAACCACTTGACCATACCACCGATTATTTACATGAAGGTTAGCATTTTATGGTTATTGTTATGATTTTTCTTAAAACTCAAGTTTTTTCAAAGTACCATATTAGTTTTCCTACAAGTTTCGACATATTTTGTTGCAAGATTGAAGACATATTTTGTTTGTTTTTTTGATGTGCATATTTCAGATGATTATGAGCAGTGATGTCTTTAGTACGGAATGAACGGAGCGCCCTTCACAAATATAACCTAGAATTACCAATCCTGTTTTTTGTTCGTTTTCAATTACAATTAACTTAGTCAAAGGTGCGACAAGTAGAATGGGTAAGCATTAGAAGTTTACTTTGTCGGGTAAATAGGCTACTAAAAGTAACGTAAACATAAAAGTATTATAGTTAGTACAGTGCTTCCTCAATTATCCGGTCTAATTGGGTAGTTACTTTTAAAAATATGAGCGGATAAGCTAAAAAAACGCTTAATTTTTATTGTCAAAAGCAAAAAATCGCTTAATTTTATTGAATTTCTATTGTCAAAGCAACAAAAGTATACAGTACGTAAATATTCATTCTATTTGAATAAGTTTCAGATGTGCGCTTGATTATTTTTGCTTGGCAAAAAGGCTTGTGTTTAATTATTATTGTAAAGTACTATTTTAATATTGAATAATTTATTGTTTTTGTTGATAATTAACTGAATATCTTTCATCAATTTGCAATGGCTGATGGTAAGTTATCTTTGGGTGGTAAGTTATCTTTAGATGAAGTAATGAAGGAGTTACAGGTAATCAAATCTACTCAAAAAAGGTATGCTGAACAATTTTTGAATGATTCTGCCAATGGTGTTGCTTCCTCTTGTTTTTCAGGTCAGAGCCAGCAACTTCAAGATCTTGAGAATGCCATTGCTCGGGTCGATACCATTGTTGAAGGGCTGGCGAAATCACTTCGAGAAACCCAAAATTTCTTGGATGATCTGGAGCAATATGGACGTCGGAACTGCCTAATACTACATGGATGCCCAGACCAACCAGTTGGAGGGAAGTATCCTGTTTTTGAGTCATATGTGACCAACAAGCTCAATTCTGAGCTTGATTTGGAATATCAAATAAGATCTAATGATATTGACATATGCCATGTTTTACCATCTAGGAAAGGTCGTCCCCCTCCTATCATCATCAAATTTGTGAGAAGATCCGTGCGAAATTTGGTGTTTTACAACAAGAAGAAGCTGAAGAAATCTCAGGAAAAGCTCTCGATAACGGAATCCTTGACCAAAAGAAGATTACTACTTGTAATGGAAGCAAAGAAAGCTTTTGGGTTCAACAATGTTTGGACCAATAATGGTATAGTATATTGTTTTTACAAAGAAAAAAGGCAAGTACTTAAGGACTTTGGAGATATAAATAAATTAATTACTAAGTGAATTTTTGTATTTTTTATTAAACTATTTTTCATTAAATAAATTTATCAATAAATTATTAAGTAACTTATTGTTTATTTACTTATTTTTACTTATTTTTTTAAATTTTAAGTAAGCAAAATGATATAGTAGCCTAAAATGCCATTCTCTGCCAAAAAAAAAAAAAAAAAAAGCACTTTCTCTGGAATTTTGATTTGCTTTCTTCTGATTTTTATAATTTTCTGTTTTAATTTTTCATCTCTTATGACCAACAAAAAAGTTATAAAATGCTTTGTATGCCTTAAATTAGTTAAAATGAACCAAAAAATATTATCATGCTCTACATGTTTGCAGACTATTCATCTTAATTGCATTAAAGATAAATTTTGCATCACCAAAAATATGCTATGGAAGTGCACTTTTTGTTCATTTACATTTCCTTTTAGTTCTTGTTCAAATAAAGAATTTGCTGAATTATTTGATTTTAATATTTCCAATCTTTCCTATTCTGCTAATCACCTAAATAACATATTCAAAAATTTATCTACATATAATGAACATCCAATAGCTAATGAAGATTCTTGTAATGATAATGAAAACAACTTTTTACACAATGTAAATGACCAATACTTATCCAGTAAAGATGCTAAATCTCTACTGTTTGACAATTTCAATGAAAACAGTAATTTTTCAGTATTATGTTTAAATATTAGATCATTAAGCAATATTAAAAACTTTTCAAAATTAAAAGGACTATTATCTTCTTTAACTTTAGCACCTAGCCTCATAGCTGTAACTGAAACTTGGTTAAAGCCAAATTATTCAGAGTCAATTATAAATCTTCCTGGTTACTCATTCATTTCTAATCCAAGAATTCAAACTCAGGGAGGTGGTGTAAGCGATATTACTCCTATATTATGTGATTCTGATCCAAATTCCAGCTACCAAAAATTACAAAAGCTTTATATGAATAAATTTGAAAATTTCTTTCCTTTAACTAAAATTTCTTGCAAAAAAACAAATAATCAGTGGTTTGATTCTGATCTTCACATACTATTAAACAAAAAAGAAAAACTATATAAAAGATACATTAATAATAAAAACCCACAAACAAGACAGGCATTTACACAAGCCAGAAATTTGTATTTTTCCACTGTTAAAACAAAAAAACAGGAATATTATAATTTAAAATTTAACAATTGTAAAAAAGACATTAAAAGCACTTGGAAATTGATTAATTCTATTATAGGAAAAAAACATAAATCTAATTGCAGAAGCCTCAACATTGATGGAAAAATTGTTCATGATCCTTTAAAAATAGCAAACTATTTCAATAAACATTTTGCTGATGTTCCCAATGAATTAGTGAAATCTTTACCTCCCAAGAAGAAACATTTCTCAGAATATTTAAAATCTTCTACATGCCAATCAATGTTTACTTGGCCAACATGTCCTCAAGAACTTGCTTACATTCTGAAAAATTCAAAAAACAAATTAAGTGCAGGGCCAGATCATATTCCAACCAAAGTTCTTAAATCCTCTCCTCATAATATACTTCTAGCACTTAGCCATGTCTTCAATCTTTCCATGAGTAAAGGTGAATTCATAGATTGCTTTAAACTTGCTTTAAACATGTCCGGTGTTCAAAAAAGGTGATTCCAACAATATTAATAATTATCGACCAGTTAGTTTATTATCAAATATTTCGAAATTACTTGAAAAAGTTATGTATAATAGATTGTACTCATTTTTAGAAAAGCAAAATTTTTTTTACAAATATCAATTTGGTTTTAGAAAAAATCATTCTACTACACATGCAATTTCAATTTTAGTAGAAAAAATTTCTCAGTCATTTGCCTGTAAAAAGGCAACCCTAGGAATTTTTTTTGATTTATCTAAAGCATTTGATACAATTGATCATACAATATTACTTTCCAAACTTAATCATTATGGGATTAGAGGCAATACATTAAAGTGGTTTACTAGTTACTTAACAGGACGTACACAACAAGTAAAATATACAGGAATTCTTTCTACAACTACTCTTGAAGTTACAAGTGGTGTACCTCAGGGCTCTAATTTAGGACCACTTCTCTTCTTGATATATGTCAATGATTTCAAAAATTGTCTAAATGATAGTGATTCTTTGATGTTTGCTGATGATACAAGCATTTTTTTACAAAATAAAGACATCAAGGAGCTATTTGATGCTGGTAATAAAGAACTTCAACTAGTTGACCAGTGGTTGATTGCAAATAGATTATCAGTTAATGTTTCTAAAACTAAATACATTTTATTTAAGACTGTTCAATCCAAATTAATAACAAAAAAGCAAACTCTCACATTGCGGCAAAATGAAATTGAACAAGTTAAATGTATTAAATTTCTTGGTGTTTATATACAAGAGCACTTATCATGGTCAAGACATATAAATCACCTAATATCTAAACTACGTAGTGTTCTTGGAACTGTTATTAAAGTAAAGTCACTGTTAAATAAAAGATCTCTTCTTCTACTTTATCACTCTCCTATAAATAGTCAGCTTTCTTACTGTATTTTAAATTGGTGTTTTGGCAATAAAACTTTGGTTAAAAGATTACAAGGACTGTGCTATAAATATGTTAAATTATTTTTTAGTTTTAACAGTAGCTCAATTGTTTGTGATGTCATGAAAGAAAATAAATTGTTAACAATAGATCAACTTTTGGCCAAAGAACTAATTGTGTTTATGTTTAAGCAAAAAAATGGTAAAAACCCATTTGCATTTAAAGATGTTTTTACTAAAAACGAATCTAAATACAATACCAGAAACAAGTCTATCTTTATTCCAAAGAAATGTTTTAGCACAGTATGTCAGCAAGCTATTTCACACCGTGGTCCCGCTTATTGGAATTGCATTCCCTTTGACTTAAAAAATAAAAAACAAAGTGTTCGATCTTTTACTCTTGAGGTTTATAAATATCTTTTAAGTAATGGGAATAATACTTAATTGTAATGTTTAGATTCCTAAACGCGATACTGCCCTATGTATTTTTGATTACAGGTTTCTGGAAAGAAGGAAATGGAAATGGTGTAAAAATTTTTTGAATTCAATCTCTGGAAGAAAAGCTTAATCGATCAAGATATCCAGTCTGCACACAAAGCTTTAAAAAACTCTTCTTATATTTTGATTGTCTGCATAATTTCGAACTCTAAACAATTTGATTCTTTTTCACCCTTATCTTCGCTCTTTCATTAAAATTTCTTTTTGGCAATGGTATACTGTTCGTTTTAGCAATTAATTTTTTATTTTTAGAATTGTAAAATAAGTTTCAAAACAATTCTACTAAATGTTATGGACTTTGTTTAATTTTTTTATGTTGCTATTATGTTGGTCTGCAAAAATTTTATCTAATATTTTTTGTAGTGCATGAATTCTGTTGTAAATGTTTTTTTTTTTTTTTTTTGTTGTTGTTTATAATTGTTATATTATTAATATATGTTTTTCCATCAACTTTGACTAGCATAATAGTTTTTTTTTTTTCTTTTTATGTTATGTTATCTCTTTTATCGTTAATATTTGTTTATTATTAGCTGTAAAATTCCGTAATTTTTTTGTATATACTTTCTGCAATATTTACTATTGTATTATAGCTACCAGTTGCATTTAGAAAAGGTTTCCGGACCTGGTGAGGTTTCTTTTTTGGGTGGTTTTTCTTTACTCACCTTGCTCAGTTGAGCTAAATTCCCATCTTGGCTAGCTGTGCCACCCATCATCATTACGCAGCCTAGTCATGCACTGGTTATTTAATCGTTTAGTTTGTTTCATAATATTATTGTTACGTATTTATTTATTTATTTTGTTTTTTTTCTTTTTTCACTTCTTACATCTTTATATGATTAAGGTGTTGCAGCCATGCTTTATACTATCTTGTACTTTTACTTTATGTTTATCATATGCATGTTTTAACGTCTGACGTTGTGCTGCTTTTTCCTTTTCTTGATCTTTTTAATGTTTATAATTTTTGTGTTAAACTGTTTAATAATGATCGAAAATAAAAACACTGAATGAATGAATGAATATTCACTTTTTAGATCTACACTGTACTAAAAAATGAATTGATTTTGCATTGTTTGCGAGTAGATTCACGTTTTTCAGTAGATTTCGAAATAATTTTGAAATAATGTACTGTGGTATGCACTACAGTTGTGATGTGCCAAAATATATTGTACAAAATATAGTGGTCGGATAATTGAATGCCAGATAAACGAAATGCAAGTAATCAAGGGAGCCTTGTAGTTGCCATAAAACCAATTTGCTTCTAATAAATTTAAAACTAAAATGCTATAAAAAAATTTGGTGCTGGTTTTGTATGTGATCTACTTACATGTTTCTAGTTTAGCTTGTGACCTACCTGAAAAACGCCACGATAGTTTAAAATAGATAAAAAATACTATAAATAGATAAAAATAAATAATAAAATAGATAAAAAAGATACTAAAAAATATAAAAAACGGCACGATACCAAGATAGTTTACTATTAGTTGATTCGGCTCTTTCATCACCATTAAGAAGACGACCTCGATTGTATTTTCTTCTTCCAGCAAAGCGTGCTTCGTCTCTTTCAACAGGATTTACTGCAGTTTCCACCATTTGACCTCTCCTATTGACAGACACTATTGAAGAGCAAACTTCTCTGCACATGTTAAACCAATCACATATAGTTGGCCTGCTTCTTCCAGTCATTTCTTCCGTTAGATCTAATGACAAATCCTTCACAAAGTAAAAAACCAGTTCCAAAATTTCGCACAGCGTCAGCTTGCAATTCATTTTATTATTCAGGTCAGTGTAGCTGAAGAAGATACTTTCATGGCGAACAGATCTAAATGTCTGGCACCCCTTCCTTCTGCAGCGGAAAACAGGACGGCTTTCACCTTTTATTTTCCTTCGCTTTTCATCCATTTCGCCTTCACATTTGCTACAAGGAGCAATATCAATTGGTTGTTCAAGAAGTTGATAGCGCCTAAGAAATTCCGTAGCAGCTACTTCATCTCGGATGACTTGTGTG
Source organism: Diplosoma virens (assembly GCA_963680785.1). NCBI lineage: Eukaryota > Metazoa > Chordata > Ascidiacea > Aplousobranchia > Didemnidae > Diplosoma > Diplosoma virens. The sequence continues at coordinate 17,910,798 of OY796894.1, read as the reverse complement.
TACAGTTCCTTAGCTCTCATGATGCCTGACCTGATATGGACTACCTGCTGACCAACTGTTCTGGTAAATGTAGTAGATCTCCGGGTTGTTTTTTTGTTTAATTGAAGTGCACACAAGTCGTCCGAGATGAAGTAGTAGTAATCTGTCTAATCCCTTTGCAATCACGTACTCTCTTATCGTATCGTACTCACAGGTAGATCACAAGATGTAGATAGATCACATACTAAACCAGCACCAAAAATTTTTTATCCTGAACATTGCATCTAACATTTTCTTATGATCAAAACCTAGCATCTAATTATCAATTTGGTTAAAAAATGCAACTGCTTTTTTTGTATGATTTCTTCATGGAACAACTAAATAAATGCATCGAAACATCTAAAAATAGTAAATTTATATGATCATAAGTTTAATTTTGTGCAAGTGTTTAGTACTTTTCACTTCAATTATTGGCTATTATTTGAAGAAGGATTAACTCTAGTCTGCCTGAGTTTATGGCTTCTAAAACAGATTAATAGGAAAATCCCCACCGAGCTCGCGATAGCAAGGAAAAAGTCATTTTAAAAAGCGAGGTGCATTTTAATTACGCACTGAGAAACGGTTTGTGAAAATTTAATTCCGCAGTTAATGGGTCAAATAACAAAAAATATCCGGTCTCGAGACCAATTCAAAAAGTACGAGACCGAGACCAAGACCGAGACCGCCAGCAAAAGGCCGAGACCGAGACCGAGACCGAGATTGAGACCCTGAAAATTGGTCTCGAGACCTTCATTACTGATAGGCACCTAAAATTAAACTTGTCTAGAAAAAAGAAAACTTTTGAATATAGATATCTTGTGAATAAAAATAAAGGTTGTCTAGGGAACGTTTAAACTTTCACAAGTATTGCCTTTGAGATTAAAGTTAGAAAAAAAAAAAATATATTAAATCACTTTTTTGAAGTAGTTAGAGTTTACTTAAGGTCAAATCAATACGATTCATAACAGCAAACGACGTTCGCGCTTCAGGAAATACGTGGAATTGTCTAGAACTTTATAAAGTCGTTTCAATAAATTTTAAAGCTGCATAACACTAAGACTAAAACCAATCTTTAAATTTGAAACTAAATCGATTTTTGACTAGGGCTTTCGACTTTTTGCTGATTCATGGAGTTTAGGGTTTGGAACCGTAGACGCGCTAATGATGTCATCACGCCATCGCGCCAGCGCCATCGGACGCAACACAAACCAGCCATTACATACTACTGGAGATGACTTTTGTTTGAACTTAACAATGCTAAGTCATCTGCAAATAGCAGTCGCCTAACATTATACTCCCCCAATGTGACGCCACTGTTAGAGGAACAGTCTTTTGACCTCCCACATACGTATTTGCAACCACAACTAGCAGCTACAGAGGTAACGACTGCTGATTTAACTAAATCCCACTCAGTCTCAACGTCTTCAGTAAAGTCAGGGAGTTCTCTGAACAGGAAAGCAACTTTGCTTGCAAAAGTATGTCTCATTTTTTTGTCGGCTAGTAGCTCCCACTTTATTCTGTATGCTCTTCGTGCTCTGAATCGTTTACTGTTCTTGAATGGGTTAGGCTTTTCAGAATGCAGACGACTAGTTGATAGTTGGTAGACAGTTCAGTTCCTCTTTGAACCACAAACATCGAACACAAAAGAAAACAACTTCACTGAGACAATACAGAAATCAATGATAGAGCACTGTCTGACCGAGTTTCTGTATCAAGTGTACTTGTGAATTCTCTTGTTTCAAATAAAGATGTTTATCATGTACAGTCCGTTGGTGGCACAGAACTGTAACAAACACCTTTCGCTTCTGTTAATGTCTGAGTCTCCTTGTCTTTAGATAACATCCTTCCATGTCTTGTTCTCAGTATCCACGTGTACATTGAAATCACCCAGTAGGACAATTGATTCTGCAGATGTTACTTTCTGTAAAACAACACCTACTCTATATAAAAAAAAGGCTGGTCCTGTGCTTTAGCGTTTGGAGCGTACACCTGCAAAATACACAGTGACCGTTTCTTTAGCCTAAGCGTAAGACGACAAACCCTTCCCCCGAGTGGGATCCAATTAGTGACACAGTGGGCAAGCAAGGACTTAAATGAATGCCCGCACCTGATTGAGCAGACATGGTTACATCTACACCTGAGTAGAAAAGCTTCCAGCCTTTATTCAACTCAACGGTATCAGAGCCACGACTCTTGGAAGAGGGAAATTCAACAATATCAAGATGATACTGTTCTGCCTTCCAAACCAATTTCTGTTCTTTTTTATTGAGTGAACTGACGTTGCAGTTGCCCATGCAAAGATCCCGATGTTTGGGACCAACTCCAGTACAGATACTGTGCGCTGCTCCCATTTGCCTTCCCAAATGCGTGGTGAATGCAATGATGGGTTCCAATTACGGCCAGCTTCTGTGGGAAAATGTAGTTTACTTTTCAAACGGGTCTCTCTGCCTAAAGCCCGAACACGGATCTTTTTATTCTGTGCGACGCCCGATGCAGTATGAATGTGGTCGTTCCAACTATTTATTTTGTTCATATGTTAAATTGCTTTTTGTCTGTTTCTCATCTTCGACCTTACCACCTCGGGTAGCCTTGAAAAGAGTAGAAAACTCCAGATGGAAGGGTTCTTAGGATCATGGAAAACGCAACCTCTCCACCAAGCTAAGGTAGCAATCTATTGGAGAGGAAATCTAGAACAGTTGTTTTTAATTTTTTTTATTGTGTCTCTCTTTCTTAGGTGATTTGGCAAGGCAATACGACCCAAAAACAGTGGCGACGCCCGGCTTCTTTACAGCGGCAATTGTTCGCAAAAAATAAGACGAAAAAATCTCTCAATTTAAATTTAAGGCTAAAAATTAATGTTTTTTTTTTTTATTTTTATCTCTATATTTGTCCTCCTGACTCGCAGGAAAGCGTCGAGAGGTGCTAATACATAGGGTAGGCAATTACCCCGCCTGCTTCCGGAGATGCCAAGATATTCCTGTCCGCTTGTAATTTAATAGAGATATGACTGTAATTTAGAATAGCCTGCCAAGACCACCGAGCTGGGGAAAGTGCCGTAAAGTGTCTTTCCCAAGGACACAACAAAATGGAGCGAGTGGGTTTTTAACCGAGACCGTATTGGTCACGAGCCCGGCGCTTTAACCGCCTCGACTACGCTGCCGACTTTCAAAATCACGCTGCCGATTCAAAAACACACACTTTTGAAAGATCACGCTGCCGATCTTTCAAAAGTGAAGTGAAGACAAAAAAATTTCAAATTAAGCCTTAGCTTAAATTGAAAGACAAGAAGTCATTAAAACTTGTATCGATTCTGAAGCATAAGCTTCATCATTAATTCGGGACAAAAAGTAAATTTAAATTGACAAAAAAGAGGTAATATCCGGTTGCTTTGGTTGATCTAAAGCTTTGTTTTGACCTAAGTTATTTTTTCGTTTCTGTTTGGGATCGTATAATTAACCTTTGTTTTATATCTATGAGTAAAGATAATACATTAAAAATCTTTCTTGGTTAGGGCTATTCCAAAAATTCTACTTAAAGCAATAGTAATTTTACATGCAAAGAAGACACTTTTTAGGGCCAAAAAACTGGGGCAAATTTTCCTAAACTTTCGAAAATGAGAACAGCACCCGTAAAATGTCGTCATTAGCTTGGTAAACGTTTTTATATAACACGTCTTTTTTTGTCTTTTTGTCGGATCTTTTTCCGTTCTTGAATTAACGGAAGATAATTTCAAGTTTTTTAAATCATTTTGAGATAATCCAAAGCGTACTTTTATTTCACAACGAAGCTTAATAACTAAGACAGTATAATCGGCATTGTTAAATAATATTCTTTACATTTCTTTCAGCGCTTGATTTTAAAATAAATTATTTGAATGGGTCTACTTACCACTTTGAACCAAAGATTTATCTTTCTTCAGTCCCTGACCAGAATTTTGTTTGGTTTTATCCTAAAAAATATCAGAAAAAGTTGTTGTCGATGGAGTGAAATGTTATTAAAAACTGGCTTATTTTTTTTAAATTAATCAATAGCGTACAGAAAAAATCTTGAGTTTAATATAACGTCTAATTTTAGATTTTTTTAAAATTAACTCTAATTCGAAATACGAGTTATATTAATTAAAGCTACTCGTATTAGTTATTGGTTAAAAAAGCTTGCTTATGGCTCATAAGGGGTTTCTGATTAGTTGCTCGGGTTGAAGAATTATTGTCTAAAAATGAAGCATGCAGATGCATTAATCCAGTATACAAAAAAGATAAACTTTATTTTAAACCTAAACTTTATTAGATTTTTTCAACTCGTTAAATTGTGTCAAGAGTTGGCGATTTTGGATACCGAGTGCCATCCCTGTACTGTACTGTTATGTATGGCAATCCACCTGCTTTTGTTACTGTCAGAATAATGACAAGCCATCTTCGCACTTTGTCAGTTTTCGCCGGCCTAGAAATCAAAGCAAAAAGGTTTTCACGCATATGAAATACATATTATAACCTCTATAGAAGGGCCTTAAACACGTTGCCTATAAGAACGTTTTTGCCGCCTGTCATGCACATGTTAAATTAATTTTTAAACAAGCTGCATAAAGATGAGAAACACCAGACTCGAGTTTCGCTCTTTTTAGAGCGAAACTCGAGTCTGGTGTTTTTCATCTTTATGCAGCTTGTTTGAAAAATTAATTCCAAATTCCTCATAATTCTTCAAAAATGTTAAATTGCAACCGCATTTGTTAATATGCAACCGAAAGAGGGCTTAATGGCTTTACTAGAATTTGTTAACTAAATCTGTTCAAGAAAAACTATATTTTTACACCTAATGTTTTATTACTGTATATAAAATGTATTTCATTTCCAAGAAAAGACATTTAGCACACGATGGAGAAGGCTTTTTTAAATGATAAGATTTGTATTATTGCAACATGGTCATTGTCATTGTCTTATTTGTCAGAAAAATATAATTGTTATGAACAACATGTGCCGGCATGTTGTTGGCGGCACTGAGAAATAATGCATGGAGATACATGTAAATTCAATGCGTAGAGGGCACGGCAAACTTCATTATACAGGCTATTTTATCGTGCACGCTTATTCTGAAACTAAAGACGAACGTTTTTGCGATCGGCGCTATAAAGTGCTATGTAAAGCATTATTTGAAAGCTGGTTTCAGAAATAATAACAATTTCAGACAAACTTTATTCAAATCTATTGCCAGTTTATAAAGCACAATTGAAGTGAAACTTAAGAAAATGAAATGGTTTGTGGGCATTTAAGTAAGCAAACATTTAAAATGATTTAATGAATAAGTGAGTTTTAATTCACTAAAAAGTATCTCACTGGTTTAACAAATTTAGTTTGACAGATTTAGGTCAAGTTCAATCCAAGGTAATTTAAAACAGAGGTAGGGTCAGAGATCTTTGGTTTAACCAAATTATAGCAAACTACGTACATCAAGCTGTTATTGCTGGAGAAATAGGATTTAGGTTTTTGTAATACAAATTAGTTGACTAGTTCGAAGTAATTACTTTCACAAATTTGAAAAAGATTTGACAAATGTTAGATTTCCTTGATCGTTTATAACCAGAGGTGCGCAAGTTTTACTGTTTTAGCTACGCTTATTTGAACTTAACCAACCTTTTAAATTAGTCTGTGTTTTTATTACCATTAAATACGTTTACAGGTAGTCTAGATAAAGCTACAATGGGTAGAGAGCAGTGATGGGATTCAAGGAGTTCGCACGGGTTCGCGCGAACCCGTTCTTGGAATTTTGGCACGTTTAGCGAACCCGTTCTTGGAATTTTAGCACGTTTAGCGAACCCGGTTTTAACTTTACGCAATCTATGTATTTCAATATCTCTGTGTTTAATGTAACAGTTTTAATCTGCTGCAGGTGTTTGTTCAGAGTGTAAAGAACGATTCTGAGTGAAGAACTTCTTTTTTTTTTTTAGAGAACACCCTAATTTTGGGAGAAAAATAGAAAAATTAGGGATGAAATCGAAGTGAAGACTTTTCTTTTTTCTTTTTAAAGAACAACCTAATTTTGGGAGAAAAATAGAGAAATTAGGGATGAAATCGAAGTGAAGACCTTTTTTTTTAAAGAACACCCTAATTTTGGGAGAAAATTACAGAAATTAGGGATGAAATCGAAGTGTAAAACTTTGAATCCCAACACTAAAACTGTTGTTAGCGAGTTCGATACAAAAAAGAACCTGTTCTTAAAATTTTGAATCCCATCACTGGTAGAGAGTGTAGTGTAACAAATTGCAATGGTAATTATGACAATAATTTGAAAGAAAAGGATTTTCTCTTTTTAAAAACAAAGAAAGAAAAAAATGGTTAAAAATAATACCACGCGACAACACGCCGGATTGAGAAAGACATTGGCCAAAAGGTTATGAGACTAGGCAGTGCTACGGGAAGTTAAGACCAAGACATTCTCCATCTATATTTACTTGTATAGAACCTAATTTGCTTTCGACACCAATTTCACCAGCCAGGTTAACAATGAAAACTTACACAGAAATCCAAATCAGCATCCTAATGTAATCAATGCATTTAACAATCAAGACAAAATGCACTGTTTCTGAAGAAATCGACTGGCAATCTCAAGAGCTTTTACAAGACACTGGTATTTTCTGTGAAGCATATCATTCAGAAATTAAACGCACTATTGCATTGTTATCACAAAACCAAATAACTCGTATCACACGATGGTCACCAGTACAAGCAATAAAATTTTTAAAGAGCTTTTTTGTGGTACAGAATTTTAATATCGCTTTAAACAAAGTCGATTTCATCGGAGCCATAAGCTTTTCGTGACGCTCTCATCAGTGGCAATCGCGTCAAATTGGGACGAACCAGAGAAAATCAAGGTATTTATAGTCTCAACAGTTGGGAGAAAGGTGCTGCAGTCTCGGAAAGGAGAAAGGCACAATTGCACAAAATCAAAGAAGTGTGGTGCAATACAATGTAATCTCGGAAAGGAGAAACGCATTATGTGCAATTACCCAGGAGAAACACTGTTACTCGCAACTTAGGTTATTTGAAAAGTTTTAATGTGTAAACAAATTCCTTTTGTTTACATTAAACCGGATGTTTGGTTTTGATAAAAGTTGCTTCGAGTAGACACAGATGGAACGAGTTGCGTGCCACAGCAAGAATTTTATTTATTTATTTATTTTCATTTTTACTCACAATCAACTTGAAATTAATCAAAGTGCATGTAGAAATAAAGATTGTGTATAAGGAAGCAGCGACTAAACGAAGTACGTTATTACATGCACAATGTCAGTTGTGCATGGTCGCCGTACCTTTGAACAAAGCGATGTGATGTTAATAATAAAAGGAAAGCGAAAAGAAGAAAATTAATACACACATCCGAGCCATATTAAAACGTTTGTCGTTATAGTTTGCAACACATTGCTCGTTATCAAGCAAGTGTTGTCCTATGGCAGAGTCACAATCTGGTTTGTTACGTTTTAGCTTACAGGATCTGCCAGGTTGAGATCGTGTAGGGCGCTTCGCTTGCTGTTGTAACCATTTAGGAACATGCTGCTTGATTCTATCTTGTAGTCGCTGTGATGTTCGTCCTACGTACCTACTGTCACAGTGGCACGAATATTCATAAACAACGGAGCTTTTCAGCGTGGTAGGTAAAACATCTTTGCGGGCTACAGGCAACATGCGTTTGGATGTAAATACAACTCTGGTGGTAATGGAGCCATAGCAGCTTTCAACAACCGTTTTGACGGTTTTATCAAGACCAATGGAAGCTTTCCCTATCCAAGGAACTCTCAAATATACGGGACACTTTTCAGGACCAAATCGTTTGGGCATAGAAAACTGAGCAATTTTCTTGGAAATGTTGCAGTCAATAATTGATTCAGGATAACCATTGTCCAATAGAATGTTCTTGATATGCTTAATTTCTTCGTTTAGTTTAGATTTCGTGCATATCATTAGTGCCCGGTGTACCAAAGTTGATATACGTAAGGCTTGTTTTTTGTTTAGTGAGACTGAAAGATTCCCAACGTAAGTACTGTCCAGTAAAGGTAGGTTTTCTATACACACTTGTTTCAAAACCGGTAGCTGTTTGTTCAACGTTAACGTCGAGAAACGGTAAACAATTATTTTTTTCTTTCTCAAAGGTAAATTTGAGAGAAGGATGGAGACAGTTTAGTTGTTTGAAAAAGTTATCCGGCTCTTCTTCATTGCCGTCGTCGTCGTCGTCGTCGTTTGAAGAGGTATCCACTCCAGGTCAGACACAAACAGGACTGGGGACGAGGGTTTATCCTTTTACTACCCCAGACTGCTGCACTGCCTGAATCAGACGCTGGCAGTGATGTCATTAAGCCAGCATCGAGTTTCGTCATCCAAAACCGTCAGACCTCGTGCTCCATGTGGTGCCCGATGTATAGGGCACGCTGTTAGAACATGGTCTGCGGTTTGCTCAGAGGCGCCACACTCGCAATTCGGTAAAGGAGCGAGACCCCATTTGTACATGGACGAATGGAATCGCCCAACACCAGTCCGCAGGCCGTTGAGCTTAACCCAAGCTGCTCGGGGTAAGCCCATCCCAACAGGCCTGGCACCGGTCTGGGGCACAAAAGCACGGAGCCTGGAAGCACCTTCACAGTACTCCGTTTTCCATTTAAGATTTGTCCATTCAGAGGCGCGGATGCCAAATCTGGCAAGATTGTCCAAGAGATTCCGCGCAGCTGGCACAAACGGGCGTCTGGATCTTAGTCTCACTTGGCCAGTATCTGAGGATCCACTTAACAGACCATGCAAAATATGATCGGGGTCCAGAGATTCACGGTAAGCCAAGAAGAGTGTCGCTCCCATTCGGCGAAGCTCAGCTGGCTGGATGCCTGAGAGTATAGGTAGGTGGTCCGTTGGAGTGGGACGCAGGCATCCAGTAACTATGCGCAAGGCGTCATTCAAGACACTGTCAATGAGGCGAATGTGAGCACTGCGACACCAGACTGGTGCACAGTACTCAGCTGTTGAGTAGACTAGAGATAAGGTGGCTATGCGTAGTGTTTTAGCACCAGCACCCCATCCCGAGCCCACGAGTCGCCTCAGCAGTGTGACGCGCGAGGATAATTTTTTGCGCAATGCCACTAAATGGTGACGAAACGTGAGCGATCTGTCCAGTTTTACCCCAAGATAAGTAGGGGTTGGACAGAACGGTAAAAGTCTACCGTTGTTGTAGACCTTTAGCTCACGTTTGGCCTCTCGGTTGTTTAAATGAAAGGCTGTCGTCACCGTCTTAGTGTGACTGAGCTTCAACCTCCAAGTCTGGAGATACGCTGACAGTGTGGACATGTCTTGGCTTAAGGTCCCCTCCAAGTCCTTCCAGTTTCCAGAAGAATGCAACAATGCTAAATCATCAGCATAAGCAAACTTTCTGGAAATCATGGAAGGAAGATCGTATGTATAGATGTTAAATAGGAGGGGAGCCAAGACCGATCCCTGAGGAACGCCGTTTTTAAGACGGCGTAGCCTGCTTTGCTTGCTGTCACCGGTGGTAAGGGTGAAACTTCGATTTCGGACAAGCTCCATGATCATTTTGACCATGTGCTTATCCGGAAGTAGTCTCAGCAGCTTGCAGGTAAGGCCACGGTGCCAGACAGTGTCATAAGCAGCTGTCAGATCGATAAATACGGTACCGGCCTTCTTTTTAGCCTCAAAAGAATCCTCGATGTTCTGAGTTAGCAGAATAACTTGATCTACGGTTGACTTCCCGCGTCGGAACCCAGCCTGCTCTTTAGGGAGCAGTGGATCGACTAATGGTTCAACGCGGGCGTAGATAAGCCTCTCGAGGATCTTGTAGGGGACACAGAGCAGAGATATCGGTCGATGACTCTTTGGGTCCCCCACGGGCTTTCCTGGTTTTGGGATCGCGACCACAAGCGCTCTTCTCCAGATCTTGGGAATTTTGAGTCGACGCAAACAGGAAGAAATGAAGTCACGTAACCAGGACTTCAAAGCAGCTCCAGCATGGAGTATAAGCTCGGGGCAGATGGAATCAGGTCCCGGAGCTTTACCTGGTTTTAAATGTTGAAGGGCAGCAGCAAATTCTCTCTGTGAAAAATTGTCAGAGATATTTACTGCGTCTGGTGTTGTGGCCCTCCAAAGGTCAGACACTTCTTGAGAGACAAGTCGAGATGACTTGCGATCAACAGCCTCGTATTTCCCATTTCTAACCAACTGAGATGCAATAGCATCGGCTGAAACGGGACAGTGACGAGGAGAGTGTCGTGACCTACCAGTAAGATTGTTCAAAATACTCCACGCTTTTTGACTAGAGTGTGAGAAGTCAATGCTCCGAACTGCTTCGGACCATCGATCCCTCCGCTTTCTGTCAAGCTTGGCAAGCAGAGCTGTAGCAGCCAAACTTGAGTCGTCTCCCTGAGGAGACTGCAGAAAGGTTTTATAGAGGGATTCACACTCTGCATCCCAACACGGAATATAGGTATTTCGATACCCGCGTGGGATAGTCTTTTTGGCTGCTTTCTTAATGGTGTTACAGAAGTCCTGGTAAGCCGCATCCACATCAAGTGTATCAGGCGGCAACAAAGTCTTTGCGAATTTATTTGTCAAAGCAATGTAGTGACTCCATTTGGCCTTGCGGAAGTTCCATCGCTCAACAGGCATGCTTGGCGCTGCCATAGCAAACCTTGGTGGTGTAATAAGCGAAGGTCGATGTTGTGACCTGGGGAACTTCTCAAGAACACGTCTATCCGGTAAGCGACTGTTTGCACCTACGCTGGCGAAAGCTAGATCCGGATTGGTACCAGTGTTCCAGCGGCCGGAATAAAAACTGGAAGCGTCCTTGGCATTATATAGGAGGGCAAGACAATTGATACTTGCCCATCCATCCAAGCACTCACCGTCCGGACTGTTGTCGTCGTAACCCCAGTCAGCATGACAACAGTTAAAATCGCCAGCGTGCAGACAGGGGTGAGGAAACACTGGAAGATCCAGGGTTCGCAATCGCGTTGGCGGTGGTTTGTAGACGTTGACTATTTTATAACCATCAACGTCCACACACAACCACTCGATCTCCGATGTCGGTGGAGATTGGTCCAAAAGCGTGTGTCTCAGTCGCTCGTGGACAAACGTGGCAAGACCATGCTTCCTGCTTAAAGAAGACCCAGCTAGTTGGTAGTTTGGTAGTACCAACTTCTCTGCATCAGTGCAGTGGGTCTCCTGCAATAGGATGACGAGTGCCTCAGACTGCATAGCGAGATGATGAAGAACGTTCATCTTGCTTGCAGTGAGGCCTTCGATGTTCAGCTGAAGAATATTGGGTCTTCGGAACTTGTTGGCAATGTGCCCTGAAAAGGGCAGTTTTATCCTAGCATTGCCCCGTCCTGAAAAGGACATTTGCCGATTAGAAGACCCACACTGAACATCGGAATGGGTGGATACCCTTCCGTTTTGGTAGGTTCGGTTTCGGTCTGTCATTTTAAAATCAATGAACAGACTTACTCACGGCCCAGGCTGCGTGAAAGTACCTACCATCTGGGCCTTCTTTATTGCGAAACATAGCAAATGTATCGTCAATGTACCTAAAATATGTGGAAGGTTTTGATTTTTGAGAGAAGAGTTTTTCTTCATAAAATCCGACAAAGATGTTAGCTAAGGCTGGGCCTAGTGGTGAACCCATTGCAACCCCATCAGTTTGCTTGTACATGATGTCGTTAAAGCTAAACTCTACTCCGGATGTGGCAATTTTCATCAGTTCAATGAAGACAGCCTTCGAAATAAGTGGTTGTGCATCCGAATCATCGCAATACCTTATATTGGCATCTGCACAGATATTAATGGTCTTTTCAAGTGGGACGTTTGTAAACGTAACAATCCAGATTGTGACTCTGCCATAGGACAACACTTGCTTGATAACGAGCAATGTGCTACAAACTATAACGACAAACGTTTTAAAATTCTTGCTGTGGCACGAAACTCGTTCCATCTGTGTCTACTCGAAGCAACTTTTATCAAAACCAAACATCCGGTTTAATGTAAACAAAAGGAATTTGTTTACACATTAAAACTTTTCAAATAACCTAAGTTGCGAGTAACAGTGTTTCTCCTGGGTAATTGCACATAATGCGTTTCTCCTTTCCGAGATTACATTGTATTGCACCACACTTCTTTGATTTTGTGCAATTGTGCCTTTCTCCTTTCCGAGACTGCAGCACCTTTCTCCCAACTGTTGAGACTATAAATACCTTGATTTTCTCTGGTTCGTCCCAATTTGACGCGATTGCCACTGATGAGAGCGTCACGAAAAGCTTATGGCTCCGATGAAATCGACTTTGTTTAAAGCGATATTAATAAAATTTTTATATAATTTTTCTTCTTCACAAAAACATGATATTTTTTATGAGCAAGGATATGGTTAAAGGTTGTTGATTTGTTGGTGAAAAAAATATTCAATTGCAACAATTTGCGTGCTTTCTGTTATTTTGCTCGCTCAAAAAAGGCGTCCCGCAGATTTTATCAAAATTTTGAATTTCCCAGCACGTCAACTTTAACTCCATTGAGTTCACCTTTCAAAAGTTACGACGATGTTACTTTCTATTTTAAGCTATTTTTAAATTTAACTGATAAACAGGAAATCTGCATTATTTTATTAGATGAAATTTATATTAAATCGATGCTATAATATCATGGAGATGAAGTCTTTGGACAAGCGATTAACAATTAAAGCAAATTATTCAACTGGGTTTTAAGTTACATGGTCGTCTGCATATTTGATGGACCGAAATTTTATATTTTGGATTGTTTGCTGGAAATGCAATAATTGCACTTGTACAGTATACATAGCTGGGTATTTAACTGCTAAAAGCAAAAAAAGAGATTTATATGACAGTCACTTAAACTATGAAATGTATGGTGGTTTTACAGTAGATTTAAATTGAGGTAATTTAGATATACTTGAAGATTTTGTATGCCAGTGAGGTATATACAGTTATGTTATGTTTCATTACGTACTTAATCATTCCTGCAGAAGAGCGTTGTGCAAAATTTTGAAAAAAATTCGAATATTATGATTGGAACATCGGAAAGACTTATCTTCCAAGATTAGCAAACATTCTGTTCAACATCTATTGCCATCTTTGCTCAACAAAATTTTTCCAAAAACAGCCAGGAAAAGTGCTAAAACTTACGACAAATTAATTAACAATCTTAAATTATCTTTCGAGTTGCTTGCTCAAAATTTGAAAAAATGTTATGAATGGTAGTGAATTAGCAGGTTTAATAAGACTCTTGGTGAGAGGTCTGACTTTATCCAAAAATCTAACGACACAAGGCTATCATCTTCGGGTTGCTTTGGAAGATAGAATACGCAAGTATTTATAAATAGTTTAGTAATTTTTATTAAAGGGCTTCGTCAGCCAATGCCTGGAGCTATTTTAGTTAAAACAAAGTTTCACCAATTTTTCAAAAATTTTTATGACGCGATTATGACATCGTATTGCCACGGCAACAATACCATGACCACATCTCAACTCCGTGAAGTCATGTTCTAATTATATTGTACACGTTTTTTAGTTAGCCTGTACTGTAACAACCGTTTAATTATTAACAAACTTTTTATAAATTTTCGCGTTGTTCTATAAACCTTACATTTTTTGATGCTAACAAAATCCAAATCATCTCCAATAAATCATATATCCTACATATTCCTCCTAAACAAAATACCCCACCTTCAACCTTTCTAATTCCTTACAATAATTTCTTCATGGTAAATAGGGGTTGTTGTAAATACCATGGACTCTTAATTGACAACGAGCTAAATTTTAAACAACATATACTGTACAATTAGTTGAATCTAAAATACCCAAATCGGTAGACTTTTAAATATAATGCGACATATTTTTCCCCTTCTCAGCTCTTCTCCTTATCTACTTCGCTTTAGTTCACCCACACTGGGTAAGTACCTTTCAAATATACATCCAAAAAATTTCAAAGTCTCCATAATGAAGTCTTCGCATAATCTCAAATTCCAGTCTTAAAATATCAACATCATTACTTTTTTACCGATAAAAAATCTTAAAAATTTAGAATTTGTACTATTTTGAAATTGCAAAAATTATGGCAAATTATGGGAAAATTTAAATGACCCTTGACACCGAGACGATAAAAAGTTAGGTAGGCGCAAATTGTTTCGAATCTTGAATGTAATGGAACGATTATGAATTGACGGGTTTGGGTGAAGAAGGATGTAAAACAGATTGGAAGGTTTTTGTTAGAATATTGTTGCATAATTTTTGCAATTTCAAGAAACAAAAATCTGGAACTCCATCTCTTCTCACATTCGAAACCAATCATTTAATACGTTCAAATTTAATATTAAAAACCATTTACTAAATTCTTATATACATATGAATTAGAAAGTAATCTTGCCTTAGATCGCTATTTTCTAATATATTAATCTTTGAAATTGACTAATTCCACTACAATTTCTGGGTGATTGCTCGACTAGAAGACCTTTATCGGTCATGTCGAGATTATTAAGTATTTTATCACTGTAGTTGTATATACGAAGTCTGTATTATAAAACCGCGATATATATTTTGTGTTTATTTTTTCATGTATTACCTTTATAGTGCGTAACAATCGCCGTCAAAGAAATTATTTCTGTCTGTCTGCCTTCAGTTCTAACTCGAGCCTGCACGCTGACATGGCCTGTAATAAAGTACGCCATGGAATAGGGAAAATATTAAAAAAGGAAAACCAAAGCAACTAAAATTATCATCAATTCAATAGAGAAGCTCTTTTTTCAATAGTAACCAGTCGAATGAAGACGTTGTTAAAGTGAGTTTTGCTATAAGTGAAATGATAGCCAAACCATAACGGACTTTTGCAAAAGGTACATTCATAAAAAATGTCTTTTAAAGACCAGCGGCATTGTATGCCTTAATCAAGAAAAACTGTGGGAAATAACCCTGTCTCCTAATACATTTGCTTGCAGGATTTCAGATTCAGCTGCTAACAAGGCAAAACATTTTCGATTATATTTACTTACTATTTATTTTTGCTATTATATTCTGGTAAATTTTTTGTTTAATCGTGAATTGCGTGCGGCTTTCGATTAACATACACATTTTTGTTTGGCCCTCAGACAAATTTTAATTTGAGACCCTTGTTCTACAGTGTACCGTCTACAGTTATACACTATACAAGCCAAGTGTCCTAAAATGCAGTTTAATGTATGAAATCTTTAAGCCAAAATTTTTTTAATATATTTTTTTTAGCTGCGCGGAAACTATTAAACAACCTCGCCGAACTAGGTACCCGCGCTGATCAGCGGACAAATTATTGATGAAACATGATGTACTTGAAAATACATCTCAGCCCCAAGATTTTATTCCCGTAACTAGTATCAGATGTGTTGGAATGGGCTTGCCCCGAACAGTTTTTGGTTAAGGTTAATCACCTGTGGGCTGCTGTTGGCCGATCCCATACGTCCATATATAAATGGGTCTCGCTTCTTCACTGAATTGCGAGTGCGGCGCCACTAAAGAAATTGCAGACCACGCCTTATAACAGCGTTACCCATTGCCTGCATTGGGCACAGCATGAAGCACGAGGTCTGATGGTTCTTGATGACGAAACTTGATGCTGGCTTAACACCATCACTTCCAGTACTTGATCCATGCAGTACAGCAGCCTGATGCAGTAAAAAGATAAACCCTCGGCTCCAGTTGCGTTTGCGTTTGACCTAAAGTAGATGTTCTTCCATAATACGATGGTGACAATCTTTTTTTGGTCTTTGCTTTTTTGTACTTTTTTTCTTACCAACAAAATTGTATAAGATAAATAAGGTTTTATGCATGAAAAGACTAAAAAAATGATCTTCTCTTTAGTGAAACAAGTTTTATGAACTGTCAAGGTACAACTATAAAGGACGTGCCAATTAGTGTTATCATTAAGAATTTTGAATCAACTTAGATTTTATTTGAATTCCCCCTACAGATTGCAAATTCTTTTTAGAGAGTCAAGGATTACTTTAAGAAAGATTGAGCAAGATAAAATTGATATCAGTTGCAATACAGAGTACTCGAAAAAACAGTTAAAGCTGAATATTTTTTACTCAAACTATCATGCAATTAAAATTTAATGTATTTAAAACCCAACAGTCTGTTTCACCCAAGCGCGATCATCAGGGTATTTTGTTCAAGTAGGATGTAATATGAAGCTATATATAAAAATGAGTTGTTTCTATACTTTATTAGCAACCTACTGCTTTGTAATAGTAACTATTATTAAAATTGAGTTTATTTTGAGCTGATTTAATTCAATTATATCAATCTTTCATTGATAAGAGGGTGAGTCAAGAAGTTCTCAGAAAAATGCCATATTTTCAAAATGTGCAAAATCTTACAATTTTTTTCATGTTTAAAGATACATTTAGGGTTTCCCTAATAATCTTGGAAAATTTCATCATTCTATCTATTTGCAGCATTACGATTCGTTGTGTTTAAAATATTTTGTATTTTTGTGCCTTAAAATGGAGAATTTTGAAAAAAGGGCAAACATTAAATTTTTGTCTAGACTTAATTGGAAACCTGTTAAAATCATTGAAGCTTTACAGCAGGTTTACGGTGAGTCCGCACCATGTGGAGCAGTCGTTTATGATTAGATTAAACGCTTCAAAGAAGGAAGTTCCTATTGATGAAATCACCCATGCTGTGGGAATATCACATGAATCTGCATTTTCAATTCTTACTGAAGATCTTTGCTTGAGCAAGCTTTCAGCATGTTGGGTCCCAAAAGCGTTGCAGGAAAATCAACTGAATCAAAGGGCTGATCTTTCCTTAGCAATTTTGACAAAGATGGAAGCAAATGAAACCAGTTTTTTCAAACGCTGCCCCACCGGAGATGAAACGTGGATCTATCAATTTGATTCAGAAAACAAAATTTAATCAAAAGAGTGGCATCCGAAGGGAGTACCAGGACCTGTTAAATTCAAAGCAGAAAGATCTGTTAAAAAGTCATGGCCATCATTTTTTGGAACTGTAAAGGAGTCATCTTGATAGACTTTCTAGAAGGTAAGAAAACAGTTACCTCAAGCTATTATGAAGACGTTTTAAAGAAGTTGAAGACATCTTTAGCCAAAAAACGCCAAGGAAATTGCACAATCAGATTTTGGTTCATCACGACAATGCCTCTGCTCATTCTTCAAGGGCCCTATTACGCAAATTTTAATGGGAAACATTTCCTCACCCACCTTATGGCCCGGATTTAGCTCCTTCTGACTTTTTTTTGTTTCCAAAACTAAAAGAATCTCTCAAAGGTACGGATTTGGATCCTTAGAAGAAGCAAAAAGGCAAGTGATTACCTGGTATCAGAGACAGCCCCCAGAAGGAAGGAAGGGATTTATAGGTGGAAACATAGATTACAAAAGTGAAAAGACAATAATGGAGCTTATGTTAAAAAACAAATGTAATAACTTGAAAAATAAAAATTTTATGGAATTTGTCTGAAAACTTTTTGACTCACCCTCATATTTGATAGTTGCGTTTATGTTTAGATGAAAAAATTCATGCCACTGCAAGGTGCTTCAAAAAGCATAATAGACCTATTTTACTTTTGAACGTAATTTTAAAAAAGCTTTCCACCCATAGGGAACCATTTATAGTAATCGTGCTTTCGATTCACAAGCCTCCCCCCCCAATGAAAAATTTCTGCATACTCCACTGTTTTAATTATTCTACGTTCTGGAGCGTTAAGAATATAGTTTAATAACCTAAAAAAAGTTTATCGAACTGACAATTTATCAAAGCGACTAATGATTGAATTAACAGTAATAATGGTGGCCAATGACATCACGATGACCGGTTAATTCCCTAAAAGAGTTAGTGCTATGATTAAGTTAGGATTAAATTTTACATCGTTAAATTTTAACATTCTATTTGAATTAGGTAACTACGTTTCTTAGTTGATTAAAACCTAAATTCGTTGTGTTTTTGGGTAATTTCAGAACAATTTAATCAACTAAGATTAATCCAGTATGGACAGATTTATGCAGCCTTCTCGCCTCGATTTAGACGCTAACTCGTCCTCTGCATCGAAAGAATGGTGTCATTGGTTTGTAACGTTCGAAAATTATATTGAAGTATTAGATGCATCACTGGCGGGAGAACGACGGACGAACAAGCTAAAAGCATTGGTAAATTGCGTCTCGCACCGTGTGTTTGAATATATCGCTGATTGTGATTCGTATGATGAGGCAATAACAGTTTTGGGAAACCTTTATAAAAAGGCGCCTAACGAAGTCTTCGCTCGCCATCTTTTGGCCACCGCCAAACAACAACCAGAAGAAACTTTGGATGAATTTTATCTCAAGCTACAAAAGGTTGCAAGAGACTGCAATTTCCGTCAAGTTACAAGCGAGCAGTACAGGCAAGAAATGGTTCGTGACGCCCTTATAAATGGACTTTCTTCCCATGGAATACGTCAGAGACTGTTAGAAAATCGCGACCTTAACCTCGAAAATGCAGTTGAAAAAGCTCGTTCAATGGAACTTGCCCAAAAAAATTCGGAATTCTACTCGCTCAATCAAGAATATCAATCTAATTTAACAGCTACTGTCGCTGATAAATCATCAACGCCTTCAACTACGGACAACGTATCAGAAGCTACATCAAGCGTGAGTAAATTGTGTACCTTTTGTGGGCGATCTATCCACGCAAGAAGCATGTGCCCCGCTAAAAATGCAGTATGTTATAAGTGCCAAAGAAGAGGACACTTTGCAAATGTATGCAAATCAAAAGTATTTAAAAATATTAATGCTCGGGTTTCAAGTTCTACCTTGTGTGTTATTCATGAAATCCCTAACTACTTGACCCAAGCGAGCCTAACCGCAAAAATAGCAGATACTGAAGTGTCAGCATTAATTGACTCTGGTAGCTCGATGAGTTTTATCAACAAAGACGCAGCTAAGCGCTTAAACATTGAAATTAATCCGTGTTTTGATAATGTTTCAATGGCCACTACTTCGTTGACCGAGAATATTTATGGTTGCTGTTATGTCGATATTACTGTTAATGGTACTAACTATAGTAATGTTAAATTAAGAGTTTTAAAAAACTTGTGTACCGATATCCTACTAGGACAAGACTTTCAGTCACTACATAAACGAGTAATTTTTCGATATGAAGGGAAAAGAGATAATTTTGTTGTTTCTCGGAGTACGTGTGCATTGGCACCAGCTTTAACCAAGCACCCTTCGCTATTTCATAGTTTGTCGAAAGTTTGTAAACCTATCGCCGTAAAATCGAGGCGTTTTAACAGCGATGATCAAATGTTTATCAATAAAGAAATCGATCGCTTGTATTCTGAAGGAATAATTAAACCTAGTATGTCTCCCTGGCGTGCGCAAATCGTTGTCGTTAAAGATGCAAGTAATAATAAGCGTCGTATGTGCGTTGATTACTCTCAAACTGTAAACTTATTTACCGAGCTCGATGCTTATCCTTTACCTAGAATTGAGACTTTAATTAATGATCTTGCAAAGTATCATGTGTTTTCAACGTTTGACCTACACAGTGCATACCATCAAATCCAAATAACTGAAAAAGACCGTCCCTTTACCGCCTTTGAAGCTTGTGAAAAACTTTGGGAGTTTACGAGAATACCCTTTGGTGTAACGAACGGGGTTCCTGCCTTTCAAAGAGAGATGAATAATTTAGTGCAAGTTGAGGGCCTGAAAGATACCTTTCCTTATTTGGACAACATCACTGTTGCAGGTCATACTCAGGAAGAACATGACAGGAACGTAAAACGTTTGTTAGAATGTCTTCAACGTAGAAAGTGAACTTTAAACAATAGTAAAACAATTAATTCTGTTTCTTCTATAAATATCCTAGGCTATTTGGTTGGCAACGGAATAATCAAACCAGACCCCGAAAGGTTACGTCCCCTAGAACAACTTCCTTCTCCTACAAATCCAAAATCTTTGAAACGTGTATTAGGTCTTTTTGCTTACTATGCGAAATGGATAAAGAAATTTTCTGAAAAAATTAAACGTTTGAAAGAAGCAAAATCCTTCCCACTCAATGATTCTCAAATAAACGATTTTCAAAACTTAAAAAAGGAAATTGCGGGGGCAGCTTTACAATCAATTGACGAAAATATGCCTTTGTGGTTGAATGTGACGCTTCAGATGTTGCGATTTCGGCAACGTTAAATCAAGGAGGTCGTCCCGTGGCGTTTATGTCAAGAACATTGCATGGGAGTGAACTACATTATCCGGCTGTAGAAAAAGAAGCAACTGCTATTATTGAAGCTGTTTGAAAATGGACTCATTTTCTCTCCCGACAGCACTTCACCCAGGTAACGGATCAGAGGTCAGTATCATTTATGTTAGATAACCGGAAACGCACGAAGATAAAAAACAACAAAATTCAATGCTGGCGACTAGAATTAGCCTCTTACAGTTACAATATTTTGTATAGACCTGGAAAAGAAAATGCTGCCGCGGACTCACTTACAAGAGGATTCTGCAGTTCGACGTCGATCTCCAGCCTAGCCGAAATTCATGCCTCCCTTTGCCACCCTGGAGTCACCAGACTTTTACATTTTGTACGCACTAAAAACTTACCTTTTTCTACAGGCGATGTCCGTAAAGTCTGCTCATCATGCCGCATTTGTGCCGAACTCAAGCCATCCTTTTACAAACGAGAAGAGAGCCATCTCATTAAAGCATCAAAACCATTCGAGCGAATCAGTATAGATTTCAAGGGACCTCTACCAAGTTCATCGCGTAATAAATATCTGCTAGTAATGATCGACGAATATTCAAGGTTTCCGTTTGCTTTTCCATGCCCCAACATGTATTCCTCAACCGTAATCAGTTGTCTAGAAAAACTTTTTTAGTTTATGTGGGACGCCACAATTTGTGCACTCCGATAACGCTCCTTCATTTTCGTCAGGAAGCATAAAAGAATTTTTGTTAAAGCGTGGTATCGCCTCAAACAAATCAAGTCCGTACCATCCCACTGGTAACTCTCAAGCAGAGCGTTATATCGGTATTGTCTGGAAATCAATACATCTTTCTCTAAAATCCAATAATTTACCTTTATCTTGTTGGGAAACCGTTTTACCTAATGCTTTGCATTCTATTCGATCTCTGTTAAATACTACAACAAATACTACTCCACACGAATTATTCTTTAACTTTAATTGACGTTCTCGTAGTGGGAGATCTTTGCCAGCATGGCTGTCCTCCCCAGGCCCGGTGATGCTCCGCAAATTCCTTCGAAATCACAAAAATGATGACCTCGTAGAGGAAGTGCAACTTCTGGACGCTAACCCCCAATACGCGAACATTTGTTACAGGGATGGTAGAGAAAGCAGCGTTTCCTTGAGTGACCTGTCTCCATGCCCACAAGGGTTAAACTCGCGTGAAATAGAATCGCGATTTCCTATACTCGACGAAGAGGATCCTCAAACATCACCAGTGCAACAAGGAAAAGATGATTTACTGCGCACTACTCCGTCGAAACCTACCATGCAAAGGCAAAGTGGTGATGCTCCCCCTCATCAACACGAAGATTCCCTGCAACAGGACGACCAAAACTCTTTTCTCTCGGCCCCTTCCGAACCAACAGTGCGCAGATCGACTCGGTCAACTAAGGGTGTTCCACCCATTCGATATGGAGAGCCGATTTCTCATTAAGAGGGGAAGATTGTAATTGTAATTGTAATTGTGCGTGGTCAAGCTCGAAGCACGTTCTTGATTGAGTTGTTGTACTGTGCGTTTTATCTCTCTCGTGGTTACTGCAGAACGCTGTCAGAGCGACGCGTGGTTGTTTAGGTGTGTTGTTCTTTAAGTTGTGTTGCTTGTTCCTCTGTTAACGTGCATTTCTGTTTAGGTAACTACGTTTCTTAGTTGATTAAAACCTAAATTCGTTGTGTTTTTGGGTAATTTCAGAACAGTTAAGGTTATTGTTAGGGTAAGGGTTCGATTGTAAAATGGTAGATTTTTTTATGAAGTTAGAGTTAGGATTAGGGTAAGGATTAGATTTCACCACGTTCACCATAAGGGTAAAGGTTAAGATTAGGGAAAAGCTATAATTTTTTATTACTGTAAATTTTTCACTAATTTTTATAAAGCTGCTTAAATTTTACCACCGTAAGTAAATTTTTTGTGGTAAAGTTTTTTGCGTAGGAAATTTAACTAAGACCTTTACAACAGTTCCTCGCAGCTATTTTCTGATTTTAATAAATCTAATTTAAAGTAAGAAAGATTTTGTTCTATCACATTTGCAAAGTTAAATCGTTAAATCAACAGGGAACAGTCGTTTTCAAAAACTGTGCGGGAATTGTCGTCGTAACGTTTACAACGGAGGGACTGAGAAATCAATTGGAAATAAGACAAGTCTTTTTTTAATTTTCTACTATTTTTTAAAATGTTAAAATTGCACAAAACAAGTGTAAACTACAAACTTATCACATTGACATCACACCCACAATCTGAACTCCACCGAACTAGTTTTATGCAGGTGATTAGTTAAATTTTGAAGAAAAGTACGGTAGGAAATTTACGTACGATATCACGCTGCGGTACGATGAGTAACATTGTACGCAAATTTCGTGCCGTTAAATTTTGAAGTACGGTTTAAAATTACGTACGATTTTACGCTACCGTACAAAAATTTTTTCCGTACCGTACTCTTTCCAGAGATGTTATTTAAAGTTTCCAAAAAAGCTTGCTTTCTTAAAACCGAAAGTCATACAAAGTTATCTGCTGAGTACTGATCATCAGTCTGGTGTCGCAGCGCTCACATTCGCCTCATAGACAGTGTCTTAAATGACGCCTTGCTTATAGACACTGGATGCCTGCGTCCCACTCCAACAACCACTTACCATACTTTTAGGCATCCAGCCAACTGAGCTTTGCCGACTGGGAGCGACACTCTTCTTGGATTACTGTGGATTTTTGGCCCTGATCATATCCTGTATGATCTTTTAAATGGGTCCTCAGATGCTCGCCAATAGAGACTAAGATCTAGACGCCCATTTGTGCCAGCTGCGCGAAATCTTTTAAACAACTTTGCCAGACTTGGCATCCGCGCTTCCGAGTGAACAAACCGTAAGTGCGAACATAGAATAAATAGAACATAGATTACTGTGAGAATATGATGATAAGATTTATATGATTAAGGTGTTGCAGCCATGCTTTATACTATCTTGTACTTTTACTTTGTTTGTCATATGCATGTTTTAACGTCTGACGTTGTGCTGCTTCTTTCTTTTCTTGATCTTTTTAATGTTTATATTTTTGTGTTAAACTGTTTAATAATGATCGAGAATAAAAAAAACACTGACAAAAAAAAAAAAAAAACACTGACAAAATACTTCCAGGCTGCGGGTTTTTATACCCAGGACCAGTGCCAGGCCTGTTTGAATGAGCTTGCCCCAAACAGCTTGGGTTAAGCTCGTGTTGGATGCGGACTCGTGTTGGGCAATTCCACACGTGTTCGATCCCAATGGGGACTCACTCCTTCACCGAATTGCGAGTGCAGAGCCTCTGAACAAACCGCAGGTCACGTTTTAATACCATGCTTTATACATTGGGAATCACATGGAGCACGAGGTCAGACGGTTTGGAATGACGAAACTCGATGCTGGTTCAACATCATCATTGCCAGCATCTGATCCAGGCAGTACAGCGGCCTGGGATAGTAAAAGAGTAAACCTTCGGCTCCAGTCCTGATTGTATCTGACCTGGAGTGGATGCCCTTCCAAACGACGACGACGAGACAAACTTAAAACTTCCAGCGTTGAGAAAATTTTTTGGGTGTACATTATAAATAAGATGAAACTTAGTTTTGAGAAGACATAATCAAGCAAATTATATCTCATAAGACATAATCTAACTTATAAGAAGACATAATCAAACCAATTAATCATACTTCAGCGTGGCATCATTTAAACCTTTTGTTTTCAGTATAATTAAACTGTCTTTAAAAACGTTTGAACAATTTTTTTATAAAGTGTAACGGAGTCGCAAACTGCCTCGTCCTTCCTCCAACTCCTTACAAACGCGCTTCACGACCAGCACCAGATTTATAATTTTATTTCACAAAACAAAACAATAATGGCGGCGCCGGTCCGAAACGGTTTTTCTAAACAATAACATAAATATTACATTAAATAACGCATAAACACAATATACACTCACCAACGATGTTGGGCGGACGAGCAAAGGAAGTATCAAATAGCAATTCTCTACCTTAAGTAGACAACGTCCAAAGGGACAAATATAGCAGCCAAATCAATCTGAAGGCTATGCCAAATGCCAAGTTACAGCCAGCTCAAGAAAAGGCTTACCAAAACAACGCGGCATCACTCTATGCCCGACAGCCGCGCAAGAACACAACTAAAAGGTAGTGCTGATTATTCAGCGCCGATACAAAAGGCGCACCGGCTCGAAACCCGTACCCAACACCTAATTCTTAAATAATTTACGCGAACGACGTAACATAAAGTGTTTTTTATAGATGTTTTAGTATTTTGACAATGATAAGTTGATAACATCAATGTATATCTCTAAAAAGTTCAAATGCTCTACCCGTGACAATACGAAACCGAAAATCAATAAAGCATTTTAATTTAAACTGACGTTTCATCGGTCAGATATTAACCGACATCTTCAGAGATTAAAATGTTCACAATAACAACTGCTAAAAGCTCATCATCGCAAAACGTAGAAATGCGCGCAACGTCAAACAGTGGGACGGTAACTTTATAACAAGTAGTGATGACGAGCTTTTAGCAGCTGTTATTGTGAACATTTTAATCTCTGAAGATGTGGGTTGATTTCTGACTGACGAAACGTCAGTTTAACTGAAAATACTTAGCTGATTTTTGGTTTGGTATTATCACCGTAGAATGTTTGAAGTTTTCAGCAATTTTATGTCTAGTGAACCAAACATTACATTTTTATCAATTGCTCTTTTAATTATTAAATAAAGATTAGTAGTAAAATAAATCTTTTATTATTAAACGTTCTTTAATAAAACAAATCTTTATTTAGTAAAAGAAAGTTTAACAGTAAACCTAACGTTAGTTGGTTAAGTTACCCATTTTTTCATAAGAAGTAAATTAGCTTAGCCTCTGTATTGCTGCTAATATTTGGCTTATCTCAATAATCATATGCTGTTGTGTAAAAACAATTTTTGACCCTTTCAAATTGCTCCCTGCTCTTTTCAAAAGAGAAGGCATAGGTAGGCATGTACAGAAACATTGAGTTAGATTTGTCCCGACAATCAAAGAAACTCGACAAAAATATCAGATCGATTAAACGCAAAGACTTTTACTTTGGTTTTTATCTACATCAAAAATTCAGGACGAAAATAGAGATCATGAACTCAATTGAAAATGATAACTTTTTTTTAGTCTTCACCTTAAATTTGGGACGAAAATAGAGATTTTAGATACTAATTGGAAGTGATCACCTTTTTTTTAGTCATCACTAGATTTTTACGCTGAAAACGGCTGTAATACTCTATATTGCAACTCTGTAAAAAATTCCTTTTTAAAAATAAGGTAACTTTTTTAATTTTTTTCCCCCATCAAAATAGCTTTCTGGTGCCCCTGATAGTTGCTATGGAAAACTATCGTACTAATAAGTACTCTATTTTAGTAAAATACGGAATTTCGACAGACTATGATATTTTTTTTGGAAGTACTGAGTACGGGAAACCATTCTGTCCAGTATTATGCCTAATCCCTAGTTTTGTGACAGTCGAATCGCGTGCCAAATTAAACTTTTTTATTTTTATGTTTTAGTTTTGATAACTTTTAAAAAATATAAACAAAAAATTAACAGCGTCCTTATTTCAGCTATTAGACTTTTTTCTTAAGGCATATTCAATTTTGATTAGTGTCTCATCCCCGACTAACATTGTGTTCAAATTTTATTAAATCAAAGTTAATATCAGCTTTTTTAGCTTTTATTATAAGAATTATATATTACCGAAAGCTTGTTTGAAAATGAATTTCCGCTCTTAATTTCAGCCTGACTGCTACTTGATGCAATCTCTTCCTTGGGAATTTCTTGAAATGGAGGCCCATATTTGTTCAAAGAAACCCTTTCTATGTCGATGTTTCTTCTTGGCTTCTTCAAATGTTCGATTTCAAATATCTCATCAAACTTAAAGTTTTCAAAATCCTCTTTTATTTTTTTAGTTGGAGGCTCATATTTGTTTAAAGAAAACCTTTCTATGTCGATGTTTCTTCTTGGCTTCTTCAAATGTTCGATTTCAAATACTTCAGCAAAGTTAAAGTTTTCAAGATCCTCTTTTACTTTTTTAATTGGAGGGCGATCTTTTGCACTTGTTTCCCAGCAATCGGTAACAATTTTTTTAAGGTAACAAAAAACCTGATGTTCCATTTCATTGTTCAAAGATTTCTCTGTTTCATCAAAAAAATTTGTATCGGGTTTTTGTCCTTTACTTTCGACCAAAGAAATAATCGTGTGAATGGGAGTTCTGGTAGGTCCTTGAAATATTTCTTGACGAGTTATAATCTCATACCCAATCATTCCAAAGCTGTACACGTCCATTTTACAAGTTCTTTTTATCAAAAGATTTTTCAAAAGTTCTGGTGGCGAGTACAATGCTGTATACTGATGTCTGCTTTGTTTAAACTCTGCTGATGCCGAAAATGCGTCTGATGCCATAGCAATACTCACAGCACCGAAGTCAGCTATTTTTGCGATTAGATTCTCATTTAAAAGAATGTTTTGCAATTTCAAGTCTCCATGAATGTAAGATCGATCAGAAAAGTTGTTATGAAGATAATCCAAACCAGAAGCTATATCATGAAAAATTCTCCATCGTAGAAGCCAAGGAATATCTTCAATTTCTTTTTTGTGAATAAAAAGATCTTCCAGATTATATCCTGTTGCTTCTTCCATAACCAATCCATAGCAACTGTTCCAACTTGTTACACCATGAAATTGAATAATATTTTTGTGTTCCAATCTTAAAAGCACTTGTGCTTCTTTTTCTATGTTACTTTTAGTGCTTGATATAGTATCATCAGAGCCAGTAAGACCAACACATTTTACAACAACATTTTTCAATTCGCTGTGAAAACAGCGTCGAACTGATGCATAACTACCGTTGCCCAAAAAATCTGTTTTGTCGAAACTAGTTAAAATATCTGAAGATTTAAAAGTTCTCATTTTCTACTTTATCATTTTGTTCGTTCAAGAAGTCTAATCATATAGTTCAATAAGTTATTTAAGTGTCCAGAAAATCTTTAGACAGCAATCGAACATCTAAATTTAAAATGTCTGAATGAATAATAGACATATTGAACAAAACGTCAAAATTCAAGTAAAGACATTTTTTTTATTCGCTCGTTTAACACGCAGCTTTGCATTGTTTTTTCTAAATTAACATAAGTAGCACGTCACACGTAACAATTATTAATGCTTCAAATGTTACTTTAGAGAAAAGCAATAGTTAATAAATTTACATTAATCAAAACTAGGAGCCGAACAAAAATTGATATATAACTTTTAACGATAAAAAGCATTTAAAAAATTTTGAAGATTTAAGCGTTTTTATTTTGCAAATTACTATTTGTAGTGGCTTCAAGAAGTTTGAAAAGGCGTCCTAGACATGGGTAAAGCCATAGTGAGAGCCAAAGGAGCTATAGCCAGGAGCACCAGAATTGAAAGACAAGAGGACAATTTTCCTTTTTGTCCTGCAATATTTTAAAACTTGGCGCATAAGGGAGCAGATATATTGCCCCTTGACATTCGCATGAAAAAAGAATTGCATTAAATCGCTTTTACAATTATATAATATTGACCAAAATTAGATCCAGCAAAATTTGTAAAGTTTTGATTGAGACATGAAGTGACTTTTTTTGAAAAGAGCCAAATTGTGAATAATAGTGATAGGTTGAGAATGGGAAACCAAATTTTAAAAAAGCATTTTGGGGGTTGAAAAGGCACTCTAAACAAAGATTTTTACTAGAAGACATGGTGAAGAACAAAAAAAGTTTCCACTTACGACAGGGGCATCCGACCAATTGACTTATCAAAATATTAGCGAGTCGTGTAAATAAAACACCCAGGCCGAATTTTACAAGTGAAGACTTTTTTGTCTTCATCATGTTTTCTAGTAAAAGTTTTTTATTATGCAAAAATTTTGGTTTGTTAAAACAGCCTTTTCAACCAAAAAAGGCCCTATTTTAAGTTTTATCCCTCTCCCCAAAATTTTCCCGAGCCCTTGGCTATAAACGCTCCTAGATTTAATGTTTTATTCCATTTTGTTCTTATTTTTAAAAGCATTGTTTTTGAAACTCATATAGCTATTTTTAAAAAACAATAGTTTATCTGGAGTTAAATGTTTAGTCTTTATTTATTACGAAATCTAATTAAAATTTTATAAAAACAGCTTTTTAATCTGTTTTACGGTAGAAATTCTTTCAATTGAAATGTCAATTAATATGATAATTTGTAGTAATCCCGCAAAAAAACGTAACAAAGAAATAACATAAGATAATATTCTTAATATACAACAACTCTATAAATTAAATATCTCAATTTGCATGTACAAATCATTCCACAAGCATTTACCATCAGCATTTAACAATATATTTCAAAGAAAAACGTCCACTGTAATTACTAGAAGTAACTCTCAAATCATACCTATATCATGCAAAAACACAGTAACAAAACAATCAATAAGATACATTGGTCCACAAATTTGGAATGAATTACCTGAAAAAATAAGACTGTGTAAATCCTTGAGTACATTTGTTAAAAAATCTAAAGCATTCTTCCTTGAATAACAATTAAACTTATAAACTCTTACGTAGGTTATCATTTAATATCTTTTGCTGGTCTTCCTTTTCTTGTGTTTCAGGAAAACAACTGAACAATTTGAAAATCTTCAACTTTACGGCGGTCAAGAAAAGACTCAAGGAAAGTTCTGCAGGATCATTCTTGTTTCTACCTGAACAATTTTTTTAGCTATTGCATAAATTTTATTTTACTATTTATTGTTGCTACTTTGCATCGGTTTTTGTAGATTTTTTTTTTTTTTATTAATATGTTTTCTTATGTTGTTTTCGCCTTTTTTTTTTTTAAAGGGTGTAATGTTTTTGTTTTTGTTTTTGAATTTTTCTTTACTGAGGTTTTTGTTCGAGAAATGATATTTTAATCCGCAACAGGATTTCTTTCGGTGGGTTTGTTTGCCTGTTGGGCTGGTAGAATATGTTCATGCTTTTACATATCTTTAAGAACTGATTATATTCTTCGAGCCAAACTCTGCTATTGTCCCACCATTGCACCGCCCCCATAGCGGTGTTTTATTAAGCAAATAACCTCGGTCTTATGCTTTATTTTCTTTCCTTTTCTCTTTCTATTTTTTTAAACAATTTTATGAAGTAAAGCAACCTTGCTTCTATATGATACAACAAGTCACACTTTTCATTGCTAATTAGCAAGTCACAACGTCAACTCGTTTTGTTGCTTCTTCCTTTTTCTAACCCCGTCTTTAACAACACACAAACTTCTCAACATTTTGTTATCTTGTTCATGTGGCGGAGCAGAAATAAAAGAAAAACTGAACTGAACTGAACTAAACTGAACTGCAATTAAGCATTTTTAGAGGTAGTAAATGCTATTTTTCAAATTCAGAATAAGCTTATTTTACAATTGTTTCACAACAGTTTCATTAAATTTCGGCACTTTCCCTGCTTGGTAGTATTGAGTCTTGTATTCTAAATTTTAGTCATATTTTTATAAAACTAAAAAACCAAAATAAAAAAAGTTCAAGCGGACAGCGATATCTTGGCATATCTGGAAGCAGGTCGGGGTAATTGCTTGTCCTATGTATTAGCGCCTCCGTCGCTTTTTGGTGAGTCAGGAGAATAAATATAGAGATAAAATGAAATAAATGAAAATGAAAATTAAAGGAAAGTCTGATAGAGTCCTTCACACTTCACATTTTTTCTTTGTTCGCGTATTTAAATTCAGTACATGGTATTTGAGTAGTCGCGTGCTGTAATAATGAAAGTTTGTTTTGATTGTTATCGTAATGCACAATTTGTCAATACTAAACATCAGTTGTAGGCAGAATTTTTCGAAAATGTGTGTAAAGCTAATAAAAAATTCAATATAAATCTCTATTATTACCCATCAAAAATTGACAAAAAGGAAAAATTCTTAGACTTTTTTAGCATCAGTTAAATGAGCAAAACATAAAGGTATATGCCGAACTATATACTAGGGTTCTTCCACAGTATGCCGCACTGTTAAATCTATTGAAAACTCAATAGATTGTTTAGAGATTGCTGTGTGCAACACTTGCAATGAAGATATCATTGCTGCAGAAAAGCGTATATACATGGCACACTGTAAAACTGCAAGGTATTCACTTAAGTTGATGCATTACAGTCAACGTTTTACCAGCCTCCTACTTAAATTAAAATGCAAAACAATTAATTACATTATATCTTTTACCTACCTTTGAATGTAAAAAAGTACCTTTTGCCAATAAAATTGAGATGATTCCCAACCTTTCTAAGCTTAAAAGTAAAGTATTCGCAGAAAAGCTTTGTCAATTCTGTTTAATTTTTCTAACCATTTATAAAAAGACAGAACTATACTTGATGAAAATTTTATTGTTTGCAGAGTAAAGCAACCTTTAATTAAGCAAACATTTTTCTTTAAAAATGACTCAATAGCTTCAAGTAATTATGAAAGTTAAGTAAACAATAAGTTCTTCATAAAAAAACATTTTGCGATGTTTTGCATGTATGCTTCATATTGTGTTGCCAGTTTATTGAAAGCCGATCACCACTGAGTCAAAAAACCTGGAACATTTTTTAAAATAGAACTTATAATCTACAACAGGCCGGTGTGCATATCTCGGACCATATTATTTAGTTGGCCGATGTTCGCTTAACACTAGAATTACCGCCTTTTTGACCTACCTAGCATTACTGCGAGCGGTCAAAATGATCGTTTGTTCAATAAAGAAAAAAATGCGCATTAATTTACCTTTACTTTATCTTATACGTATGTTTTAATTTTGGTAGTACAGACGCTCCTCAACTTACGTTTTAGTTACGTTCCGAACGGCCGAACATAACGTAAAAATAAACGTAAGTTGTTACTGTACGTTCCAGTAGTGTATGACCGTTCATACTATACTCAGGGGTCAGAGGCAAGGATTTCCAAAAATTGATGTTCTCTAAAAAAGAAAAAGGGCTTTGATCTCGTCTTTCACTTTTTTCTTCCAAAATCATGGTGACCTCTAAAAAAAAATCTTCATTTTAATTTCAGCCCTAATTTCGCTATTTTTCTCCCAAAATCATGGTGATCTCTAAAAAAAAAGTTTTCAAAAAAAAACGTAAAGTTGAAAAAACGTAAAACGAATGAACGTAAGTAGAGGAGCCTCTGTATACCTAGTAATGACTTGAATTTTTGTAGGTGTGAGTTTGGTGCGTTGTAAGGTGCTTTTTAATATTATGTCCTGGAATATACTGCATAAAACTTGATCTTGAATTACATTGTAGACCTTCAACCTGCTTTTTAACTGCACGGTTGAAATTTTTTCCAATCTTTCATTGTATTTACATCAAACATTAACTCTAAAATTAAATAAAAAACATTTTACCTTAAAATGAACTTAAAATATCAAATACTTATTTTTCATCTTGCTGCTGTTTACATAGACCCCAAGCAGCTATTCAAAAGCATACAAAGACAAAGATATTAGCAGCGATATGCACAATCTATACATTCAACTTTTACACAATCTGTACACTTTCCGCAAACCGATCCACGGCATCCACAACAAAATTTTGCAGTTTTGTTTTGTTCACAGTTCACATTAACTTGGCATTGCTTTCGCTTTTTGCTTCTGTAAACCATTAAATTTTGATAAAAATTGTTAAACAGTGGGGGCAAAACTGCGGCTATAATGGAGCTGTCTTTCCTTAAACATGTCTTCTCTCAGTTCTGTGGCGAGCTGAAATATAAAATTTCTTCTCGGGGTAGCATCTCCAGCTTTCTTCTTGTACAACATATTGGCGTTGATACAAACAAGGTTCAAAACATTGTAAAAGACAGCTACCGGCCACCGCCGTGTACCTGCCTTCACCGTGTATTGTCGTGCCATCTGGCCAGTAATATCAATACCACATTTAGTTTTGTTGTAGAATGTAACTGTTTCCGGTTTATTTTTTGTTGTTGTGTCGACTATAACATATATGTGGATTGTGCTAAAAATACAAACATTCTTCTTTTGTTTTCACTGGTAAACTGACAAAGTTGTGGCTTGCTTGTTGTCCTATTGCTGAAATATCTACTCTGCTGTAAATCTTTTATCAGTGGTGGAACTTCCGTTCGGATTTTGTTCAGGGTCCCGTCATCTTTTTTTTCCGGAGCTGTGTGGCAAGATGAGTCGAAGTAAAAAAATTGTAAGTTGTAACGTTTTTTTCTTTGCCTAATGGCTCCACTATCTTTATTACCACACTTTCAGACAATCTTTGTGTTGCTAATCTGGCTTCATTTTTGCCAAGATACAGTATGGCGTTAAGTTTCTATTTAGATTTCACACCAACTGCAGGCCAAATTTTGATTTTTGTCCACTTTGTTGGCCATATATTGTGTAAATCTGCAGCGGGCTTTAGTTGGGAATAATTGTTCGTCCTCTGTAATACTGTATTTTCTTTTGGTTTGTTGCAAATATTACTGTTTTTAATAAACTTATCCCAGACGGCCAAAATTAAAGCAAATTTATCCGTTTGAATTCGAGAAAATCTTGTACTCCGCATATCAAATCGAAGAAATCTCATGATTTTGCAAAAGCGATTTCTATTCATATTTTCTGGAAAAAAAGGTACTTGAAGTAAATAATTTTTCTTCCCAAAACTTTTCATCTGACACTCTTCAGGGGAAATCGCCAGAATAAAACAGAATTGAAACCAAACTGAGTTATAAAGGGGAAAACAGAGTTCTCATTGGCTGAAAGAAGTTAGCCAATAAGAGAAAAGATTAAGAAATTTTCAAAGAGTGGATGAATTCTTTTTGTTTACACAGAAGGGAATTGATAGATTTAATAAAAGTCGCTTCAAGAGCAGAAAGGTGAAAAGAAGAGCGACCTCGAGCGAGAATAGAAAATTTTTCTTTGCCGTAGTGAAGAAGAGGCATTGGGCGTTGTCAAAAAGATGTTGACCAATGGCGGATTCGTGAAATTGTTGTGGGCGTGTGTTAGCCTTGCAAAAGCGGGAAAGACTTTGGCGGTTGTGAGAGGCAGGAGGATTGGCGATGAATCTAGGAACGTGTTGTTTAATTCGCTCTTCTAGGCGTTGAGACGTGCGACCAACGTACCGACTATCGCAGTGGCACACAAACTGGTAAATAACATTTCTGTGATGATGGGAATGTACATTCCCATTATCACATCGGTACCTAGCAACTAATTTTATTTCCGAATTGTTTGGAGTAAGCCCATCACCCTGCGTTTGTGCTGCAGTACTTGTATCATTGCTTCCACTGCTAGAGCTCACAAGTTGACGAAATCCAGGATCAGTTTGCTCCAAGTCATGACTATCAGGCTCAGAAGCTCAACTACTTGTATTTTGTAGGTTTGCTGATGTTGAAATAAACAAAATCTCTGAACATTACTTATTTTGTCAACCACTAAATGTAAATTCAACTTTTGAAGCTATAATTCAAACACTTGACTATTACTTCAAGCAAAATGAACTGAGTTGGGAAAACTGTATGTCGGCAACAACAAATAGCGCTGCTGCAATGCAAGGAAAGATTAATGGGTGATTTGGTTCAAATTTTAAATATTTTAGCAAAGATTCGAACGCGCGTTTCGTCTGCGTGTTCCTATTAAGAGCGCGTCTTCTCGGGTTGTTTTTCTCAACCGGCTCAATCAAAACGTGCAATTTTTCTTGGGTCGACAACCCGAAGACAAACTGTTTACTAACTGCCATCATAGACTCGCTGAGATACGCTCTGCAAGTTAAAAAAGCATATTTTGAAGTCAGATAATAGTAGTTGAATCTATACTAGTGGTTGAATCGATGGAGATCATCTTTTTCTTGATGTTGCAGAACCGTTAATAGTCATTATTTATTTATTCATTTGTTCTAATCAAATTTTTGGTGCGTTGGAAAATTTCCGTAAGTTGGTAATTTTAAATTCTTTATTGTTGTGTTTTTTTATTTTTGTGTCTTTGTATCTCAAACCAAACCTCGATTGAACGTTCACGTCAATTGGACAACGCAGCTTAGTTATTAGAAGAAAATAGATTAGTTCAAACCAATGGGGTTGTCGCAAAGATAAAGAAAGTTTCTCCAGATTCCGTTCCAATCCATTGTGTTATCCATCAAGAAGTACTAGTTGCAAAAAAATGAAAGGAATGGCTAATAACAATGCAAGTGCAATATTTGAAAATTTTCTCAACGAAATCGTTAATGTAGTCAATTATATTAAGAGGCGCGCCAAAAAACATAGAATGTTCATTGAAGTTGTGCGAAGG
This sequence comes from Diplosoma virens, assembly GCA_963680785.1. Taxonomy (NCBI): domain Eukaryota; kingdom Metazoa; phylum Chordata; class Ascidiacea; order Aplousobranchia; family Didemnidae; genus Diplosoma; species Diplosoma virens. Next base: position 17,876,231 of record OY796894.1, on the reverse strand, counting down.
AATGAAAGCATCATATAAAGGTTGCTATTTCACAGTGAAGTTCGTTGGTTTTCAAGAGGAAGAGTTCTCAGTAGAGTGTTTGAACTAAGAAAATAATTGGGGACATTTTTTTTGGAGGAAAAGGATTCACGAGCCACTAATTTTTTAAAAATTTTTGGTTAGCAAAGCTCTCTTACATGGCATGCATATTTAAGCATCTCAACAAACTGAACATCAATCTTCAAGAAAATGACAATGACGTTTTTAAAAGTACTGGTAAAGTTAACGCTCTAAAAATGAAATTACCTCTGGAAAAAGAGTCGAGTCGAAAAATTTTTCTGATTTTCGTATTTTGAACAATTCTATTAACAAATGTGAAGAAGGTTTTGAGGAATCAATAATAATTGAACTGATGCCATTAATATTGACTCGTCTAGATTTGCTGCAAGAAAATTTTGAGAGTTATTTTCCGAAGGAACAAAGTTGTTATCAGGAAGCAAATTCCTGGATTTTGCAACCATTTATCGATGGACCCACAGAAGATGAGGAGCTGCTTGATCTCCGAACAGATCTATTTCAGAAAGTTGCATTTAAAGACACACCATACGGTGAAAATTTGGGTGAAAATTTGGCATGTACCTGAGTATGAAAAACTGTCTGAAAAAGCAATTTCCCTACTGATTCAAATACCATCAGCGTATTTGTGTGAAAATGGGTTTTCCACTTTAAGCCAAATAAAGTCCAAGAAGAGAAATTCAATTGAGAAAATTGACCATTTAATGCGCGGAGCTCTTGAAACGAAACTAATTCCACGCTATGACTTATTGGTAACAAAATTGCAGCCACAGAAAAGTTATTGACCCGTGATAAACGTTTGAATCATTTATTATTGTTGTTTTTTAATCAAAAAATTACAACTATATCTGATCTAACTATGTACGAGAGCGTTTATACTTAGTTTTGTTTTTTTTTAGTTCATCGCTATTGTCTTTTCCTGTTCTATATCTGTTCAAATGTACCTACTTTATGTAACAGTATCTGGATTTGCGACAATTTAGAAAACCGTATGACCAATTTCTTGCCAACTGGTTTTCTTTGTCATAAGTAATAAGTATATATATGTCATGACAATTTAGGACACAGATAAAGACGCCGGTATTGATGTGGGTATTAGAACAATTTCTCCACAAGGGTGCATGAAACTTAGTATTTCTTGCAAAGGTGCAAGAGAGAAAAAAAGGTTGAAGATCCCAGTAACTTGTTAAAATATTAATATTTCAAAAAATATTTTAGTCCTGATTGTTTTCTGTTGTTAATAATTTATTAAGGATCAAGTAAAGATGGCACATCTCACTTTGAAAAGGATGTATTATCTTTACTAAGTCAAATCAAAGATGTATCATCTTTACTTAGTCAGTTTGGCAATGTACAATCCTTACTCAGCTTTTTTAGGGGGACGCATAATTCTAAATAAAACATTTCCACTATAAAATTCTAAAAAACCTAACCTTAAACTTAACTGATATTCATTAATTAAATTGGGTTTAAAGTAATGTTTTTAATTTCATTTAACAAAATTTAAAAAAATTTTAACAAGATATACATTATATTTTTATTAGGTCAGCTTAGAGATGTATGATCTTTACTAGTAGTCCAAGAGACGTACCATCTTTATTTGATCCCAATTAATCTATTTCGTACTGTTGATAAAGTACCATATCAAACAGCTGCGTAAAGACCTATTACTATTGTGTACTGGGATATTAACTTTTATTCCTTCATTTTTTCATTAGCTTATCCCAGAGTGCTTTTGCCATCCTTTTTGTAAAAGTGTTGGACAACTTTTTTATTTAATTTTTAAACAGAAGTATGTTAATTTACTAAAAAAATGCTACAGTGTAGTCATTTTCATTAATTTATTAATTTCTACGTTTATGAAACGTTTTGTTTAACAATGTTGCTCAATTTTTCCAGGTCAATTTAAGAGAGGCCCGTTCCCAAAGACAATAGGGGCCATTTTCTCACAATTTTTTTGGCATGCAGGTAATTTTTTAATAACGTACATTATTTGACAGGGCCAAAACGTAATTTTAACTGAAGCCCTCCTAAAAACTGGAATTGAAGGCGGAAAACCAGATGAAAACAAGCAACAGGTAAAAGAATTGGTCGAGTGGTTAAAGCACCGGACTGATGATCAGCATGATCTAGGTTCAAAACCCACTTACGCCATTCTGTTGTGTCCTTGGGAAAGACACTTTACGGCACTTTCCCCTGCTTGGTGGTCTTGACAAGCAGTACTAAATTGCAGTAATATCTCTACTAACTTACTAGCGGACAGCAATATCTTGGCATCTCCGGAAGCAGGTCGGGGTAATTGCTTACCCTATGTATAGCGCCTCCGTCGCTTTCCTGCGAGTCAGGAGGATAAATATAGAGATTAAAATAAAATAAAAAATAATAAAAATTTAATTGCAAGCAATTTCAAACAAAATTGTCAAGAAAAATTCTTAAATTGCCATGTCTAAGTTACTGGGAATACCAATAGCGCAATAAGAAACTACAAGTGAAACAGGAAAACGCAAATTGAGCAATAATATTTGTAGAAGCATTTCGCTAAAAAAAAATCATAAAAAGTTTAAAGAATGATTTAAATGCATATTAAAAACAATTAATTTGGTCGCTTTAAACTAGGCATGGTAAAATAAAATAAAACACTTTTGGTATAACAACAAATTTTGGGTAAAATATACAAAAATATTTTAATAGTGAACTAAATATGTTAAAGTCAAATATTAATCGACTAAAGAAAAAAATACGTAAAAACAACCAGTTCATAATATAAAATATTAACAGTAAGTTAAAAGACCTTGTGTGTTACAAAATTTGAAAAATGTGTTTCCAAAGTAAGTTTAAGAAGAAAAAATTTACATCAATAAAATTTTTTGGTGTGCGAATAAAAAAAATTGGGTTAAGGACTAATTATAACTAATTTCTGGAATGAAAAGTACAATTGTTTAAACCTTGTCGTCGATATACGTGTTATTTCGCCCTTAAACTTTTAATTTGTCACCTATCTTTTTTGTTGGCAACACGGTGGCGTAATTCTTCTTTGTCTTAACTGAATTAAGCACATAGCGAGGTGCTAGCTGAGATATGCTTGTGTTCTTTATGTATCAATTTTAATCTATTAATTTGGAAGATAATAACCGATGTTCTATTTGCTAAATTAACTTTATATTTTAATATTATATTGTACTTGTTTCAGACTGTGAAGTATTAGTCTAAAACCGCCGGACCAGTTACGATAACATTATTAAATTACAATATTGATATAAACTGTGTCGGGTAACCTCTTCTGTGCGAGAGAAGTTTAGCTGGCTCCATACCCTCACGGTCGGTGTTCAAATAGGACCAGAGAGAGAGAAAGATCTAGCGAGTTTCTGTGTCTCTTATATCTTTCGATTGTCTGTCTGTGTGACAATTTGTCTCTCTCCGTTTTCAAACCTTACGCATAAGCTTAAATCAACTAAAAAAAGTCAACATATCTAAATAGAAAATAACTACAAATTAATAGAAAATGATGTAAGTGCACAGAACTCACTTAATAAAATGCGATAACTATTTCCACTATGTGCACCAAATAGTTTCCGAATAATGCAGATATTAACTCTAGCAAACAACCTGATCACGCAACAAGCAACTGACGAACTAGACCGCGAGCAAGCACTCAACATTAATTACTTTAATTCTATATACATATGTAACAAAAATTTTATTCCGGCTATTTACACTGAAGCATAAGCATATAGCTTAAAGTTGCAGTTTGCACGCTAACAAAAGTATAGGCCTAAAATTTATATAATCATAAGAAACACCAACAGTAAATTTTAGAATGGTTTGTTTTTGCCAGATGGGCAATCTAACTTATCCTGGTTTTTAACATTTTTTATTAAACAAAAGCATTACTGTTTTTTGAGCCAAAAAATGTAATACATATTTTATTAAATGACAGGTAATAATCATTAAACTTCAATTAAAATCATTGCTAAGGTTTCGGTCAATTAGCAAGCACATAAATAGAAACTAAAAGCAAGCATTTAAAAAGTGTTTCTAAATTTGATTGCCATATACACAACATGGAATAAAACAGAATCAGGTTTTAACAATAAGCATATAAAAAAACTATAATTGAAAACTTTTAAAGTTTTTAATAAAATTGTGGAAGTTTTTAACTTATTTATTTGAATCCTGAAACAAAGTAAAAATTGAAAAACAATTTTACTTTGTTTATTACTTTATCCGGACCAAAAAATCTTTCATAACAATATTTAGATTTTTCAACTTTTTTAAATAAATTTCCAATAACTTTTTTTAAGCTTTTGCTCATTGCTTCTTTACTATCCAAAACCAAAGGCCTAAATATTTTTCGATGCCGCTCCGAAAAATATTTTTTTTAAGAAAAGTAATAAACAGCTCTATAATGCTTGCAAACAACCCAACAACAAACGTTAAACTTAATATTAAAAGATTTTTCAGTTGGTATTTTTACAAATTTATCTAAGCATCAATTGCTTGCTCAAAATGATTTCTGGCAGCATAATACTTTACACAGTAAATGAAGCATAAAATACAACTTAATATTTCCTTCCAGTTAAAACTTAGAACTATAGAACTTAGCAACAAAAACACAACTAAACTTGCAAAAAATATGCAATGCTGCACAAGAACCTAAAGATAAGTTCTTTTTTAAAAAAGATAAACAACTAAATAAATTCAATGATCTCTGAAAAAAACGCAATTATGATAATGATCGTTATAAATGTATAAAAGGAATACTTGCTACGAAAGAAAAAGTAAAATACTAATCATTAACAAGAACCCTGTAAAACAAGTAAGAATGGTTAAATGAATAAATCAATTAACAGAAAAGTGTCGACAGGCTTATTTCGTTAGTTAGGACCCATCAACGAATAAGATCTTTATATCGACAGTGGCTGAGCCAATTTAAAACTTAAACACAATCTCCGCTTATTCAAATTTCTTGTTTTTAAAGCCATACAGCATCTGAACTTTGGTGAAGCAGTAAGATGCAAACAAATCACTTTTAACATAATTGCGTAAAGTATTGCTAGATTAAGAAAAATCACGCTTAACTTTTCAGTTCAATTTTAGTAAACCAAGAAGAATTAACCTTGACTGGTTAAAGTAAATACGATAAAAAATATGCCAAAACTTTTTATATCAAATAGCAAGAATATAAATGATTGCAGTACACTTTACAATTATTGCTTTAGTCTTTGGCAAAGCGAATTCAATTTCCCTCTAAGATCTCTACTCATTTTTTCTGGACGATTCAAAACAAATTCGCATTTTTCTGTAGCGTTTCGAAAAAGATCCTGTGCATCAAAATAATGAACGGATCGAGCATAGTTGTACACAGCCCAACAAAGAACATTAAATCTTACTTTGAAAGATTCTTCTGATTTTATTTCAAAGAATTTAACATAGCATTTAACTGCTTGCTCAAAATTGTTTCTGGCAGCATAATACTTTGCACAGTAAATGAAGCATAAAGTACAACTTGATATTTCCTTCCAGTTTTCTACAGAAATTTCAAAAAGATCATTGCAATTTTTATCAGCATCTACAACATCCACTTCATAATCAGTTGACTTTAAAAGACGAGCATTGATTCGGGTGATGGATCTTAATAGCACAATTCGAGTTAGAAGTTCCGAAGGGCCAAACACTTCTTTTAACATTCCGTTTTCATACATCTCAGTGTTTTCCGTTTTAGTTGATAAGGACGATTTGCAAAATTCTAGCACTTTCACATTGTCATCAACACTTGTTTTTTTTAGTTTAAGTACAATCGGGATTAATCCACCAGTTTGGGACAAACGTTCTACTAACAAAGAAACATTACATGCAGTTCTACATTCAACTGCAATGCACTTACTGAGCCAATTCATCCATGAGCATTTTTTGTCATATTGGTGAGCTTCATTCAAATCGGCATACAGTACAAGTCGGCTATAACTGTGGAGAATAGATGCAACTCTTTCGGCATAAAAAATGTGAGCATAATCTTCATTTGGTAAAAACAATTTGCACTTTTGCATTTCTTCCAGTAACAATTTGTTAGACTCCTTTGACTTGATGAGTTTTTCAACTTCTTTAAAAGAATGCATACTTGAACTTTTTGATTTCAAAAAATTAATTTCTTTATCATCAAAATGCATTTCTAATTTGGAAGCATATTCTATTGTGAAGCTGTTAGGTAAAATGGCCCCTTTTTCTTGAGACTTTGAAACAATTTCTTTAGCCAAATTAGGATCAAACTCTTTATCTTTGCATTCCAATTGTGCGAGATTATCCCAAACTAGTTCCAAAGCTTTATCAAAAAATTCTCCACATAACTTTAAAAACAAAGTAGGAGATTCATTGAGCATAATAGCTGCTGCAGTTTCATACAAATAACTTGTCAGAGCTTTTAACAAGGTGCTATTTTCATCTCGTAGTATTTCATTTTCATTTTCAATATGATTTAGCAAAGTCTGAACATGTCTTCGCAGCTGATGCATTTGATCAGAATGAAACTTTTTTCTCATGTCTTTTGATACTAATCCCGACATTATTTCAATTGTTTTCTTCAGAGGACTAAATGGCTTATACAAAGCTGAATGACGGTTCAATCGAAAAGCAATGCTAACACCTTTATGAAAAGTAATTTCTTTTTTATCAGTTTCACTGCACATGTCATGGTCAAGCAGCTTAGTGATTAATTTTCCAACATCAGCTTTATTCATTATGTTTGTTTTTTTCACTTTGCTTTCATGAAGTAAACTATAACAATACTCCACTGCAAAGCGAGGAATGCGATCATAGTTAAAATATGAAAGACAGAGTAAGATTTTCCAATGTAAACAAGCAGTGTTGTCATCTTCATCTGTTGGTATAAATGGTAATACGATTGCTTGAAATACATGCTTGGCACAATCGCCGAACTCTTTCGTAATTGCCTCTTCTTCATCACGAATGATTTCATATTCAGTATCTTGCAATAAGTGAAGATAATCACTGTAGTTAATTCTGGCGTCATCACAATATCCTTTTGCTGCTTGAAGTCCTAAAGGTATGCCACTAAATAGCTGAAATATTTTTGTAGCAGACTCTTTATTTGGTTTATCATTAGATAGCAAATATTCAAGAGCTTCAGACTCATCAAAGCCAGTAACTATTTCTTTTTTGTAAATGCTCATGCGATTAGCTTCATCCTCTATAAGAATTGGATTTCCTGTATTTGATGTGACATAAAAATGCATAGTTGGCTTTCCTTCAGGTTCTAAGGAACTACGAGATAGCTTTCTCAAAAAATCTTGAAGCAATTTTATATTTTGTTTTTCTTCATACGAATCTGGATCTGGATCTTCAACAATAATCAAAACAGGAAAGCTGCATAAAAGAAGTGTTTGAACCAGCATGTCACACACATTATCATTTAAACCATCCTTAATTGATTGATATGTTTCTTTGTTTTGTATATGAGCATTCTTAAACAGCTCATCAGTCAACTTTTGAAGCTCTTTATTTACATCATGTCTACTATCCTTACATTGAATATGCCACTTTATCACATTTTTCGAAGAAGACCTTTTATCATTATAAGTGAATGGAAATCTTTCTGCTAACTTTCTCACAATTTGTGATTTGCCACTGCCTGATACACCCCAACAATGAAGTATGCACATATTTTCCTTTTTAATTTTTTTCAAAATCTTTTTGTATGTTTTGGTTTCTTTCATGTGACTGACCGGTTGTCGTAATCTTAAAATAGATGATTGGTTCAAAGAAGCGTCTGAAAAAACAAGAGTTTTATTCATTAATGACCGATTAATAACAATTTCTTTAATTAAAAACCATAATAATCTATATTGTACCAAACGTAAAACTTTTAATTTTGTTTGGTGCATTAATAGGACTTGTTCTATTATTAAACAAGTCCATTCTTTAATTGTCGTAGTTTTTTTTCTTTATTGTTAACTCTTTTTTTGTCTAGGAATTTTTTGACGTTTTACCCAAAGGTTAATGTTTGTTTTAAAGTTTATGACTCACTCATGGCAAAAGAATTTACACGGTAAATCGGTTTGTGATTATATAAAGTCTTTAATTTAACACAATAAATATCTGAGAAAGATATGTGATTCAGATCGTAAAGCATGTAATTTAGATTAAGCAATGAACGCATGTGTACATCACATATGATTCACTGACCTCTCGGACAGTAAAAGAGTTAAAAAGTGTCTATTGTTTTGAAATGACTAGCAAACAGAGGATAACAATATATTACAAGATATTGTCGGTAAGTAAGTGGAAAGTGAAGTTTATAAATTTTAATTTGAAGCAAATGTTTAACATCAACTAGATATCAATGAAACATATAAATATTAGTGTTTTACAATGTTTTTTTTTCTATTGTGGATACTGTTAAAGCGTGATACTTTGTGAGCTTAACCAAAAAAAGCGGAAATATGTCACTTAAGATCTAAAAAAATTTAAATAAAGCTCAGTTAAGTTGTAAAGCTTGTGTTTCTAAGTAAAATGATTTTAATATGAGAAAAATTAGTTAAGCTTTGAGCAGTCTAAAAGGAAATTAAAAAATTGCTGCTTTTGCGTTTAATCAAGCATAAAAATGGCCCTGATGGCAGGTATTTTTTCTCAGCCTTGGCCGTGAGCATGTATGCTGTTGCTATCAAATATGACAGACCGAAATCAAACCTTCCGAAACGAATGGTATCTTTACGTCCCAAGGTTTAGCAAGGATCCTTATCCAAAAACATTCTTTTCTGGGTAAGGCAATGTCTGGAAAAAAACACCCTTTTCAGGAAACATTGTCAGCAAGTTTCGAAGACCTACTATTCTTTAACCAAACATTGAAGGCCTCAATGCAAGCTAGATGAAGGTTCATCATTATCGGGCTTCATAGTTTGAGGCACTCATCTTCCTACTAATGTAGAGAAGAGTGAGAGCCATCGCACTAATGTAGAAAAACTAGTACTTTCAGGCCTTTAACTAGCTGGGTCTTTCTCAAGAAGAAAGCACGGTCTTGCCACGTTTGTCCACGAGTGACTGAGATATACTCTTTTGTAACAATCTCCACTGACACCGGAGATTGAGTGGTTGTGCGTGGACGTTGATAATTATGAAATAGTCAACGTCTACAAACCTCCACCAACGCAACTGCGATCCTTAGATCTGCCAGTGTTGTTCTTGAAATCTTGTTCTTGAAATGTTTTCCGGGTCATACTATTGACCTTTGCTCTTTACACCACTAAGGTTTGCTTTGTCAGTGCGAGGCATGCCCGTTAAGCGATGGAACTTCGGCAAGGCCAAATAGAGTCACTACATTGCATCAACGAACATATTCGCAAAACTTTGTTGCCGCCTGATTTACTTGATGAGAATGCGGCTTACCAAGACTTTTGTAACATTATCAATAAAGCAGCCAAAAAGACCATGCCACGAGGTCATAAAAACAACTATATTCCGTGTTGGGATGCGGGATTTGAATCCCTTTATCGAACTTTCCTGCAGTCTCCTCAGAGACGACTCGAGTTTGGCTGCTATAGCTTTGCTTGCCAAATTGCTGGGAAATGGTGTCACGCTACTGTTTTAATTATTATCAAACAGAGACATTGCGCCGTTTTAAATTAATCGTTTGAATAGAAAAGTCCCCATTTTCTTAATTGGGTATGTCACGCTACTGTTTCAATTATTATCAAACAGAGACATTGCGCCGTTCTGAATTAATCGTTTGAATAGAAAAGTCGCCATTTTCTTAATTGGGCTTTGCCAGGAGCCGGTTTAGAAAGCGCTGCTGTTTAGAGCCGAGCGATTGTTGTTGTTTGATGCAATTGTGTAAATTTATCATTGACTAATTGCCAATATTCTTCCATTGTCGTTGTTGCCCTGGACCGCTGTTTGGATTATAGATTTACGCTGTGAAGTAACTGTGTTCTCGTTGTTGAAAAGGAACGGGTATAGAGCGTTCCTTCGCATGTGGTCGCTAAAAAGTTATATATATACGGGGCAGCAACGAGAAAAGATCATTCAGATTCAGATGCAGATTCAGATTCTAGCTGTTAGTGCTATGACGAACGTATTTTGTGCATAATTGAGTGTGTCAATTGTATCTGTCATGACTGCAAGTTGGCATTAAGCTTTAGCGGAAAAATTTATAAAATTCATAATATTCTCTTGCGGCTCTGTAAATTCGGTTAGGCAATTTGTGAAGTATTTAATCTATTTGTAAATCGTAGCATCTTGGATATAATTTTGGCGCTTGTTTTTATTTTCATTTAATCGTTACGACTTCGTTTCTCTAATATAATTATTTCATAATATAAAACCCGCTTGTCTATCTAGATCGCTAGGACCCGCCAGTTCATCACTCGTTTAAGCTTCATTCAACAGGCTAGTGATTTTCTGCAAAATACCCCTAGGGTTCTCCTTTAGTATCTTGTTGTTATTTCGGGTTAGCATAATAAAAGTACTAAGTAGGAAGAGCGTGACAAACGGACGGATTGATAAACCAACATTGACAGCATCGACTTTTCACACTCTTGTCGTAAAGCATCGAGTATATTGAACAACCTTACTAGTAGGTCATGACACTCTACTTGTCACTGTCCCATTTCGGCTAATTCTATTGCATCTCAGCTAGTCAGAAATGGGAGATACGAGGCTGTTGAACGCAATTTATCTTGGCTTTTTTTTCAAGAAGTGTCTGACGTTTGGAGGGCCAAAACACCAGATCCAGAGAACAACTTTGAGAATTTCTCACGAAGAGAAATCACTGTTGCCTTACGACACTTAAAACTAAATAAAGCTTCGAGCGCTTATTCCATATACCAAGAATTTATAATCTATGCTGAAGCTGCCTTGAAGTCCGGCTCATGTGACTCCTTTTTTTTGCTTCCACCAACTCAAAATTTCTCAGATCTGGATCGTCGCGTCGCGTTCCCAAAGCTCGCGATCCCAAAGCCGTTGACGCCCATGGGGACCTAAGCATTTATCGAACAATAACTCATCTCTATGTCTCCTACACGATCCTCGATAAACTTATCTACACCAGGCCAGGTCTTCAATATAATTCCGCCAGCGAGTTCCAGGTCGCCCTCTAGGTCTTTTGCCACTTGAAAAAGGATTCATTAGTTACTTTGCTGTTCGTTCGTGGAATATTCGTGTCATATGGCCATACCAGCGGAATTGCAATCGTTCTATACGGATTAGCAGCGGTTCAATGTTGAAAAATTGACGAATGTCAGCGCTTTTAACTGGGTCAAGTAGGAATAAACCTTTGACTATGGCAAGAAACCCATTTCAGCCACCTGTACTCGGGATCTCAATCTTTTGGTCATCACCCAACACTCATGACCATAAGTGAGCATAGGAACAAAAATTGATCTGAAAACAGAAAGCTTTGCTCTTTCGTTTCAGTACAACCGATCATTAAAACTTACGGCACTTGCCTTTCAAATACCAGTGTCCAGTTTGTTGTCCTGTCTATCATCACTCGAGAATGTGACTTCCTGATATTTAAACGTTTCTATTTGCTAGAAAGCTACTGTATTTGTTTGGAAAGAACACTGGACAGGTTGCCTTAACAAATATATAATCCCAGTTTTAGCCAAACTAATTTTCACACCAGTAACCAAACATGCATCAGAAAACTGATCAAGTACATAATGGAGATGCCTTTTGTTTGAACTTAACAATGCTAAGTCATCTGCAAACAGCAGTCGCCGAACATTATGCTCCCCCCCAATGTGACGCCACTGCTGGAGGAACAGTCTTTTAACCTCCCACACATTTGCAACCACAACTAGCAGCTACAGAGGTAACGACTGCTGATTTAACTAAATCCCACTCAGTCTCAACGTCTTCAGTAAAGTCAGGGAGTTCTCTAAACAGAAAAGCAACTTTGCTTGCAAAAGTATGTCTCACCTTTTTGTCGGCTAGTAGCTCCCATTTTGTTTTGTACGCTCTTCGTGCTCTAAACCGTTTACTATTCTTAAATGAGTTAGGCTTCTCAGAATGCAGACGACTAGTTGATGGTCGGTAGACAGATCAGCTCTTCTTTTAACGCAAACAACGAACACAGAAGAAAACAACTCCACTGAGACAATACAAAAATTAATGATAAAACGCTGTTTGACCGAGTTTCTGTATCAAGTGTACTTGTGAATTCTCTTGTATCAAATAAAGGTGTTTATTATGCACAGTTCGTTGGTGGCACAGAAGTGTAGCAAACACCTTTCGCTTCTGTTAATGTCAGAGTCTCCTTGTCTTTGGATAACATCCTTCCATGTCTTGTTGTCAGTATCCACACGTACATTGAAATCACCCAGTAGGACAAATGATTCTGCAGATGTTACTTTCAGTAAAGCAACACCTACTATATTTAAAAAAGGGCTGGTCCTGTGCTTTAACGTTTGGAGTCTACACCTGCAAAATACACAGTGACCGTTTCTTTAGCCCTAGCATAAGACGACAAACCCTTCCTCCCAGTGGGATCCAATCAGTGACACAGTGGGCAAGCAAGGACTTAAATAAATGACCGCACCTGCTTGAGCAGACATGGTTACATCTACACCTGAGTAGAAAAGCTTCCAGCCTTCATTCAACTCAACAGTATCAGAGTCACGACTCTTGGAAGAGGGAAATTCAACAATACGAAGATGATACTCTTCTGCCTTCCAAACCAATTTCTGTTCTTTTTTATTGAGTGAACTGACGTTGCAGTTGCCCACGCAAAGATCCCGATGTTTGGGACCAACTCCAGTACAGATATTGTGCGCTGCTCCCATTTGCCTTTCCAAACGCGTAGCGAATGCAATGATGGGTTTCCAATTACGGCCAGCTTCTGGGGGAAAATGTAGTTTACTTTTCAAACGGGTCTCTCTGCCTGAAGCCCGAACGCGGATCTTTTTATCCTGCGCGACGCCCGATGCAGTATGAATGTGGTCGTTTTAACTATTTATTTTGTTCATATGTTAGAGTTCTCTTTGTCTGTTTCTCATCTTCGACCTTACCACCTCGGTAGCCTTGAGAAGAGTAGAAAACTCCAGATGGCATGGTTCTCAGGATCATGGAAAACGCAAACCTCTCCACTAAGCTAAGGTAGCAATCTATTGGAGAGGAAATCTAGAACAGTTGTTTTTAATTTTTTTTATTGTGTCTCTCTTTCTTAGGTGATTTGGCAAGGCAAACGACCCAAAAACAGTGGCGACGCCCGGCTTCTTTAGAGCGGCAATTGTTCGCAAAAAATAAGACGAAAAAATCCCTTCAATTTAAATTTAAGGCTAAAAATTAATCTTTTATTTTTTTATTTATTTTTTATTTTTATCTCTATATTTGTCCTTCTGACTCGCAGAAAAGCGACGAGAGGTGCTAATACATAGGGTAGGCAATTACCCCGAGATGCTTCCGGAGATGCCAAGATATTGCTGTCCGCTTGTAATTTAACAGAGATATGACTGTAATTTAGAACTGCTTGCCAAAACCACCAAGCAGGGGAAAGTGCCGTAAAGTGTCTTTCCCAAGGACACAACAGAATGGCGCGAGTGGGTTTTGAACCGAGACCGTGTTGGTCACGAGCCCGGCGCTTTAACCACTCGACCACGCTGCCGACTTTCAAAATCACGCTGCCTATTCAAAAACACACACTTTTGAAAGATCACGCTGCCGATCTTTCGAATTTCAAATTAAGCCTTAGCTTATAGTGAAAAATTTCAAATTAAGCCCTAGCTTATATTGAAAGACGAGAAGTCACTAAAACTTGTATCGATTCTGAAGTATAAGCTTCATCATTAATTTGGGACAAAAAGTAAATTTAAATTGACAAAAAAGAGATAATATCCCGTTGCTTTGGTTGATCTAAAGCTTTGTTTTGACCTAAGTTATTTTTTCGTTTCTGTTTGGGATCGTATAATTAACCTTTGTTTTATATCTATCAGTAAAGATAATATATTAAAAATCTTTCTTGGTTAGGGCTATTGCAAAAATTCTACTTAAAGCAATAGTAATTTTACATGCAAAGAAGACACTTTTTAGGGCCAAAAAACTGGGGCAAATTTTCCTAAACTTTTGAAAATGAGAACAGCACCCGTAAACTGCCAAGCTAATGAGAGTAGCTTGGTAGACTTGCTCATATAACACGTCTTTTTCGATCTTTTTGTCGGATGTTTTTCCGTTCTTGAATGATCGGAAGATAATTTCAAGTTTTTTAAATCATTTTGAGATAATCTAAAGCGTGCTTTATTTCACAACGAAGCTTAGTAGCTTTGATCAGGGGTGCACAGCTCAGGGCCCGCGGGCCCAACTGGGCCCGCTAGTATCTTTTAATAGGCCTGAAGAGAGTTCCCTATTGTGCAAATCTGTAACAGCATAAAGCACTCAAAAAAGAAACAATATAAAAACTGTCACGTATCGCAGTCAACGTTGTCTTTATTGGTCATGAACTAGTCTATGACGTCTGTAGGAGAATTGATTATATAGAATGTGACTCGAAAGGTTAATGTAAAACGTGTTAATTGTATAATAAAAAAGTGATTTCGTTAGCAATGCTGTTTCAAGTATAGCTCGAGTCTAAAAAATATTACAAAAACTCTACCGGAATTGATGTTTGCATAATTGCACAAACATGAATCCATCCATAAACATTATGTGGGCCCGCACGTTATACGCACCTATAAGATTGGCCCAGCACCAGTTTTGAGTTGTGCACCCCTGGCTTGGATAGTATAATCGGCATTGTTAAATAATCATTTATATCTCTTTCAGCGCTTGATTCTAGAAAAAAATTGTTTGAATGCGTCTACTTACCACTTTGAACCAAAGACTTATCTTTCTTTAGTTCCTGAGCAGAATTTTGTTTGGTTTTATCCTAAAAAATATCAGAAAAAGTTGTTATAGATGGAGTGAAATGTTATTAAAAACTGGCTTATTTTTTTTAAATTAATCAATAGCGTACAGAAAAAATCTTGAGTTTAATATAACGTCTAATTTTAGATTTCTTTAAAATTAACTCTAATTCGAAATACGAGTTATATTAATTAAAGCTACTCGTATTAGTTATTGTTTGAAAAAGCTTGCTTATGGCTCATAAGAGGTTTCTGATTTGTTGCTCGGATTGAAGAATTATTGTCTAAAAATGAAGCATGCAGATGCATTAATCCAGTATACAAAAAAGATTAACTTTATTTTAAACCTAAACTTTATTAGATTTTTCCAACACGTTAAATCGTGTCAAGAGTTGGCGATATTGGATGCCAAGTGCCATCCCTATATTGTACTGTTATGTATGGCAATCCACCTGCTTTTGTTACTGTCAGAATAATGACAAGCCATCGTCGCACTTTGTCAGTTTTCGCCGGCCCAGAAATCAAAGCAAAAAGATTTCTCACGCATATTAAGTACATATAATAACTCTATAGAAGGGCCTTAAACACGCTGCCTATAAGAACGTTTTTGCCGCCTGTCATGCACATGTTTATTTGCAACCGCACTTGTTAAAATGCAACCGAAAAAGGGCTTAATGGCTGTACTGAGTTTGTTAACTAAATCTGTTCGAAAAAAACTATATTTTTATACCTAATGTTTTATTTTATAGAATGTATTTCATTTCCAAGAAAAGAAATTTAGCACACGATGGAGAAGGCTTTTTTTTTAAATGACAAGATTTATATATTTCAACACGGTCATTGTCATTGTCTTATTTGTCACAAAAATATAGCTGTTATGAAGAACATGTGTCGGCATGTTGTTGGCGGCACTGAGAAACAATGCATGGAGATAAATTCAATGCGTACAGGGCACGGCAAACTTCATCACAGGCTATTTTATCGTGCACGCTTTTCCTGAAACTGAAGGCGAACATTTTTTGCGATCGGCGCTATAAAGTGCTATGTAAAGCATTATTTGAAAGCTGGATTCAGAAATAATAGCAAATTCAGACAAACTTTATTCATAATCTATTGCCAGTTTATAAAGCACAATTGAAGTGAAACGTAAGAAAATGAAATGGTTTGTGAGCGTTTAAGTAACCAAACATCTATCAATAAAATGATTTAATGAATAAATGAGTTTTAATTCACTAAAAAGTATCTCACTGGTTTAATGAATATAGTCCGACAGAATAGGTCAAGTTCAATTCAAGGTAATTTAAAACAGAGGTAGGGCCAGATGTCCTTGGTTCAACCAATTTACAGCAAACTACATCAAGCTGTTATTGCTGGAGAAATAGGATTTAGGTTTTTGTAATACAAATTAGTTGACTAGTTTGAAGTAATTACTTTTACAAATTTGAAAAAGATTTGACAAATGTTAGATCTCTTTGATCGTTTATAACCAGAGGTGCGCAAGTTTTACTGTTTTAGCTAAGCTTATTTAAAGTTAACCAACCTTTTAAATTAGTCTGTGTTTTTATTACAATTAAATACGTTTACAGGCAGTCTAGATAAAGCTACAATGGGTAGAGAGTGTAGTGTAACAAATTGCTATGGTATGACAATGATTTGGAAGAAAAGGATTTTCTCTTCTTGAAAACAAAGAAAGAGAAAAGTGGTTAAAAATAATATCACGCGACAACACGCCGGATTTGAAAAAAACTGTTGTTTGAGAAAGACATTGGCCAAAAGGTTATGAGACTAGGCAGTGCTATGGGAAGTTAAGACCAAGACATTCTCCGTCTATATTTACTTGTATAGAACCTAGTTTGCTTTCGACACCAACTTCACCAGCCAGGTTAACAGTGAAAACTTACATAGAAATCCGAATCAGCATCCTGATGAAATCAATGCATTTAACAATCAAGACAAAATGCACTATTTCTGAAGAAATCGATTGGCAATCTCAAGAGCTTTTACAAGACACTGGTATTTTTGAATTTGTGCTAAAAACTAAACAAGATTTTTTCTGTGAAACATATCATTCAGAAATTAAACGCACTATTGCATTGTTATCACAAAACCAAATAACTCGTATCACACGACGCTCACCAGTACAAGAAGTAAAATTTTTATATAATTTTTTTTCTTCACAAAAATATGATATTTTTTATGAGCAAGGATATGGTTAAAGGTTGTTGATTTGTTGGTGAAAAAAATATTCAATTGCAACAATTTGCGTGCTTTCTGTTATTTTGCTCGCTCAAAAACGGCCTCCCGCAGATTTTATCAAAATTTTGTATTTCTTAGCACGTCAACTTTAACTCCATTAACTTCACCTTTCAAACGTTACGACGATGCTACTTTCTATTTTAAGCTATTTTTAAATTTTACTGATAAAGAGGAAACCTGCATTATTCTATTAGATGAAATTTATATTAAATCGATGCTATAATATCATGGAGATGAAGTTTTTGGACAAGCCATTAACAATTAAAGCAAATTATTCAACTTGGTTTTAAGTTACATGGTCGTCTGCATATTTGATGGACCGAAATTTTATATTTTGGATTGTTTGCTGGAAATGCAATAAATGCACTTGTATACATAGCTGGGTATTTAACTGCTAAAATCAAAAATAAAGATTTAGATGACAGTCACTTAAACTATAAAATGTATGGTGGTTTTACAGTAGATTTAAATTGAGGTGGCTTAGATATACTTGAAGATTTTGTTTGCCAGTGCGGTGTATACAGTTATGTTATGTTTCATTACGTACTTGATCATTCCTGCAGAAAATCGTTGTGCAAAATTTTTGAAAAAAAATACGAATATTATGATTGGAACATCGGAAAGACTTGTCTTCCAAGATTAGCAAACATTCTGTTCAATATCTACTGCCATCTTTGCTCAACAAAATTTTTCCAAGAACAGCCAGGAAAAGTGCTAAAACTTACGACAAATTAATTAACAATCCTAAATTATCTTTCGAGTTGCTTGCTCAAAATTGAAAAAATATTATGAATGTGTAGTGAATTAGCAGGTTTAATAAGACTCTTGGTGAGAGGTCTAACTTTATCCAAAAATCTAACGACACATCATCTTCGGGTTGCTTTGGAAGTTAGAATACGCAAGTATTTATAAATAGTTTAGTAATTTTTATTAAAGAGCTTTGTCAGCCAATGCCTGAAGCTATTTTATAGATATTTTTAGTTAAAATAAAGTTTCGCCAATTTTTCAAAAATTTTATGGCGTAATTACGACATCGTATTACCATGGCAACAATCCCATGACCACATCTCAACTCCGTGAAGTCACGTTTTAATTATATTGTACACGTTTTAAGTTAGCCTGTACTGTAACAACCGTTTAATTATTAACAAACTTTTTTATAAATTTTCGTCTTGTTCTATAAACCTTCGCCTGGTATAAACCTTACGTTTTTTGATGCTAAGAAAATCCAAATCAACCCGAATAAATTATATATCCTACGCATTCCTCCTAAACAAAATACCCCACCTTCAACCTTTCTAATTCCTTGCAATAATTTCTTCATAGTAAATAGTGGTTGTTGTAAATATCGTTGACTCTTAATTGACAACAAGCCAAATTTTAAACAATATATACTGTACAACTAGTTGAATCTAAAATAGCCAAATCGGTGGGACTTTTAAATTTAATCCGACATATTTTTCCCTCCTCAGCTCTTCTCCTTATCTACTTCGCTTTAGTTCACCCTCACTATATGGCCTTCCCATCTGGGGAAGTACCTGCCAAATATACATCCAAAACTTCAAAGTCTCCAAAATGAAGTCTTCGCATAATCTCAAACTCCAGTTGTAGAATATCAACATCATTACTTTTTTACCGATAAAAAATCTTAAAAATTTAGAATTTGTACTATTTTGAAATTGCAAAAATCATGCAACAATATTCTAAAAAAAACCTTCCAATCTGTTTTACATTCTTCTTCACCAAAAACCCTTCAATTCATAATCGTTCCATTACATTAAACATTCGAAACAATTTGCGCCTACCTAACTTTTTATTGTCTCACTGTCAAGGGTCATTTAAATTTCAAGGAACAAAAATCTGGAACTCCATCTCTTCTCACATTCGAAACCAATCATTTAATAAGTTAAAACGTAATATTAAAAACCATTACTAAATTCCTATAAACATATAAATTAGAAAGTAATCTTGCCTTAGATCACTATTTTCTAATATATTAATCTTTGAAATTGACTAATTCCGCTACAATTTCTGAGTGACTGCTCGACTAGAAGACCTTTATCGGTCATGTCGAGATTATTAAGTATTTTATCACTGTAGTTGCATATATGAAATCTGTATTATAAAACCTTGATATATATTTTGTGTTTATTTTTCATTTATTACCTTTATAGTGCGTAACAATCGCCGTCAAAGAAATTACTTCTGTCTGTCTGCCTTCAGTTCTAACTCGAGCCTGCACACTGACATGGCCAGTGCAAAAGTACGCCATGGTATAGGGAAAATATTTAAAAAAAAAACAAACCAACTAAAATTACCAATACTTTAATAGAGAAGCTCTTTTTTCAATGGTAATCAATTGAATGAAGACGTTGTGAAACCGAGTTTTGCTATATGCGAAATGATAGCCAAACCATTACGGCCTTTTACAAAAGGTATATTCGTAAAAAATGTCTTTCTAAGACAAGCGATATTGTATGCCTTAATCAAGAAAAACTGTGGGAAATAACTCTGCCTACTAATACAGTTGCTAGCAGGATTTCAGATTCAGCTGCTAACAAGGCGAAACATTCTCGATTACATTCACTTACTATTTATTTTTGCTATTGTGTTCTGGTAAATTTTTTGTTTAATTGTGAATTGCGTGCGGCCTTCGGTTAACATACATATTTTCGTTTGGCCCTCAAACAAATTTTAATTTGAGACTCTTACTCTACAGTGTACAGTTATACACTATACAAACTAGGTGGTCCTAAATGCAGTTTAATGTATGAAATCTTTAAGTAAAAATTTCCTTAATATATTTTTTCTAGCTACGCGGAAACTATTAAACAACCTCGCCGAACTAAGTACCCGCGCTGATCAGCAAACAAATTACTGATGAAACATGAAGTAATTCAGAATACATCTCGGCCCCAAGCTTTCATTCCCATAACTATTGTGTGAGACCTGTTGGAATGCACTTGCCCTGAACAGCTTTTGGTTAAGGTTAATCGCCTGTGGACTGCTGTTGGCCGATTCCATACGTCCATATATAAATGGGTCTCGCTTCTTCATTGAATTGCGAGTGCGGCGCCACTAAAGAAATCGCAGACCACGCCTTGTAACAGCGTTATCCATTGCCTGCATTGGGCACGACATGAAGCACGAAGTCTGATAGTTCTTGATGACGAAACTTGATGCTGGCTTAACACCATCACTGCCAGTACTTGATCCATGCAGTACAGCAGCCTGATTAAGTAAAAAGATAAACCCTCGGCCCCAGTTGCGTTTGCATTTGACCTAAAGTGGATGCTCTTCCATAATACGATGGTGACAATCTTTTTTTGGTCTTTGCTTTTTTGTATTTTTTTTCTTACCAACGAAATTGTATAAGATGAATAGGGTTTTATGCATGAAAAGACTAAAAAGATAATCTTCTATTTATCGAATCAAGTTTTATGAACTGTCAAGGTACAACTATAAAGGACTTGCCGATTGGTGTTATCATTAAGAATTTTTGAATCAACTTAGATTTTATTTGAATTTCCCCCTACAGATTGCAAATTCCTTCTTAGAGAGCTAAAGATTACTTTAAGAAAGATTGAGCAAGATAAAATTGATATCAGTTGCAATATAGAGTATTCGAAAAAACAGTTAGAGCAGAATATTTTTTACTCAAACTATCGTGCAATTAAAATTTAATGTATTTAAAACCCAACAGTCTGTTTCACCCAAGCGCGATCATCAGGGTATTTTGTTCAAGTAGGATGTAATATGTAGCTATTTATAAAAATGAGTTGTTTCTATACTTTATTAGCAACCTACTGCTTTGTAATAGTAACTATTATTAAAATTGAGTTCATTTTGAGCTAACTTAATTCAATTACATGAGTCTTTCATTGATTTGATAGTTGCATTTATGGTTAGATAAAAAAATTCATGTCACTGCAAGGTACTTCAAAAAGCATAATAGACCTATTTTACTTTTGAAAGCAATTTGAAAAAGCTTTCCACTCATGACCAGGACTACTCATAGTAATCGTGCTTTCGATTTACAAGTCTCCACCCCCCAATAAAAAATTTCTGTATACTCCACTGTTTTAATTACTCTACGTTCTAAAGCAGGGTTTCCCAGACTTTCTGTTCATGGGTACCCTTTGAACAATTATAGATTCGCTCGTGTACCCCCAAAATTTTTTCATATTTTTAGCTGCAAAGCTCAACTTGCTCTAACGCACAATTTATTTTCTATAGCTAGGCAACCCATTACATTCCCTCTAAATTTGCTAAATCTTTAAAATTAATTATTTTAGTTTAAAACGAAAAAGCTGCGTGATTAGTACTAATCAAAGCACACAAAGTTATTCATAACAATGAAACTTAAACAAACACTACAATCCAACTAACAATATATTGGCTAAATAAGCCCAGCAGTTCTAGCTAATGTGATGGATAAACCTGCTTTTTAGCAACAAGCTCATTAATACACGGTGAAACATTAGCAACAACACAACGAAGATCATGTTCAGGTGTTTTGAGCTGTGATCGGTACTTTGATTTGATTCCAAGCATCACTGAAAATCTCGATTCACACAACCATATTCGTGACAACTACATTTATTCCTGTAATAAAAAACTTGCCCTATAAACCCAAAACCTCGCTTAATAACCCACACTTTTTGTCTTGCATTTGACGGTTTCCAACTTCGTTACGCTGTTATTTGATTTTGTTTACAAAATGGCGAAGAGACGTAAATGTTGTTTAAAATAAGCGGGGTTGACTGTATTTGCTTTCTAGTCTTTGTAACTACGGTTCTTGTAGCAATTAATCAGCTGTTTTGTCTTGCGTGCCGTCATTGGACAAAATAAGTCATGTGAAGTGCGAAAGTGGACTTGCTAATTACTGTAGTTGTAGTTAAAGTTTTTACTGAGATAAAAATCTGACTTCCTCAAGAGTTCTTAAACTCAGGTCTTCAAATTATTAACATCAGGTGATAAAAAATATTTTAATGCAGATTAAAAGTTATGAAAAGAATATCCTTATACTTAATCTAATGTACCCCTTGAAAAGTCGAAATGTACCCCTGGGGTTACATGTACCCCAGTTTGGGAACCCCTGTTCTAGAGCGTTTAGAATAGTTTAATAACCTAAAAAAAGTTTATCGAACTGACAATTTATTGAAGCTAATTAACAGTTTATGATCGAATTAACAGTTTATCAAAAGGGTTATAATAGTGGCCAATTACACCACGATGACCGGTTAATTCCCTAAAAGAGTTAGTGCTAGGATTAAGTTTAAGATTAAATTTTACATCGGTAAATTTTAACATAAGGTTAAGGTTATTGTTAGGGTAAGGGTTCGATTGCAAAATGGTAAATTTCTTTATAAAGTTAGAGTTAGAATTAGGGTAAGGATTAGATTTTACCACGTTCACAATAATAAATTTACATACGATTTTACGCTACGGTATGAAAATACGGAATTATTTTTTCCGTACCGTACTCTTTTCAGAGATGTAATTTAAAGCCTCCGAAAAAACTTGCTTTCTTGAAACCAAAAGTCACACAAAGTTATCTGCTAAGAACTGATCACTAGTCTGGTGTCGCAGCGCTCACACTCGTTTCATAGAGAGTGTCCTGAATGACGCCTTGCGCATAGTCACTGGATGATGCGTCCCACTCCAACGGGCCACTTATACTTTCAGGGATCCAGCTAGTTGAGCTTTTCCGACTGGGAGCGACACTCTCCTTGGCTTACCGTAGATCTTTGGACCCTGATCATATCAGGGGTGATCTTTTAAATGGGTCCTCAGATGCTCGCCAAGAGAGACTAAGATCTAGACGCCCATTTGTGCCGGCTGCGCGGAATCTTTTAAACAACTTTGCCAGACTTGGCATCCGCGCTTCCGAGTGGACAAACGATAAATGCGAACAGAACTGCACACTGCAACACCCTGCATTCCACTTTCTGTTCACCATTCTCCTCAATTGAACTCTCTACAGCTATCTCTCAACTCTCAACATCAACCTCCTCCGGCCCTGATCAAATTACCTACCCTCTTCTATCCCACCTACCACAATCTGCGTTACATTTTCTTCTATACATCTTCAACCTTTCCTGGTCAACACACACCTTCCCGTCTGCTTGGAAACAATCAACAATCATCCCCATTCTCAAACCCGGAAAACCATCTGACTCACCTTCTTCATATAGACCCATTTCTCTCACTTCATGTACCTCCAAACTCTTCGAAAGAATGGTTTTAGGACGACTAACCTATTTTCTCGAACTACATGACATTCTCTCACCCGTGCAAGCTGGTTTTAGACCTGGTAGATCGACTGTAGACCAGGTTCTCCTTCTCTCACAGTCAATCGCAGATTCCTTCCACCAATCTAAGCCAGGCGCACGTACAGTCCTTGCCACTGTGGATTTTGCGAAAGCTTTTGACTCAGTTTGGCACTCTGCCCTACTCTCTAAACTCCTCTCATTAGATCTTCCTCTTTGCTTTGTCGAATGGATACGATCCTACCTCTCAGATCGCCGTTCGAAAGTCCGTATCTGTAATTCATACAGTCGTCCTTTCCGTCTCCGAAGAGGAGTTCCCCAAGGTTCGGTTCTAGGACCAGTTCTCTTTTCTTTATACATCAATGACCTTCCCACTTTCCTTCCTGCATCTGTTAAGACCTCTCTCTATGCAGATGACCTAGCCATCTGGGCCTCCTCCCCGAGTGTTGAGTGTGCAACCGCTGTAGTACAAGCTGCCCTCAACAGACTGGTGGAATGGTCCTCAAAATGGCGCCTTCCTCTCAACCCCCTCAAATGTGAAACATCCTTCTTCAGCTTAGACCCCTACCAATCACGTATACAACGCTCTCTTCACATTCTTAACACCCCTCTCAAATTCAACCCTCATCCAACCTTTCTCGGTGTAACCTTCGACCGCACTCTCTCTTTCAAATATCACGTCTTATCCTTACGGAAAAAGTTTCACAACCGATTTCGTGCTTTTCGCTCCATTGCCTCTGCCTCCTGGGGCCCATCAAAAGAATCCGTATGTACCCTATACAAAGCCTTCATTCGCCCCATCCTCACCTATGCTTCCCCAGGCTGGTTTCCCTTCTCATCTCCTACTCACATCACCTCCGTGGAGAGGATGCATAGATCTTCCTGTCGAGTAATCACAGGTTGTCTATCGTCCACTCCCATTCCTCTACTTCATATAGAAGCACTTCTACCTCCACTACGAGTCACCCTCACTCACCAATCTCTTTCCTTCTTTGAACGAGCCCTCCGTCTACCTCCCACCTTTCCTATAGCCTCTCTTGCGAACTCTAACCCCCGTACACGTCTCAAAAAGAACTCATGGAGATCTTTCTCCAGATCACATAACCTTACCCCTAACCTACATCTCACTCGTGAACCACTAATCCTCTGCCCTCCTAAACCTTCCTGGTCTGCCCCATCTAATTACACAATCTCACTCCACCTCTCATCCCCATGCTCTCGCAAAGATCCCCCTCCCTTCGTAACACTGCAGCTACCTCCCATCTTTCCACTCTATCTCACAGCGATATCTCTGCCTGGACTGACGGTTCGGTACCTGGCGGGTTGGGACAGGGTGGTGCAGGGATACACATCAAGTGTACAAAGTGTGTCACTGCTACCTCGCTGTCCTTCTCGACTGGTCTCTGGACTGCCAGTTATAGTGCTGAAACCTTCGCTCTCCTACATGCTCTTGAGTGGTGTATCTCTCACTCCAAGACATGTAATTTCGACTCTATCACCTTCTTTTCCGACTCTTTATCTGTCCTTTCAACTCTCTCTACCCCCCTACCATATTTAACCCCAAAATCCCTATCCAACACCCAATCTCTTCTTAACTCTCTATCTCAATCCAAGGTTGTCCATCTTCAATGGATACCTGGTCACTCTTCCCTCCCAGGCAACGACTTAGCTGACTCTCTAGCTAAAGCCGGTGCCTCTCTCGATCCCTCCAATATATCAGTATCCCTCACACCCCTTATCTCCTCCCAACGGCTATCTCTCTACACCAGTTGGAGACGCAGTGTCCAATCTGGTTTCTTCCAACACCAAATCCCTACAGTATCTCCCGAGGAGCTTACTCTCCCTCGCTCCGCTCGCTGTGCTCTCTCCCGTTTACGCTGCAATGGGCACAGCACTCTCCTCAACTCTTATCTCCACAGGGTTGGTCGAGCCGAGACTCCTTCTTGCAGCAACTGTGGTTCTGAATCACAGGATCTCTCACATCTCGTGCTCGACTGCCCTGTACTAGACCCTTTGCGTCGGGCCATTTTCGGCCACACCCCTTCTCTTCTGGACCTCTGGTCCCGTCCGTGGGGAGTCGCCCGACTATTGGGATTCCGCGGAATTGATCCGCGCCCCCATCCCTAGGAATGGGTCGGGTAAAACCACCACCACCACCATAAATGCGAACATAGAATAAATAGAACACAGAGTACTGTGAGAATATTTTCAGGCTGCGGGTTTTTATACCCAGGAAGTGTCAGGCCTGTTTGAATGAGTTTTCCCGAACAGCTTGGGTTAAGCTCAACCGCCTGCGGACTCTTATTGAGCAATTCCACACGTGTTCGATCCCAATGGGGTCTCACTCCTTCACCGAATTGCGAGTGCGGAGCCTCTGAACAAACCGCAGATCACGTTTTAATAGCGTGCTTCATACATTGGGAATCGCATAGTCTGACAATTTGGGATGACGAAACTCAATGCTGGTTCAACACCATCATTGCCAGCATCTGATCCAGGCAGTACAACAGCCTGAGTTAGTAAAAGAATAAACCCTCGGCCCCAGTCCTGATTGTGTCTGACCTGGAGTGGATGCCCTTCCAAACGACGACGACGACGACGAGACAAACTTACAATTCCAGCGTTGAGAAAATTTTTTGGGTGTACATTATAAATAAGATGAAACTTAGGTTTAAGAAGACATAATCAAACCGCATCATTTAAACCTTTTGTTTTCAGTATAATTAAACTGACTTTAAAAACATATAACTATTTTTTTTATAAAGTGTTTGCTTATAGATGTTTTAGTATTTTGACAATGATAACTTGATAATATCAATGAATATCTCTAAAAACTTCAAATGCTCTATCCGCAAAGGTGTATTGGAGGGGGATCGTGGGGAATCGCCGTCCACCCACTTTTTTTAGAAACACTTCAATGAAGGCACATTTTTACTATAAATGACAAGTGTCGAGGCCAACCGTCCACCTACTTTTTTAAGTAGCAAAACAGCGCTGTCTACCCGTGACAATAAGAAACCAAAAATTAGCAAAGTATTTTAATTTAAACTGACGTTTTGTCGGTCAGATATTAACCGACATTTTCAGAGATTAAAGTGTTCACAATAACAACTGCTAAAAACTCGTAATCACAAAACGTAGAAATGCGCGCAGCGTCAAACAGCGGGACGGTAACTTTATAACAAGTAGCGATGACGAGTTTTAGCAGTTGTTACTGTGAACATTTTAATCTCTAAAGATGTGGGTTGATTTCTGACCGACGAAACATCACTTTAACTAAAAATATTTAGCTGATTTTTGGTTTGGTATTATCACCGGTAGAATGTTTGAAGTTTTTAGCAATATTTATTTCTGGTGAGCCAAACATTACATTTTTATCAATTGCTCTTTTAATTATTAAATGAAGTTTAATAGTAAAATAAATCTTTTATTGTTGAACTTTCTTTAATAAAGTAAATCTTCATTTAGTAAAAGAAAGTTTAATAGTAAACCTAAAGCTAGTTGGTTAAGTTATCCGTTTTTCTTTAAAAGAAGTAAATTAGCTTAGCCTCTGTATTGCTGCTAATATTTGGCTTATCTCAAAAATCATATGCTGTTGTGTAAAAACAATTTGTAACCCCTTCAAATTGCTTCCTGCTCTTTTCAAAAGAGAGGCACAGGTAGGCAAGTACAGAGACATTGAGTTAGATTTGTCCCGACAATCAAAGAAACTCGACGAAAATATCAGATTGATTGAAGGTAAAGAATTTTACTTTGATTTTTATTTACATCAAAAATCGAGGACAAAAATAGGGATCATAAACTCAATTGAAAGTGATAATTTTTTTTAGTCTTCACCTTAAATTTGGGACAAAAATAGAGATTTTGGATATTAATTGGAAGTGATGACCAGTGGTGAATATTGGTTGAGGCAAATAAGGCAGTTGCCTCAGGCCTTCCCTTTTTTTAGGGGCCCCCTCGAAAATACTTCATATGGGCTCATTTTGCTGTATATGTTATTTTAGGGATCATTATAAAGTTGGGAAAAAAAGTGGGAAATAGGAGATTGATTCGAAGTAAAGACTTTTTTTTAGAGATCACTATGATTTTGGGAGAAAAAAGGGAAATACGAGATCAAAGCCATATTTTTTTTAGAGAACATCAAGTTTTGGAAATCCTTGCCTCGGGCCTCTAACTTTGAATATCCACCACTGGTGATAACCTTTTTTTAGTTATCACTAGATTTTTACGCTGAAAACGGCTGCAATATTCTATGTAACTTCTCTGTAAAAGATTCTTTTTTAAAAATAAGGTAACTTTTTTAATTTTTTTCCCGTATCAAAATAGCTTTCCGGTGCCCCTGATAGTTGCTATGGAAATCTATCGTACTAATAAGTACTCTATTTCAGTAAACTACGGAATTTTGATAGGCTATGATATTTTTTTGGAAGTACAGTACTGAGTACGGGAAACCATTCTGTGCAGTATTGTGCCTAATCTCCTACCGGTAGTTTTGTGACAGTCGAATCGCGTGCCAAATTAAACTTTTTTATTTCTTTGGTTTTAGTTTCCATAACCTTTAAAAAATATAAATGAAAAATTAACGACGTTTTTATTTCAGCTATTAGACTTTTTTCTTAAGGCATATTCAATTTTGACCAGTGTCTCATCCGCGACTAACATCTTGTTCGAATTTTATTAAATCAAAGTTAATACCAGCTTTTTTTAGCCTTTATTATAAGAATTAAATATTACCGAAAACTTGTTTGGAAATGAATTTCCGCTCTCCCGACTGCTACTTGATGCAATCTCTTCCCTGGGAATTTTTTGAAATGGAGGCCCATATTTGTTCAAAGAAATCCTTTCTATGTCGATGTTTCTTTTTGGCTTCTTCAAATGTTCAGTTACAAATACTTCATCTACATTAAAGTTTTCGAGTTCCTTTTTTACTTTTTCAATTGGAGGGCGATCTTTTGCATTTGTTTGCCAGCAATCGGTAACAATTTTTTTAAGGTCACAAAAAACCTGAAGATCCCTTTCATATTTCAAAGATTTCTCTGCTTCATCAAAAAAATTTGCATTGGGTTTTTGTCCTTTACTTTCGATCAAAAAAAGAATTGTTTGAATGGGAGTTCTGGCAGATCCTTGAAATATTTCTTGACGAGTTATAATCTCATATCCAATCATTCCAAAGCTGTACACGTCCATTTCACAAGTTCTTTTTATTAAAGGATCTTTTAAAAGCTCTGGTGGCGAGTACAATGCTGTGTACTGATTTTTGGTTGGTTTAAACTGGAATGATGCTGAAAATGCGCCTGATGCCATAGCAATACTCACAGCACCGTAGTCAGCTATTTTTGCGATTAGTTTCTCACTTAGAAGAATGTTTTGCAATTTCAAGTCTCCATGAATGTAAGATTGATCAGAAAAGTTGTTATGAAGATAATCCAAACCGGAAGCTATATCATGAAAAATTCTCCATCGTAAAAGCCAAGAAATATCTTTAATTTCTTTTTTGTGAATAAAAAGATCTTCCAGGTTATATCCTGTTGCTTCTTCCATAACCAATCCATAGCAACTGTTCCAACTTGTTACACCATGAAACTGAATAATATTTTTGTGTTTCAATCTTAAAAGCACTTGTGCTTCTTTTTCTATGTTGCTTTTAGTGCTTGATATAGTATCGTCAGAGCCAGTAAGAGCAACACATTTTACAACAACATTTTTTAATTCGTTGTGAAAACAGCGTCGAACTGATGCATAACTACCGTTGCCCAAAAAATCTGTTTTGTTCAGACTAGTTAAAAAATCTGAAGATTCAAAGGTTCTCATTTTCCACTTTATCATTTTGTTCCTTCAAGAAGTCTAATCATATAGTTCAATAACTTATTTAAATGTCTACAAAATCTTCAGAAAGCAATCGAATGTCTAATTTTTTAAATTTTAGAATGAGTAATAGACCTATAAAACAAAAACGTCGAGATTTAAGCAAAGAAATTTTTTATTAGCTCGTTTAACACGTAGCTTTGTATTGCTTTTCTCTAAGGTAACATTAGTAGCACGTGACACGTAACAATTATTAATGCCTCAAATATTACTTTAGAGAAAAGAAAGAGAAAGAGCCAAATGGCAAATAACAGTGACAGGTTGAGAATGAGAAACCAAATTTTAAAAAAGCATTTTGGGGTTGAAAAGGCACTCTAAACAAAGGTTTTTACTAGAAGACTTAGTGAAGAACAAAAAAAAGTTTTCACTTACGACAGGGGCATCCGACAGGGGCATCCGGTAGCCTTGATTTTTGTCATAACTATCTTCAATTTTTTTTTTTTTTCTAATAAATCTCGATTTTATTATAACTTTGTATTTTATTTATTTATTTTTTAACAATCTTGATTTTTGTCATAACTTTTTTCAGTTTTTTTTTTCTAAACAAACTTGATTTTTTGTATCACCTTTGTTGAATTTTTAAAAGTTTTTCTTTAAGCAATCTTGGTTTTTAGATATCTATCTTCAATTTTTTTTCTAGGTAAGCTTGATTTTTGCTATAGTTATGTTTAATTTTTCAAAAATTTTTTTAGTCAACCTTGGTTTTTGTTACACATATCTTCATCTTTTTTCTAGATAAATTCAATTTTTGTTATACCTTTGTTTAATTTTAAAGCTTTTTCTCTAAGCAATTTTGTGTTTTGTTATACTTATGTTTAATTTTTCAAAAATTTTTCTTAGTCAACCTTGATTTTTGTTATACCTTTATTCAATTCTAATAGCTTCTCTTGGTAACCTTGGTTTTTAGATATCTATCATTTTTAATTTTTTTTCTTGACAACCTTGATTTTTGTTATATTTATGTTCACTATTTCAAAAATTTTTCCTAGGAAGCTTGATTTGAAGATACCTATATTTAATTTTTTCTCAACAAATTTGATTTTCGCTACACCCTTGTTGAACTTTTCAAAATTTTTCTTTGTCAACCATGATTTTTGTTATATTTTTAAAAGTTTTCTTTAGACAACCTTGATTTTTGTCATTCCTATCTTCAATTTTCTCCTAAACAAACTTGATTTTTGCTACACATTTGTTCAATTTTTTTCAGAAATTTTCTTAGTCAACCTTGATTTTTAGATATCTATCTTTAATTTTTTCTTGACATCCTCAATTTTTGTTATACGTTTGTTTAATTTTTCTTGGCAACCTTGATTTTTGTCATACCTATGTTTAATTTTTTTTTTAAACAATCTGGATTTTTGTCGCACCTACCTTCAATTTTTCTCTAAACAACCTTGGTTTTGTGATACTTTTGTTTAATTTTTCTTGATAACCTTAATTTTTGTCATACCTAACCTCAATTGTTTTAGACAAACTTGATTTTGTTATATCTATGCTTCATTTTTTCTTGGTTACCCTGAATTTTTTCATACCTTTGTTTAAGTTTTTTCTTTGTCTTACAAGTCTGAGTGTCAGTCAACGTTAGAAAAAGAACAATCTCAAGGACTAACGTTGACTGGCACTCAGACTTGTTCAGATGTACTTCAAATGCAAATGCTTCTGTTCTGTTTGAACAATGGCCGAACGAGAGCATTTGAACCGAAACGTTATTTTCATAAAAGACCGTTTTTGTTTTTGTTTTTTACTCCAGGCGTGTATGGACGTTGTAGTTTTAACACGTATTTTGTAATTTTTCTACACACTTCAGAATATTTTAAATCACTTATTTCTTATTCTCTGAAACTAGTGATATTAAACCAACAAAGAAAAAACCGTCAAAAGTTCACACGTTTCACCGTTAAAAATAACCACAATAACCAAATTTTGACAAGAACTCTTTTAAAATTAAAAATTAGAAGCAATGTCTTAAACAAAAGCTAAAAACAGACACCTGAATGTAAACAAAAATAAGCAAAATAGATGTAAAATTAACTAGATTGTATGGGTTGGCGATGATGACATGGAGCAATTTGTTTCTGATTTTTTGAGCGATCAGTTTCTGATTTTTTGAGGCACAAACGGTTTCAACTAGGTAAGATTTGTAAGGTTGAATGATTTTTATCGTAAAATTAATTTAAAGCATCCCATTTAGGTTGCATAATGAATAAACAGTTGTTAAAAACATATATTGATTTGCAAATCGAACAACTTTTAACGCCAAATTTGATATTTTTCAATCAAGACGGTTTCAACTTGAGAAAACCTTGTGAAATTTTGTAATGCTAAACACCTTTTTAATGCAAAGTAGATTGAAAATATTTAAGTTACAAGGTGAAAAAAAAATTGTTTAAGTCAAAAATTGATATCTTTTAATGAAGGGATGAGTTCAATAAACTTGATTAGTCAACTTTTTGTTAGTTTACTTTGAAATGTTTGTGTTGTTGCTTAGTATTTAAAACAAACAAATCGATATTTAGTTAAACTAAAGGCTTTAATGCGACTCTTTTCACTTTGGAAAAAAAAAAACTAAGTAAAATGGGAATTTTTGAATCGTGCAAAAGTCGAAATATTTGCCTCTGTAAAAAAATTGAAGATAAGTATAATAAAAATCAAGGTTGCCAAGAAAAAAATTAAACAAAGGTATAACAAAATCAAGATTGATCAGAAAATTTTTTTTTAAATCGAACAAAGCTTATATCAAAAATCAAGTTGTTAGAGAAAAATTGAGGTTAGGTATAACAAAATTCAAGGCTGCTAAGAGAAAAAGTTTTAAAATTGAATAAAGCTGCCTAAAAGTCAAGCTTTCTTAGAGAAAAATCGAATGCAGGTATCTAAAAATTAAGATTGATTAAGAAAAAGTTTTGAAAAATTAAACATAAATAAAATCAAGGTTGACAAGAAAAAACTTAAATAAAGGTATGAAAAAATTCAGGGTTACCAAGAAAAAATGAAGCATAGATATAACAAAATCAAGTTTGTCTAAAACAATTGAGGTTAGGTATGACAAAAATTAAGGTTGACTAAGAAAATTTTTGAAAAAAATTGAACAAATGTGTAGCAAAAATCAAGTTTGTTTAGGAGAAAATTGAAGATAGGAATGACAAAAATCAAGGTTGTCTAAAGAAAACTTTTAAAATATAACAAAAATCATGGTTGACAAAGAAAAATTTTGAAAAGTTCAACAAGGGTGTAGCGAAAATCAAATTTGTTGAGAAAAAATTAAATATAGGTATCTTCAAATCAAGCTTCCTAGGAAAAATTTTTGAAATAGTGAACATAAATATAACAAAAATCAAGGTTGTCAAGAAAAAAAATTAAAAATGATAGATATCTAAAAACCAAGGTTACCAAGAGAAGCTATTAGAATTGAATAAAGGTATAACAAAAATCAAGGTTGACTAAGAAAAATTTTTGAAAAATTAAACATAAGTATAACAAAACACAAAATTGCTTAGAGAAAAAGCTTTAAAATTAAACAAAGGTATAACAGAAATTGAATTTATCTAGAAAAAAGATGAAAATATGTGTAACAAAAACCAAGGTTGACTAAAAAAATTTTTGAAAAATTAAACATAACTATAGCAAAAATCAAGCTTACCTAGAAAAAAAATTGAAGCAAATATTTTTCAAATAGTGCTGGTTAACAATGCGTAAGAGCACCAAACCATTATATAAAAATTTTCAATAAAACACATATTTCAAAAATTTTAAATACTTTTTTTACAAAATCTTGACGTGTACGTGAAAAAGTAAGCTCAGATTCGGATTCAGCGCCGTAGAATTAAAAATGTGAACTTCAACTGCTTCTTGATTATTTTTGAAAACAAAAATTTGTTGCACTGTGTAATTTTAAGCATGAACAATAAAAAAATTTTAAACAGAAATTGAAAATTTAAACAATTAATTAAGGCAAAAGCCAAAACAAAAGCAAGTATGGAAAAAAAGTTTTGAATTTTTTACAAAGCTTTTACAAATTGGTCAAAAAATTTTTCAAATAAAAGTGAAAGTTAGCTGGCTTTAGTTCGATACCTCTTTAAAAATATGCTAAGCGATTTTATTGGCCTCACACAAAATTTTTTGCTTCCTCTCATGACAAATGTCAATTCAAAACTTAATTGCAAAATTTTTGCTATCATTATGACAATCGCTGTAATGGATGTTACAATCACCTACCCATTTATTGGAAACATATTCATCACTGTCTCTGGCTGTAACATCATACAGCAATTGAATGCTAAAATCCATTGAATTCAATACTCCAAAACCAAACTAATGCAAAAAAATTAGCCAAAGTGAGTGAAAGTATTGTAAATCTCTCAGGAGAAAAAAAATCTTAATAAACCATATTGCTATCAACTTGCCGGAGATTGCCAATGATCAAACATTGCGTGGGCAATGTCATAAACTATGGCAAACGATAATTCACTAATTGTTTGGTGGCAATTCGCATATTAAATTCAAAAAAAATATTTTTCATTTAAATGTCTTCTTTCGAAAAGTTTATCTTTTCGCTAATAAGCGAGCAAATGAGCTAGATATTCTTTGTTACTTGCATTTCTCGTAAACTACTAGTTTTTTCCCAAAAGTTCTGTTACAGCTGCGAAAAACTTTATTTTTTCCATAAACTACTTCTTAACTCGTTAAGTGCGGAATTAAATTTTCGCTATTTGAGTTACAGTGCGTATTTAATTTCGCGTCTCCCTTTTTTTCTCGTCTCGATCGATTATCAGGGGAACAATTTTTTTTTCATGTTGTGTTGCATGAGATTTTTCAAATGATTCTTGATAGATTTTTGACGCTGATTCCAAATCTGAAGTCGATTTTCGTCTACATGCTCTAGTTTTTGCGCAATTTGAGAATCCGGATTTCCACAAAAACGGATCGATGCATATCTATATTGTATACGTAATTAACCTAACCTTGGTCTCGAAGTCACGAGTAGTGCAGCGCACCAGCTGACAGTCGCAAATGCTCAATTAACTTTTGTCCCCATTACAAATTAGCAGATTTTCTAGCTGCGGCACCTTCAGTACAATCAGTGAAGCATGCAATTAGTGCAAATAAAGGTCAAACATCTCGCTGTAGTAAAGCATGTGCCAGTCGGTGACAGCAAGAAGTGCTGGAAATGCAATCAAAAAAATCAAATCAGAGCATCAATACGTTCTGTTATAAGGCTCAGCAGCTATACAAATAGAAGTAGGCTACCTGGAAGAAGTACTGACTGTGCGCAGTCATGTAAGATTATCAGGTTACTAAGCAGCCAAAAAGTGTGCGATTGTAGGAAACTCCTCGCGTTATCAGTCGAGAGTGTGCACAGCACTGCACACGTTGTAAACTAGTCTAGGCTCTTCATCAAGACTCAGCCAACTACGGTCTTAAGTCTACCGTATCTTTTACACTTGTATATTAAAGTAATTTTATGGTATTGTTCTATTTATAGTTTTTCCTTGAGTTATTTGACTTACAAAACGTTTTGTTATATCAGATGTAAACATAGCTTTTTCTCATAGACGTGAATGTAAAAACAAGCCTGATTCTTTCTGTTATGTATGTGGGTGCTATACACCGCCTCATCAAAGGCGTAACATCACTTTGTTTGTGAAGCATACCTACACAGCATATTTTCAAATTCCCCTTGGTGACCAAGACAAGAAATGGTCATCCCATATCGTGTGTCATAACTGTGAGGAAATGCTTCGCGATTAGACAAAAGGAAAACAAAAGGGACTGCCTTTTGGAGTTCCCATGGTTTGGCGGAAACCCCGAGATCATGTGACTAACTGCTATTTTTGCATGGTCAACATAAAAGATGTTGGCAAGAAAATCGGCATAAGATCTCCTATCCAAGCATTCCCTCAGCCATTCGACCTGTTCCACATTTGAAGAACTTGCAGTCCCGGTTTTTAGTGGTTTTTCCTTAAGTGCAGACAGTGATGATGATCAGCGAGAGCATGAGGGCTGCAATAACAAGAAGGTTTTTGAATCTGAATCCTTTTCAGATAACACCAATCGGCTATCAGCCCCTGAGCTGTCCAGCCAAACGGAATTGAATGACTTAGTTCGTGATTTGGGACTCTCCAAGAAAGCTGAAGAGATACCAGGCTGCAAAAAAAACATCTACTTGATGACTCTGCAAAAGTTTCATATTTTCAAAAGCGAGACCAGTCTTTTGCGACATTTTTCTCAGAACAGAAACAGTTTGTTTATTGTCACAATATCCCTGGTCTACTCAGGCAGTTAGGTGTTGCCTCGTACATGTCAACTAAATGAAGACTGTTTCTAGATAGCTCTAAGCAGAGCCTCAAATGTGTTCTTTTACACAATGGCAACCTTTATAGAGGAGTTCCCGTTGGTCACTTTGTACATTTGAGAGAAACGTATGATGACATAAAAGCGGTCATCAACTTACTCAAATATCATGAGCACAACCGGATCCTTTGCATAGACCTTAAAATGGTCAGCTTTCTCCTTCGCCAACAGAGAAGTTTTACAAAGAATTCCTTTCATCTTTGCATGTGGGACAGCCGAGATCGAGAGAAACACTGGACCCAGAAGGAGTGGCCTATTCATGAAACTTTGGAAGCAGGCACACCAAACATTGTGCACGATCCCATAGTAAGCAGAGACAAGGTAGTTTTTCCCCCACTACACATAAAACTCGGCTTGATAAAGCAGTTTATGAAGGCACTGGATAGTGATGGTGAGTGTTTTCAGCACATAGTTTCTGCTTTTCATAAATTGTTGTTTGACAAAATCAAGGCTGGCGTCTTTGATGGCCTCAGATTCGTACCCTTGTAGGTGATGAAGAATTTGTCAACAAGATAAATGACAAGGAAAGGGCGGCATGGCTATCTTTTGTAGCAGTTACATAAAACTTTCTTGGTAACAAGAAGGCAGATAACTACCACGTTCTGGTCACTACAATGCTGTTAGCTTATCGCGACCTTGGGTGTAAAATGAGTATCAAGCTGCATTTCTTTCATAATCACTTTGATGAATTTCCCAGTAACCCCAAGGCTGTTAGTGATGAACAAGGGGAGCGGTTTCATCAAGACCTCGTGACTGTGCAACATTGCTACCAAGGCAGATGGGACAGAAACATGATGGCAGTCTACTGCTAAAGCATCAAGCGAGAGCCCGAGGAAGTCTACAAGCGCAGGAGCTACAAGCACAAATTCTTGCCTGAACAGGGCCAAATTTGATCTTGTATTTTGTCTGTATCGACAGTGCACATTGATTTTCACATGCTCTTATTTGCATGTTGGTTAAATGCATGAGACTTGAATATTGGTGTCTGGTATACTCAAAGTTCCTTATGCGGCCTTAGGTGCAAATGGCTATTACAAAATAACCCCTGTCATTTTACATTAGGAGTGCAAAATTCGCTAAAAATAAAAACGCTCAATTGAAAAAAATCTGTAGCTTTAAGAAAAAAACTAACTGCATATTTGAATTCAGCACCACAAAATTAGGTAAAAACAACTGTCAGTATCAATGCAACAAAAATTTTGTTCCCCAGTGTTATAATTGCTGTTTAGAGTTTCGCGGGAAAGTCCCGGACGTCGAATCAACTTGCTGCGTTTTTTTATTACAGCGCTTTGGAAAAAATTACTTATTCTAAAATATACGAATCTCAAAATAAAAATGCGACGAAGTGATTTTAATTTGAAGCGAAATACAAATTTAAAAAAATAAAAAAAAAACCGCAAAAATAAAGAAATTTGAACAATCATTATATTAAAATAGTGTGATAGATTTCTTCATCATTGTGTTAACCCTATTCGGCTTTTGAAGCCCAGCCTTTGCAAAAACGTTTGTATTTTATTTTTTAGATAATATTCTGAAATTTCTTTACTTTTCCTAATTTGAATTGCTGAATAAGACGGTACTATTTTTAGGTAGGTCAGAGCAGGAATTAACGGCTAAAATAGACGTTTTTCATCAAATGTTTATATTTTTGCTTCCTATCGCAGCAAAGCCTGAAAATGAAATTTCACGCTTTTATTAACATCAACATGCCTGAGGCGATGAAGAAGTTATTTTGTGTAAAATCAAATTTTCTTTGGCGATTGCTTGGAAACAGCTTACGCATTTACTTTCTGTTAGACAAAACAATTGTTGTTTGACTACAACAAATGTAGCTTGAATATCAATCGAGCAGGCAAAATTCAATTCTTATAAGCATCTTTTATTAAACATTCTTGTAACTATTCATTTGTGTGGGAAAAAATTAAACAAACTACTGCACATGTTAGGCCTGATGTTTACGCCTTCAGATAATTAAACAGCACCTGGCTTTTTATAATTGCTTTTCACTTTGCATTTAAAATAGTAGACCGTTTTTACGTTGAAACTTTTCTCACTCCGAAAAATCCGAAAAATTCTTTATGTATAAGTTTACTTTTTTGGAAAATATTGTGTCAAAAGTTTATAGTTTTTAAATGTGAGTTTTGCAAACAGAAGACGTAGAATGAAAACAATATGTTTTATGCGATTGAATTACAATAAAGCAGGGGTTCCAACTTTTACAGATTTATGACGTACTAAAGCAGTATTTCTCAACCTGTGTACCGTAGAGATTTCCAAGTGTGCAGCGAAAGTTTTTGAAAAACATTACGGTAGTCCATTGCTCTGCGACCTTTTTTTTCGAGAATAATACTTTTGAGGACGAAATACAAGAAATTCGAGACAGATTCAAAGTAAAGACTTTTTTTAGAGTACACTAGTTTTAGGAACGAAAATCGAGAACTTCGGTCCAAGTGTGCCGCGAATTTTGAAAAAGTCCCAAATGTGCCGCAGGTGGAAAAACGTTTAGAAACCCCCACTAAAGTCTTATATTTAATCGAGTGATTTCTTTCCTCTAAAAAATTTTCTTACTTTTTGCACACTGTTTAATAAATTTATTTCAAAAATCAAATGGAGAACAAAAAAAGGTCTACTCTTAAAGTTCGAAAAGAACTTTTTATTTCCTATCAACCAAACTAAAAAAATGAGAATAACATTATTTTGTGCCATAAAGATAACAGGTAACTTTCCCGAATTTTAATAATAACATGTTTTTTTTGATTTTTAAAAACAACAATTATTTTTGCAACATCAAAATTTCGCATTCTCACGTACTTAGCAACAATGAAATTCAGAGTTCTATTTCATAACACGTTTTTTTACTTTTAAATAGTTTTTACAGCATCGAAATTCTGAATGTTTAGGTAAGGTTGAGTTTCCAGAGTTTTAGTAATAACACGGTTTTTTTGATTTTTAAAAACAACAATTATTTTTGCAACAACAAAATTCCACATTCTCACATACTTAGCAACAACGAAATTCAGAGTTCTACTTCATAACACGCTTTTTTTTACTTTTAAATAGTTTTTACAGCATCGAAATTCTGAATGCTTACGTAAGGTTGAGTTTCCAGAGTTTTAGTAATAACACGGTTTTTTTTGATTTTTAAAAAACAACAAATTATTTTTGCAATAAACGAAATTCCAGATTTCTACGTACTTAGCAACAACGAAATTCAGGAGTTCTATTTCATAACACGTTTTTTTTACTTTTAAATAGTTTTTACAGCATCGAAATTCTGAATGTTTACGAAAGGTTGAGTTCCAGAGTTTTAGTAATAACACGGTTTTTTTGATTTTTAAAAACAACAATTATTTTGCAACAACGAAATTCACATTCTCACGTACTTAGCAACAATGAAATTCAGAGTTCTACTTCATAAGACGCTTTTTTTTACTTTTAAATAATTTTTACAGCATCGAAATTCTGAATGTTTACGTAAGGTTGAGTTTCCAGAGTTTTAGTAATAAGTTTTTTTGATTTTTAAAAACAACAATTATTTTCCGCAACAACAAAATTCCAGATTCTCACGTACTTAGCAAACAACGAAATCCAGAGTTTTATGGAATAAAATGGTTTTTTTGTTACTTTTACAAGCAAAATTGTTTATAGAGCATCAAATTCTGCGTACTTCTTCAAGGAGAGTTTCCAGAGTAGAAGTAATAAACCCGTTTTTTAAATTACAACAAATAATTTTAAGTGCATTGAAAAGTTTGTATTTTTGAACTAAAGTAACTTTTTGAAAAGATTTAACAAGATTTGTTAAACTTTCATGA
The DNA here is from genome assembly GCA_963680785.1 of Diplosoma virens. Lineage (NCBI taxonomy): Eukaryota > Metazoa > Chordata > Ascidiacea > Aplousobranchia > Didemnidae > Diplosoma > Diplosoma virens. The sequence continues at coordinate 17,836,775 of OY796894.1, read as the reverse complement.
TATTTTAATCTGATTGTTTTACAGTACATAAAAACAATAAATTCCACGCAAAACACCGGTAAAACTCTGGATCCCTGGTTTTATCTGCTCATAGCTTATAAATCCATGCAAAGAGTTGTTTTGAAGTTTTGATTACAATAAACTTTCTTTCTCCTGCTTGCGTCAACTACAAATTTCCAAAATCTACGAAAGATCGCTTGTGCTCGCGATCCAAGAGACGAAGAAAGAGTTATTGACAAATATATTTGTTTTGTGTTCCCTGCAAAAATTCGAGACACTTACCTATGTCTGCATCGAATCAATTGATCTATTGCTTTCTGAAGAACAGACTGGTGTTGACGCAGAAAAGTCAACTGTAAATTAAGTCGTTCTGTTTAATACAAAAACATCGAAGATTTTCATGAGCTAGAGAAGGAGGCTGGTGCAATATTTGCCGCTCTGCTATTCCAAAATTGACTTCAACTGCAAGCTGCTGAGGTTTCTGCAGGAAAGTGCATGGTTCGAATAATTATAGAACTTGTTCGGAAATTGTTCCCAAACAAAGACGTTTTACCCTTACTGACGGAGACAGTAAGTAAAACAGCCTCGGGTGTTAGAAAAACAATGTTTCTCCCAAATCAATCAAGAGTTATTTCTTTTTAACGTCTATAGGTATAATCTACTTTCACCATAACCAGATTATGAAAAAATGTCAGCTAAAAATTTACAACAACCAACTTTAACCATTCTGTTCATTCCAGATTTATCCTGGGGTAAAACTAGAGAGATTCACTCACGTTCCATTATCACCGTTTTTCATTGCGCAAAAACTTCTTCGCGTACCCCGCTGCTGAGGCGACTTGCGGGCTCAGGGCGGGTGTTGGTGTAAAACACCACATACAGTTGTCTTATTTGTGGTCTATTCGACTGCTGTCTTGAGTACTGGTATCCGGTTTATTGTGCAGCGCTCTTACTTGCTTTACAAATAGTGTTTTGAATGACCCTTCGCGTGTAGTCACTGGATGCCTCCGTTCCTCTTCAACGGGATCACTTATCAGTTTTTTTAAACATCCAGCCATATGAGGATTTTTTTTAAACAACCAACCTTGCTAAACTCCAATTTTACATAATTTTTCAGATAAAGTTTCAAAAACTTTTTAGCCCTAACAAAAATTAAAAAAGATTTTTACTCTGTTTAAATTTCCAAACAACACCTTCAATAATTTTCAAGTTATGAATCGTCAAACTTTGGTGGGCTTCCGAAGCCCACGTTGAGGAGTCAATTGCTCGAAAAAGCTTGAGAAGAATAAATAGCCTTCGTCGACGCTTTTATTTTCTGAGCTTTCGAGTAAGGACGAATCATTATCGACATCAAGAATTAGAGCTCGTTTCCACTACGAGCGTAGGCTGGAGTATTTCTGTTTTCTTGATTTTTTTTGCTTGGCTTAGCGCTTAAGCGCGGAAAGAAGTAAAAAAGTTAATAAATAAAGAATACTCCTGTTAACGCTCGTCATGAAAACGAGCCCTAAGCGATAAAAATTTGTCCTCTGAGACTTGAAGATATTCGTTTGGTCGTTCCATTTATATACAGGCTAAATACTTTTACAAATATATAAGTAAAACTGAAAGTAAATGCAGGATAAGTTTACTTTGAAATTATACAGCCAACAAATAACTGAGTTTTATTTTAGAAGTGGTCTAAATCCTTTTATTGTTGAGTATACGAAAAAAAACACATCTGACCTGAATGAAGGTGTTACTACAAACGCAAGAAAATATCAAAACCGATCTCTTTAATAAACGCCAAATTTAGTTATAATACTGAAATTTTGAGAGCGCTTTCCACAATCAAACATTTTAGCTAAAATTCTGTCAGATCGCACGCTAAGGCTAAGCTGTAACCACAACCACGAGACACAAAGTATTTAATTAAAACTTTAAAAAAAAGCTTTTTTGATTTAGATAAAAACAAAAAATAAAACAATGACATTTGTGGCAGGAGCTCGGTTTTTGTTGCAAACAATGTTTTTGCGTTTTTCACCGAAACAATCGCTAATGCGAGAAGCGAAATAATCCGCGCTGTAAAAAGCTGCGACGATCAAGACGTATATATCCGTCTTGCGCACTAAGAGAGCGTCTGGCTGTGCCGGATATATACGTCATGCGCACTTAACAGGTTAAAACAACTGTTATTTATTAACAATAAAAACAAACTATTTCTCAAAGTACAGTCCATTATTTTCCACCACTTTCTGCCATAGGTCTGCAAGCATGAGAATTTGCTTAAAGTACCACTCTGACTCCTTCAAATCAAAAAAACGTTGTCCCGGTTCTGCGACTTCAGCAAATGATTCAAATCGGCGACCTTTCAAAAAGTGCTGCATGGATCGGAAACGACCGTAATCAGATGCTGCAACATCTGGGCTGTATGCTGGATGCGGCAAAACTTCGACATCGTCAAACTCTTCAAACTTCCCCTTAGTCCACTTGGCAATGGGTGGTTTGGCATTTTCCTGCTGAAATAAAACGCGATTTTGATGAACCAAGATAAAATACTGTACTTCTCAACCAATTTTTTGTGAACGCGGTCCAATTGCTGGCAGTAGAGATTGGCATTGATAGCCCAACCATTCGCAAGAAGTTCAAAGTGCAAAAAGCCTTCAAAGTTCCATAAAACACAAATCATGGCCTTCTTGTCAAATCGATTTTGACGCGGAACTAATGACGTTGCTTGACCTTGTGAAACCTATTGCTTGCTTCGATTGTGATTGACCAGATAAACCCAATTCTTCTCAAAAGTCACAATGCGTTTCCAGAATTGGTTGTTCATTAGAATATTGATCAGTTAACGGCAAATTTTCACTCTTTTGGCGGCTTAAGCTTTGGTAAGCTCATGTGGATCTTGACGTGGCTTCTTCTAAATAAAATCAAGTCGTTGAAGATGACGATAAATTGTCGATTTAACACCCTCAAGTTCAGTTATCAAATCTTAAGTGCATGATGCTTTTTTGGCGCCCAAAGCGGCTTGCAAGTCTTCATTGTTTAATTTGACGGTCGACAAAACGAGGCTCATCCTTAAGACTCATGTCGCCAAATTCAGATCGCTTGTACCTCCTTGACATGGTCATGTGACTAACAGTTCCTTCGCTTTCTGCATCACAAATCTCCCTTTAAGCATCTCTTGTTGAAAGACTTCGTTTCCAGCAATAGTGGATCAAAACGCGAAGCTCGAATTTATCAACCCCTTGCCCGGCGATTTGAAAAAAAACCTTTCATTTCCAGACTTATTTTTTTATACCTTTAATTCTTAGAATTGGTTAAAAATTCCTGAAAAACCTTTAATGTCTATTGTTTTCTTTACAATGCCCAAGCAAATGCGTACAAAAAATTTTTTTTGGCGTGATATCTCGTCCAGCTCTAAAAAACGACCAACAAATTAAAAAAGTAAAATTTTTCGCAAGTGTAAAAGAACTTCGAGACAACCCAACAACAAGAAATCTTCCATCGTTCATTTACAAATGCTGAGTGAAATGTCCTTTATGATGGTCACTTTGAAATCGTCTTGGAACGACATAGATAAATCTCTTAGGTTGCATACAAGGTTATATTGACGTGTACAAGCACGGGCAGTTTTAATTTTTTGAAAACAATATACTGTAAATTTTGACCAATTTTCGACCACTCTTTTACCCAATTGACACAGGAACACAAGATTGACACATTATATTCAGTACCAATCTTCTTCTTTCGGCTTTTCCCTTTAATCAGGGGTTGCACAGTGTATGATGTTTCTCCACAGCGTCCTATATTCAATGTCTTTCTCCCTCGCACCAACTTTTCCATATCCTCCTTCACTGCATCTAAAAATCTTCTCTTTGGCCTCCCTCTTTTCCTCTTTCGCGGTAACTCCATTTTCATCACTCTCCTTCTTACATACTCCTGGTCTCTGCTCATGCCTGCCCTCCCTCATCTTCATTCCTAACCGTTCTACCTTAACCGTATCCCTGATGTACTCATTTCTAATCTTATCTTTTCTCACTTTTCTCATATTCAGTAATTTTGCAGCGTAGTGGATAGATGCGCGTAATCTCTGAGTTGTAGACTAGCAGTTTACCAGAAAATTTCTACTTTCAACAGAGGTAAAAAGCAAAAAAAACTATGAATAGTAATATAGAAAGAAAATTGAATGAAGTACTTAAAGCAGTTGGCAATATCTCAGAAAGAATTGACAAGCTAAATGAAAAACTAGAAAACTTTGATCGGCGCATAACTAAATTGGGATATCTAGTTGAAGAAAAAATCTCTAAATTTCAACAGGAACTTAAAACAAAAGCAGATGACAGCGCTCTGAACGAACTGCATTTAAAAATACGTAAAATAGAACAGCAACAAGTTGATCAGCTTGCTAAAGATGTTATGCAAGAGTCGTATGAAAAGCGATTTAACTTACTAATTAATGGAATTGAAGAAACAGACGCGAGTGTTTCAGAAAAGCGAAAAACTATCTTACAGCTAGTGCAAGAATTTGTGAAACGTGGTTTGCAAATAAAAGATCCTTCTGCTATAATGCTTGCCGATTATCACCGCTTGCCCCAACATCCCGTCCTCAAGAATGGCATAAAGGTAAACCGACCAATAATTATTAAGTTAACTAATTCGAACAACAAGCGTTTAATATTTGGTAGCTTGAAAAACTTGAAGCAATTTAACAATGCAAGAAAATTGAACCAGCAAAACTCTGTGTACATTACAGAACATTTGCCCAAGCAATTTCAACTTGAGCGTAAAGCTTTATTACCCGCTTTTAAAGAGGACAAAGCTCTGGAAAAAAAAACAACCTGGAGAGCAGAAAATGGCTATTACTGCTTGTATATAGATAACGTTAAAGTATCTGCAGAAAATGATTATCACTGTTGAATTTTTACGTATTTCATATACAATATGCTTATACATAATTATGTTTCGTTTATGTACAAGACAGCCGCTCTTTAATAATATACTGTACTTTCAATTGTTTAAGATAAACGTTAGCCTGTCGCTAATAAATTTCTATAATAATTACTATAGCCTATGTATTTATTTGGATATTTATCTCGCTCATTCACTGAGAAAATATTTTAGCTTGTTGATTACCATTTTTACTAATTTATTCGAAAATAAGCTGCTTTTGTATCGGTAGAATCATAAATCCCGCTTTCCTAATGAATGGCTTACATTCGACTGTGCAAATCTGAATTTATGCTCGTTCTCCCTGAGTCTCGAACCAATTCTTTTTGTGCTAGTTGCAACTTGATTACATTGTCTGCCTCACATCAATGTATTTGTCGTTTTCTCACTCTGGTCACTGTTAGCTGGCAACTGCTGAGTTTTTGCGCGACTGACGTCATGTGTGCAGCTACTAATTGGTGTGATTCTGATAGTCAAGCAGTCACCATCGACTTAAACCAACAAAACTTAACTGATTTTATTTCTAACTCTCTTAGTTCCAATGTTAATCCCTGCGACTATTTTGACTTAAGTAGATTGAATAATAGTACCAAAAAAGATTCCTGTCATCTATTTCTTCATCTAAATATATCTTCGCTTCAAGCACATTTTGATGATTTATTTGATTTTCTTTCACAATTAGACCAGCCCCCTAGTATTGTGTTTATTTCGGAAACCCGTATAAATATTGAACCTTCTACAAACATAACTATTCCTGGTTATATCTTTATTCATTGTCCTTCCCCAACGGTGCATATATTTCTGATCATTTAAACTTCTCAGTTAATGAAACCCTTAAACTTTCAGTCAACGGTTGTGAAGACAGAACGTACACACCAACCTGAGTTTAATTAAGATCACTTTGTACTTTTTTTATTGAATAAATCAATATTGAATAATAAATTTGTTGAATAAATCAATAAAAAATAAAGAAACCAAAAAATCAAAGAAGTGAAAAAGTAAAAATTTTTACTTAAAATAAAATTTAAATGAAGAATTAATAAAGAATTATAGTTATATTTATGAAGTAAATTGATTAATATCTTCGGGATGAAGAAAGTTTTTTTATATTATTTTTGGGAGGCAGAATTACTTTTATTTATTTTGAAAAACCGATTCAGTTTTAAAAAAGGTGGAGCCTATAATTATGATGTCAAAACATTTTTGGTCTTAAGCTTTTTTTTTGAAAAATCAATCTCTTTACATGTTTGATTTTTGGACTTTACTCTAATGTAAAGTTTAAAACGAAGTAAAGACCAAAAAAGTCTTTACATTAAATCTTGGTTTTTGGGCCCTCGATGCATAAAATTTCAGCAAAAATTGTTTCGCCCCCAAATTTTTTATTTTGGGAGCGGCAAACCAAGACGTTTATAGAAAAAGATTCGTCCCTAATAATTAATGTTTTTTAAAAGAAAAAGGTCTTCACATTTGTATCAGTCTCGGATTTCTTGGTTTTCATCCGAAAAACTTCTAATCAGTCTGAGATTACTTGGTTTTTGTCCCAAACACAAGTATTTAAAAAGAAAAAAAAAGTCCTCACTTCAAATATGTCTCGAATTTCATCATTTTCAGCCCTAAAACGTAGTCTTTTCTAAAAAAAACAGGTCTTCACTTCGAATCTGGCAAAACGGGCAGGACAAAGTGCTAAAAATCAAGACTGTCCTGCCAAAATCACGACGTATGGTAAGCCTATGTATATTATAAAAATCTAAGAGTATAAATTTGGAACGTTTGAATTATAATTTCAAAAGAAAAAGAAAGGCGAATATACTAGGAAATAAAGAAATATAAAAACATAATTTATTATAAAGTATTAATAGTATAGTTTCTGCCAACATTAATGTATGCCATTACAAACATATAGTAAGAATGGTCAAGTCAATCAACAAGCAAGTGCCGACAGACCTGTTTCGTCCTTGTTAGGCTCGTCAGGACACTACAGCTTGAACCGCCGCCAGTATGCCCTTGCGGTTTAGCCGTGTCTTTTGCAGTTGCGCTGATGGAACATTGTTTTCATTAATGTATGCCGTCGGCTTTAGCATATTCCAAAACGTCCTCTAATATAAACTATGTTTTCAAAATTTGCTTTATTTTTTATTTTGATATACAGTAGAACAGGGATGGCGAACCACTGACCCGCGGGTCACGTTGTGACCCATTAGTTGAAATTCAATGACCCACCTGATGTTCTAAAATTTCTGGAATTTTTAGTCTGCAACATTTATTTGGGACGGATTAGACCAGGGGCGTCCAACCTGTAGCTCGCGCAGTATTTTTGAAGCCCTCTGTCCTGTCCCAATTTTGGAAGAAATCGAAGACAGATTTGCTGTGAAGACCCCTTTTTTCTCGTTTTTTATCAAATTTTAGAAGTCACTGTGATTCCGGGACAAAAAGTGAGGGATCTGAAACTGATTTCAGGTGAGGACCTTTTCTTTTTAGAGATCACTATGATTTTGGTACAAAAAGTGGGAATTCCGAGACTGATTTCAGATGAGGACCTTTTTTTATTTTGGAGAACACCTTGATTTTAAGAGGAAAACAGGGAAATTAGAGATGAAATCAAAGTGAAGATCTTTATTTTTTTTTTGGAGGACACCATGAGTTTTAGAGAAAAAAGTGGAAGCCAAGATCAAAGCTTTTTTTTTTAGAGAACATCAACATTTAAAAATTCTTGCCTCGGGCCCCTAAATTTGAATATCCACCATTGGTGAAGAGTTTTTTTTAGTTTTCGACTTTTTTTAGCGAGTGACCCAATTAATGTAAGTTTTAAAAAACTATCATTTTTTGACCCGCCCTATAAAAAAGGTTCGCCAACCCTGCAATAGAACTTCGCAGTACGAGCTTAAATTATCATCTGACATTGTTTTGATTTTTTTGTTTTATAATTACTCTTTTGGACAACCCGAAATTATTAGCCTGTTTTTTATATTGTTATTAAGATTAGAAACACCAGAACTATTTATTAAAAGGAATGAAATATTTTAAATTTAACTTTGTAATGTTATTAGGAGGGAAATTGGATTTTGGCATTAAAACAAATATTTTTAACCTAAAATCTTAAACAATTTAACTTTTTTTTACTAACAAATATAAATTATTTTTGTAGTTAGGAAAAATAGTGATTAAAAGTAATTAATAACATTAAAAACATCAGATTAATGTGCTTCCAATATAAAAACTACATCATTAATTGCCTTCGGCTAAAAATTTATTGTCTAAATTTAATTTTTACCAGATTATAATGCAATATTATATGTTTTCATCGCTAAACTTTTTGTTCTTTAAAAAAATTTTTAACATTGAAAAGCATCTTTCGACTCAAACAGTCGTTGCTAAAGAATTTTAAAGCCATGTATTAAAATGAAGAGAACCATTTTTATGAATAAACAAAACATGTGATATATTTAATTATTTTACGAATTTTTTAAAACTTTTTTGATCTATCCATGTAAAAATCAACTTATTTTGTTTTTATAGCAACTGTCCATTTTTAGTTGCTTTCAGTGTTTTTTTTAAGGTTTGGCTAGAGGAACCTCTAAGCAATTTTGAAAGACCGCTTATTTTTTTCCTAATGTTCCTGAGTGTACTTAGCTTTGTTTACACTATTGTAGAAGTAGATTTTAAGAGACCGCTGGACAATTTTGAGAAACCGTTTCGGTTCCTCAAAACTCAGATAGCACTATCACTGCTTCCAGAGGTAAGTATATAAACATCACCTGGGTTATAAGATACCCCACCTACCACTGGAGGTTTAATAAAGTTATTGATTTTTTTTGAAACCAACGAACTAAAAATCTGTCGCGATAAGTCTATCGCTAAAAAGTTACTATTCGTCTCTTGTTCCCACCAAGGTTGCCAGAAGGATTTTTTAAAAAGTAACAAATAATATGGCCAAAAAGTAACAAATCAATTAAAAAAGTATCAATCTTTTAAAAATAAAGTCAATAGGGGAATACACATAACTAATGAACAGTGGTGGATATTCCAATTTAGGGATCTGAAGCAAGAATTTTCAAAACTTGATGTTGTCTGAGAAAAAAAGAGGTCTGATCTTGGCTTGCATATTTTTCTTAGAAACTCATGGTGTCCTCTAAAAAAAAAAAAGGTCTTCACTTCGATTTTATCTCTGATTTCTCTATTTTTCTCTCAAAATCAAGGTGTTCTCTAAAAAAAAAAGGTCTTCACATCCATTTGCTCTCAGTTTTCCCTATTTTCGTCCCAAAATCAGGGTGTTCTATAAAAAAAAAAAGGTCTTCACTCAGAATCATTCTCTGAACAAACATCTACTGTATATATAATTGTTGCTCTGTATACTTTAATATGTTACGTTTAACTCGTCCATTAAAATAAATATATTTTCCTATTGAAGTGAAATAGTAACAACTTTTGGTAGCGTCGTAACAAACGTAACAAATTTCAGACTTGCAGCCCAAAAGTAACAATTCTGGCAACCCTGGTTCCCACCCGAATCCGACACAAAAGTCAAGTCAAGTTTATTTCACTAAGCGTTTGAAAATATCGTTTGATTGAAACAACGAAAAGGCCTATATTAAAAATGATCGATGTCAGCAACTTGCTCTGAAAAATATAACTTAAAAAGCTTTTGGTGTAACGTTCAGAAGAAAATAAAAGTGAACAAGCGAGAAATAGTAATAATTTAGTTTTAGTTGAGCTTTGCTGTAAAAAACGTCACATCGTTGAGATGTTTAGCCCTTCATCTTGTGAATAATAGAATAAAACAACTTGCTGTCACACTTGCTGTCACACTTTATTTGCAAAGCTTTACGATGCGAAATAAAATTTGAGAGGGACAAGAGATATTTGAGAGACATTTTGTTCAAGACTTTTTGCAAGATTAGATTGAACTATTTAGAAAGAAAATGGCGAATTTTTATTATCTCTTTGATTTTCTTTTTAATGCAGAATTTTTTAATGCTTCAATTGTTTATGAGCGGCAAAAAGATAATAAATCAAAGCTCAAAAAAGAATCTGACAACGGTAGTAAAAGGCACAATACACTTTTTTATGAAAAATTGTACAAGTAAGCAAAGCGAAGTACTTATCAAAAAAACTTTTGAGGTATATTTAACCAAAAATGACTAAAGCTCAAATTCTTGATTCGTAACTCCGTTCTTAAAGCTGTAGACAAAAATATAAAAATATCTTCACTTTAATTAGTTACATTGTTCACATTAAATACTTAGGGACCCGGATGAAATAGCTTGGCAGACCGGATTTAGTTTGCGGGCCGCCGTAGTTTTCACAACACTGCTTTATATTTTATGTTTGAATAGTGCTGTTTAATTTTCTCTCCTTTTTTTGCCAATCAATTTTTTTCATACAGCAAAATGCGTACCCGTGCACGAGTAAAATATGTGATCGCTTTTTCGAACGTTCGCACTCGTGTTGGGGCGATTAGACTAGGAACAACTTTTTTAATTCAGGTTTTTTTCGCAAAGAGGCTAAAAAACTATTTGGGAATTCTTTAAATTGTTTGGATAAATTTTTTATTTACACTTTAAGCAAGAAAACCAGTATTTATTTATACTGTGTGTTGTGTTGTTCTGGGAGTTTGCCTCAACGCGAATCAAATTTGTGGTGAGTGTATTATTTTAATTTAACAGCGCCGTGGTCTTTGTAATATCGCGTGTTCTGTTAAATTGCTAATTGCAAAACTTTTAGTTTTTAAGCACACAATAAATTAATTTAAACATTATAAACCATTTTTATTCAGTATTATAACACATGTGTGATCTGTCTTCATGCTTGTATGTCGTATACCGATCTTTCCATTTAGTGACTTTGGAAAAAATTCAACATGTCATTAGTCATTTATTACATATTACTGCAAATTAATTTTTTTTAACACTTTCGTATGATCTTTTAAAAAAATAGTAAACGATCTAAATGGTTTTACGATATACCAGATTTTCACGGAGATTATTGATTTGCTTTACGCAGTAAGTAATAAAGCCTGACTTTCAAGGCACTTGTTTTTTCATGCAACCACAAAAACGCGCTTTTTCATGTTGATTATATAATTTTTTATACTATTTTGAAAAAGTTTTAAAAAGCATTAAAGCCAGTTTTCTGCATTTATCTACAAAACATGGCTTTGTGTTTGAAATCACGATTTTTTTCGATTTTAAAGCGTTCATTTCTTGCATTTGCAATGCGAAACAAACATTAACTGGCATAGTTTAACATTGCTAGTTTTAGTATAAATTATAATTTTTTTCGGTTATACGTAAGTGCGATTAAGTTGACACAATCAACAACAGAAATTCAAATAATCGACTTTTACATATTAAAGTTAAAATTACAACAAAAAGTATTAAACAAATAAAAACACAGTGAGTATGTGTTAATAAGCATAGATCAATAAGGAGAAGCCAAGTGACGATATTTTTGACAAGCAAGAGTTACATAAGTATTAACGACAAAGCTTCCGTAAAAGTTAGCAGTTTATATACATAAATCAATAATTTAACCGAATTGTCTCACAATGCTGGCACATTGCTCGATAAGCAGGTTAGAGCATTTTATTTAACTTTTTGTTGTAGTGTTTTAATTTAAATAAATCAATAATTTTGTAAAAATAAACTCATGGGTTTTGTCAGTAACTATAAACATATCATGCTTGTCCTTCGACAAACCTGGGTCGTGGCATTGCGCATATTATATACTGACAGCGATAATGTTAAGTCGGCATCTTGCTTTGTCTTTCAAAACCGTCAGACTTCGCGCTCCATGCGGTTCACGATTTATGAGGAAAGGTTATATAACGTAATTTGCAATTTGTTTATTGATGAAAGGTAAGCCTTTCGTTGGGCGAAGTTATTTTTTATAAAAATATTTTAATTGCTATTGCTTTTATTCCTAACAATTTGCTTCCTGCAAAAAAGTCTTAATTTATTAATTGCTGTTGTTAAAATATTTGAAACTATAAGATACCCTGACCAGACAATTCATCAAACGATAGTTTGTCGAACAACAATTAATTTAATTGAACCGTCTCTTTGTTTAGATTTATTGACATCAGAGGAGAACTGTTAATTGCAATTTGTTAAACTGCTGTTCAATCAATTTCCATTCGATAAAGGGTCGTCACGATATATTTTAGCTATAAGTATCTTAATTAGAGTAATTACTAAATTAAGAATTTTTTAAAAAAGCAAGCTGTTAGTAATAAAAAATTTTTCAATGACATAGCCTATACAGCAAGAAACATTTTAAATATTTTTTATAAAAAAATATAACGTCGGCAAAGAAAAGCTTATCTTTTGATAGATGAACAAAAAAAATTTAAAATTTGTTTGTTTGTTTTACTCCGAAAATTGATCTATTGTTTTTACAAACGTTTGACATAAACGTAGAAATTCGCTTCAAAAAGTTAGGACATGCGATTTCACGATCAGGATATATTTTAAGTTTCGAAAACTCAGTTTGAATTGTTTCAATTTACTCCAGTTTGGAGTTTTTCCAAATCCTCCAAACAACATTTCAATTTGTTGTTTAGATCTTTACTCATGACATCATTATCGTTGAATACCTGTTTGCATTTGCCGATGGCAGTTTTGAAATGAGATTTAGCTTTTAACTTGAAGAAATTTACAGCTTTGGCGTAGTTATAGACAGCCCAACACCGAACATTGAATCGCAAGTTAAGCTTTTCATCGACTCCCATTTCAAAAAACCGTTCAAAACAGCTCATACATTTTTCAAAGTTGTTTCTTGCAGCATAGTACTTTGCACAGTAGATAATGCTCATTCTACCACTGGATATATTTTGAGCGTTTGTATGGGCTAGATTAAAGAGGTCTTGGCAAAATTTATCTGCTTCGTCAAGTTTTAGTTGATCTTTATTTGATTTGACTTGACGAGCATTTATTCGGGTAATAGATTTTAAAAGGGAAATACGAGTAGAAGTTTTAGAAGGACCAAAAACCTCTTTTAAAATTCCATTTTTATACATGTCAGTACTTGTACTCTCTTCTAAAGTTTTTTTGCAAAGCTCGAGTACTTCCTGATTTGCTTCATTGCTTGTCTTTTTAAGTTTAAGAACAATTGGAACCTGCCCTCCAATCTGTGATAATCGTTCTGTTAATAGAGAAACGCCACATGTGGTTCGGCATTCAACAGCAATACTATTACTTAGTTTTGTCATCCAGATCCACTTCTCAACTTGCTCAATCAAATCCAAATCAGCATAAAGTACAAGACGACTATAACTATGCAAAATGGAAGCAACTCTTTCGGCATAAAACACGGGAGCATACTTGTTGTTTGACAAAAATAATTTTCTATTTTGCAACTCTTGAAGAAACGAATTTTTTTTCAAAAAACCTTCGCGAAAATTTTCAATTTTTTCAAAACCCAATTCTTGGCATCGCGTTTGTAAAAAAGCTTCTTCGTTTGCATCAAACTCTAGAAACAACTTTGAAGCATATTTAATTGTAAAGTTCTTTGGTAAAATCTGGCCTTTAGCTTTTGATATCTCAACAATTTCTTTTGCTACTTTTCTGTAATCTAATGCTTTTTCAATAAAATTTTCCGCTGAAAGAGGCTTTAAAGCTTTTTTAAAATACTTATCGCTTTCATCCAAAAACATTGCAGGCGATTCATTCAACATAATGGCAGCAGCAGTTTCATACAAATGACTTGCAATAGCCTTCAACATAATGCAATCTCTTTCGTTTCCAAACAATTTTTCTTCACTTTTCTCAACGTAACCAAGTAATGTTTGTAAATGCCTCCGAAGCTTATACATTTTCTCAGATTGGACATTCTTTCTCATATCTTTTGAAACTAGCCCACTCATCACTTCGATCGCTTTTTCAATAGGATTGAAAGGTATTTTAAAGATCGTTTGTCGTATAAGCCTAAACGAGTTGTTGACCACTTCATGAAAAATGATTTCTTTTTCCTTGGTTTCATTGCACATATCATGACCTAAAAGCTTGGTGATCATATTTCCAACATCTGCGGTGTTTTGCGACATGCTAACTTTTTCCTCACGAAGAACATGTGAACAGTAATCAATGGCAGAACGAGGAATTTTATAAAAATTAAAATAAGCTAGACAAGACAGAATCATCCAATAAAAGGGAGTGTTTCCAGATTCAGTTCTTGGTATGAATGGCATAACAATTGCTTGAAGCATATGCTCAGCAGATTCACCAAACTCTTTCACGATTTCCCTTTTCTCATGTGAAGTGATAACAATTTTGAGGTTTTTGAATAGGTCAAGATAAGTTTGGTATTTAATTCTGGCGTCGATACAATAGCCTTTGGCTACTTGTAGTACTAAAGGCAACCCTTTAAAACGCTTACAAATCTTTTCAGTAGCAATTTTTTCTTGTTTATCGTAGTTGCCATTACGTTTTAAATATTCAAGAGCTTCTGTTTTTGTAAATCCAGTCACAGTTTCCTTAATATAAATATCCATATCATTTGTTTCCTGATTTTCTAGAATTGGAGTTACAAAACGTGAAGCAATATACGAGTACAAATGCTTTGGGAATTCGTCATCACTTTGCTTTGCATATTTGTTCAGATTTCTTAGGAGATTTTGAAGCAACTTGTTGCTTTTGTTGTTTTTATCTGAAGTAGGATCTTCGACAATGAGTAAAACAGGAGTGTTTGCATCTAACAACACTTTAATTAAAGCATCTGTCACACCATCATCAAGTTCAGCAATAATTTTTTGACGTGTTTCATTATCAAAAATAAAGTTGTCTTTTCTAAGTTCATCAATCAACTTTTTCAGTTCTTCTTTGACGTCATGACCTAGGTCTTTGCATTGGATGTGTCGTTTGACCAATTTTTTTCTCATTTCATGATCTTCATCAACAAATGGAAATTTTTTGCTGAGCTCTTGCACAATGTGGGATGTACCACTGCCAGGCACACCACAACAGTGAAGAATTACTTTTTTTCTTTTTTCAATTTTTTTAATAATGGTCAAGAGCTTTTCAGTTTTCATTGTGGGTTCCAAGCGTCGCTTCCTACTCTTGCCATTAGCAGGATGCGCGTTAGTTCCTGTAACAATAATTTTAAAAAATAATCACTCAGCACCGGTTAAGTGTTTGATTTATGCGTTCATTTAGGGTGCTAATTTTAGAATAATTACCAGTACTGTTATAAGTATTAATAGGGTTAAATTTTTCTAAACAGAAAATTGATCAGGTTACAGTTAGACCTTCCTCTTCTTATGCTAAGTTTTATTAAGACGATAACGTGGTTGAGCAGGTAAAAGCGTGGTATTGATGGCGAGCGTGATCGATACGGTCGTAGTTCAGAGCCTACTTCCGTCATTCTGTTGTTTTTTAAAACACACGTTACGATAGTTTTTTCTACTCGGCGACCTTAGAAAGCAGTTTTAAATTTAAACCATATCTCTGAAAAAGTAAAAAAAAGCTTTAGTATTTTCTTGACACATTTGAAAGCAAATTGGGGTATTGGCTTGATGGTTGCCCTGAGTCAGTGGTTCTCAAAATGTTTAATTTAAAGATCTAAGGGTGTTGATAACTAATGGTTAGGGTTTTCTTGAGAAATAAAGCAACGATTTCTCAAAATGTAAAAAATGTATAATAGTCAAAATAAAGATTTTTTTAGTCTTCTCTTGCTTTCTTTCTTATCATAGTTACGTGAAAGTAAGGACCAAAAAAAATCTTTATTTTAATTAATTAAGAGTGTAAAATATCGATAAAATAATTTTTACTCGTTTCTGGGTCGATGTGCAGGAAAGTGTGAAAACCACTGCCTAAGTTCAATGTCTTTAACTTTTTCTTGCAATTCGAGAGGATAAATAGAGATGATAATAATAATAAAATCAGTACTTAATATAAATCTTAATTTGTTTAAGAAAAATAACAGCTTTACTTACAAAAGTGGTATAATTTAAATTGCCTTTATTAATTATTCTCTTTGTATTTAAGGGTAAAATGCCGGCTTGTGGAGGCAAGGCAAAACTGTAAAGGCCCGGGACAGGTCTAGCGTAGTTTTCACGAAAGGTTGTCTTCCTCTAATCATCATCAATTTTGTAAGACGATTAGTGCAAAATTTGGTGTTTTACAATAAGAAGAAGCCAGAAATCCAAAAAAACTCTCTATTACGGAGTTCTTGACCAAAAAAAGACTTAATGAAAGCCAAGAAAGCTTTTGGGTTCAACAATGTTTGGATCAACTATGGTACAGTATATTGTTATTGCAAAGAAAAAAGGCAAGCACATGAAGATGTTGGAGAGATAAATAAGTTAATTGCTGAGTGACTTTAATTATCAAATAACTTTTATAATTATATTTATATTTTTTCAATTATAAATAAGTAAAGTGATATAATATCCTAAAATACCATTCTTTGCCAAGATAACACAAAAGTACTTTTTCTGGAATTTTTGATTTTTATAATTCTCTTCTTTAATTTTCTATTTCTATATGACTAAAAAAAAAATGAAAAGATACTTTATTTGCTTTGAAATATTTAAAAAGAATCAAAAAATATTATCATGCTCTACATTTATGCAGACTATTTATCTTAATTGTATTGAAGATAATATTTATATCACCAAAAATACATGGAAATACAATTTTTGTTCATTTACATTTTTTTTAGTTCTTGTTCAGATAAAGAATTTAATGAATTATTAGGTTTTGGTACTTTCAATCGTTTTTAATCTGCCAATCATCTAATTAACTTATTCAAAAACTTATCTGAATATAATGAACATTTAATAGCAAATGAAGATTCTTGCAATGGTAATAAAACTAACTTTTTTTACAATGTAAATGACCAATATTTATCCAGTAAAGATGCTAATTTTCTACAGTTAAATTCTTTTAATGAGAATAGTAATTTTCAGTTTTATGTTTAAATATTAGATCATTAAGCAATCTTTAAAATTTTTGTAAATTAGAAGGGTTCTTAGTAGTAACACGTTAGTAACTGTAACCAGGATTGCAAACTCGAACTTAAACTCGAAAAACTTGATTTTTTTTTTGCCGAACTCGAACTCGAAAAATATTTAATTAAATTTGATATCATTATTTAAAAAGTTTTGAAAAGAAAATAAATAATATTTTAGATTTTACCTTTGTGATATTAATTTGTTTAATTTTAAAGGCAACTGAGTTGTATTTGACATAGGAAATATTTGGGCAAAGTCAGAAGTTTTCGGGCAACGACAGGAAAATATTTGGGCAACGAAAAATTTGTTGAGCACAGAAAAGTAACTACTTTTGCACGACAAAGTTTCAAATTCAGAAAAAAGATTACAGTTGAAGGTGACAATCTTGTTTTAAAATCACCACTTTTTTTGGATAAAAATCGAGAAACGTGAGAAATATTCCAAATGAAGACTTTTTTTGGTCTTCACTCTAAATTTGAGACAAAATTTTTTCTCATTTCTGTAAAGTACTAAAGATCATGATTTGGGCAAAGTCAAAAAATTTAGGCAAAGCTATATTGCCCCTCTCCAATATTTTATCGGCTGGTACGCCTATATAATGACTTGTTTCATTATTTCTTTTATTTTGTTTATCTTTTTGTGGTAGCATTCCAGTTTTTTAAAGTTATCGTGTACATTGGCTTAATCATGCTTTCGATTTTTACAGCATCGAATAGAACTTGAACTAGAAAATTGAAAATGAAAAAACTCATACTCGGATTTGCGAATTTTTTATAAACTTAAACGTGAATAAAAATCCATCAAGTTTGCAACCCTGGCTGTAACTTAAAGCCAAATCATTCAAAGTCAATTATAAATCTTCCGGGCCTCTTATTAATTTCTAATCCAAGACTTCAAACTCCGGCAGGTGGTGTTGGCTTTTATGTAAAAGAAAATTTAGTTTATTCAACAATACTAGATTTAAATAAAACGGTGGAAAAAACTTTTGAATCTTTATTTATTGATATTAAATTAAAAAATAAAACCATTACATTTAGATGAATTTACAGGGCTCAATGCAACGATATTGTATCACATTCTTCTTTTTTTAGATATTCTAAATAATACCCTAAAACTTATAAAAAAGAGATACTGTTTTATATTAGGGGACTTTAATTGCAATATATTAGATTGTGAAAATCCTCAGATTTAGATTTTGTTGATGCCTTTGAGCCCGTTGGTTTCTTGGGCGGACCCAGGGCCTCTTTGAGACGTGAGGGACCCAAAGAGTTATCGAACGATATCTCTGCTCTGCGCACCCTGCAAGATCGTCGAGAGGCATATTTACGCCCGCATCAAGCCAATTATTGATTCCTTTCTCCCCAGAGAGCAGGCTAGGTTTCGACGCGGGATGTCAAGCGTGGATCAAGTCGTTCTGTTGACCCAGAACAACAAATATTTTTTCGAAGCTAAAAAGAAGGCCGGTGTCTTATTTGTCAATCTGACAACAGTTCATGACACTGTCTAGCCCCTTGGCCTTACTCGCAAGCTGCTGAGGCTTCTGCCGGACAAGCACATGATCAGAATGGTCATGGAGCTTGCCCGAAACCAAAGGTTTACCCTTACTACCGGTGACAGCAAGCAAAGCAGGTTACGCCGTCTGAAAAACGGCGTTCCTCGGGGATCGTTCTTGGCTCCCTTTCTTTTCAATTTTATACGTACGACGTGCCTGACACGATTTCCAGAAATTTTGCGTATGCAGACGATTTGGCATTGTTACACTTTTATGGAAACTGGAAGGACTTGAAGGGGACTTTAAGCCAAGACATGACTACACCTTCAGCGTATCTTCAGACTTGGAGTTCGAAAGTCAGTCACACAAAAACGGTGACGGTAATCTTTCATTTAAATAGCCGAAAGGCAACACGTGAGCTAAAAATCTACAACAACAATAAACTTTTACCATTCTGTCTAACTCCTGCTAATCTTGGGATAAAACTGGACAAATCGCTCTCGTTTCGTCACCATCTAATAACGTTGCGCAAAAAACTATCTTCGCGCGTCACACGGCCCAGGCGACTTGTAGGCTCAGGATGGGGTGCTGATGCCAAAGCACTGCTCACAGCTGCCCAATCTCTGGTCTACTAAATAGCTGAGTACTGTGCACCAGTCTGGTGTCGCAGCGCTCACACTCGCCACATAAACAGTGTCTTAAATGACGCTTTGTGCACAGTCACTGGATGCCTGCGTCCCACTCTAATGGATACTTACCCATACTTTTAGGCATACAACCAACTGAGCTTCGCCGACTGGGAGCGACACTTTCCTTGACTTACCGTGGATCTCTGGACCCTGACCATATACTGTATGGTATTTTATGTGGTTCTTCCAGTGCTCAACAAGACAAACTAAGATTTAGACCCTCGTTTGTGCCATCTGCGCGGAATCTTTTAAACAACCTTGCCGGACTTGGCATCCGCGGTTCACAGTAGACGAATTACAGATGGAATGTGGAGTACTATGAGAGTACATCCAGGCTCCGTGCTTTCATACTGATATTCAGTGCCAGGCCTGTTGAAATAAACTTGGGTCAAACTCAATTGCCTGCGGACTGGTGTTTGTCCATGCACAAATGGGGTCTCACTTCTTCACCGAATAGCGAGTGAGGCGCCGCTGAACAAACCGCAGATCACTTTCTAATAGCGTGCCCCATACATCGGTCACCACATGAGCACGGGTCTGATGATTCTTGATGACAAAACGTGATGCTGGCTCGACACCATCACTGCCAGCACTTGATCCACGTAGTACAGCAGCCTGAACCCTCGGCGCCAGTCTGGTTTGTAACTGGCCTGGAGTGGGTGCCCTTTCAATCGACGACGATAAAACTTGTTAAACAATATCAATCTACAAGCGGTTGCAAATCACTTTGCCCAACCAAACGAAACATTAATAAATTATTTTGGGTTGCATTAATCAGGCAGCGTCTAATAATTTACATCATATCTTGACCTAAAGGTCCATTCATACTTATATAATTACGTTTTTTTCTGCGATTTATGACTAGTTCTTTAACTGTTTTAATGTTCTATCTATTTTACTCTTTCGTATTCTTGATAATGTAAATGTTTCGGACAGCGTTGTGTTGAGGGAACTAAAAATTATTCACTGAATAGCGAGTGGAAAACATTTACTGATGTTCCAAAGCAAAATATATTCGATCTGTATTTATCTGCCTTTGGCTGCTCTAAACGGAAGCCACAATTGTTGAATGTTTCGAAACTTTAGGTTTAATAACCAGTTAATAGATTTGCGTTTTTTAATGAATGAAAAAAGTTGTGTAAAACTGGCTATTTTTGTGGCTATTGCAGCGAGTTCTAATGGCAGAGTGAATTAAAGGTTTAACAAGATGCCTCACACTTTCAAGATTAAGCGTTTAAGATCTGGGTTTAATAAAAAAAGTTTATATTCACCGTAAGATTGATCGCGAACCAAGGTAAGCAGTTTAGCAAAATAAAATTTTTCCGAGACACCGGTCTATCTGCCCAAGTTGAAATTTTATCAGTCAACCAAAATTTCAAGATAGTTTCCAAAACTTGCTTTTGTGAGGAGTGCCTTTTCAATAAAAAAGTGTCTTTATTTTGAATCCCCCCTTTTTGTCAAAAAGAAGCTTCAGCGCCCCTGGTAGTAGGCCTATCCCATTTCTTTGGTTGGTGTACAGCTTTGTTTTGACCTAAGCTACTTTGTTTCTGTTTGGGATTACATAATTAATCTTAGCTTTATATCATAATAGTTTTTTTTAGGGCCAAAAAAATTGGAACAAATTTTCTCAAACTGTTTAAAATTGGAAAAGCACAAGTAAAATGTCGTCATTAACTTTGTAGACTTACTTATATAACACGTTCTTCAGGTGTTTTTGTCAAATATATTTCAATTTTTAAACAATTGGAAGATAACTTCAAGTTTTCTAAAATATTTTGAGATAATCTAAAGCAGTGATTCTCAAACTTTGGTGGTCCATGGCCCCTTTTGTGATGTGACTGATAGGTTGTCGTAATCTTGAAATGGGTGATGGGTCCGAAGAAGCATCTGGAACTACAGAAGTTTCATTTAGTAATGATCGATCAAAAAAAGTTTCTTAATTAAAAACAATAAATCCAAAATAACCTAAATTGTACAAACTTAAAAATTTTTACTTTGTTTGGTGCTTTAATAAGACTTATGGTATTATTAAAAAGTGTATTCATTCCTTTAAGACTTTTCATCTTACACTCATCGGGAGGAATCGTAAGAATGAATTGAGAGCAACCTGATTGTAGTTATATAGGAAAGGAGAAGAATTCTGATTGATTAAAAAAGGCGACTAATAAAGAAAAGAAAACGAAAGTGCGTCTGATTGGTCAAGAAAGGCAACCAATTAGAAGCGAAAGAAAAAGAGCGTTATTGAATGAGTTTTAGAATGTAAAGGAATTCCTAGTGTCAACATAGATTAGGTTGAAAAGATTTGATAATAGTAGCTTCAAGAGCGGAAAGGTGGAAAGAAGTACGTCCTCGGGCAAGGATAGAGAATTTGGTGTCACTGTATTGGCTGGCACAGAAATGGTTTTCGAAAAGATTTTTTCCAATAGCAGAGTCATAGGCGATAATTTAAGAGGTGCTGTTTGTCTTGCAGACCTGGGGAAAGACAATCATGGGCGATAATTTTGACCGCGATATGCTGAGGCGCGTTTGGGATGAATTTTCAAAATAGCTTGATGTCGTCCGTGCTGTCGGTGGTGGCCAAATTGAGCATTTGAGCATTTGTAAAACATGAAATAAAACTTGAAGGCATGTACAACACATGTGTCCACGCTTGAGTTTTCTATAGTTTTTGTTTATGACATATCAAATGATGATTTTGGCGTACTTTTTTAATCCTATATAGGTCATGCACTAACCACATTAACAGCATTTATAAAATTTACTAATTTAAAATACTGCGCTTTATCATTTTATCTGACTTTCTTAACTGACTGGCAGGTTTTAGTTAAAACTAGCTATGTAAGATTGGATCCAAGCTTAAAAGGTTTTCTAGTATTGGTATAACAAACACCGTTTTAAAATATTGTTGGCTCGAAGTTTAATAGTAGCCTCAGTTGAACGCTTTTTTTCAAATTATTTTAAAAACAGGCTACGCCATTTGTTTTTAGATTTATTCTTTATTGTATGGTGCTTAATAGGAAAAAGTCTTGAACAGTTTGTTAGTTTTATGGCAAGCAAGAAATTTACTGTAGAAAAATGAAAAGGGAATCACTGTTTGGATTTTGACTTTAATAGTTAAAATTCCAATTTTCCAAAAGAGTTTACAAAGAAATTCTTTTAAGGTTTTAATCTTTTCTTTTTGATTTCTTTGGCATTATATTAATTTTGACTTCTATTACTTGGATTCTTTTTATTGAACTTTGACTTTCGACTTTATTAGTTAGGATTCCAATTTACAAAAGAATTCTTTCAGTATTTTAATCTTCTCTTTTTGAATTTTTACATTCTATAAGATCAAACCATCACTTTGGTCTTTCGGTCTTCCAATTTTTTTGACATTTTGCAAAAATCAAACGGTCACTGACGAGATTTTAGTAGTCAAAACAGCTGTCTGGCGGAAGATTTTACTCTCCCAATAGTATTTTTTATGATTAATTTAGGTTATATGTCCCAAGCTAAGCTATATCTTTAATTTTCTTCCAAGGTTTTATCACAAAATTACCTTTTCTTTTACAAGTTGAGACCCCTAAACTACACCTTTAATTTTTTTGATGTTTTAAATCTAGATAAACTTTTTTTTTTTCTAAATCAGTTAACTTGATTACTATTTACATTTTGCCAAATCAATTTTTACCCGTAATTGTTCAGGCTGTTGAAAATTAGCGCAATGCTGTCGTAAACAGCGAAATGTCAATATAATATTGTTGAAATTGAATGAGTCTTTGTATTTTTGCACAGAAATGTGTCATTTGCCTCGATAGTAAGAGGTCAAATTACTCCTGTGTGTGCATTTTTTCGATCAGCTGAATATATTACATGTTAAAAGTGATTTTGGTCATAATCATTGAAGCAGTGGCAAAGGTAAAAGTTATTCTCTAGTCATCTTTCTAGAAGTTGTTTTTACTTTTTTTTATTATGTCCGTCTCCTTAAGTGATTTGGCGGGCTATTAGGACCCCAAAAACAGTGGCAACGTCCGGCTTTATTATATCAGAAATTGTCCGCAAAGCAATAAGCAAAAATCTCTTCAATTTAATTTTAAGGCTGAAAAGTTATATTTTCTTTCAAAATTAAAATAAAGACCAAAAAAGATTTCAAATCAACTCTTGGTTTAAATTGAAAGACAAAAAGTCATTAGAACTTAAGTCATTTTTGAAGCATAAGCTTTGTCATAGATTCAGGACAAAAATTAAATTTGAAATTGACAAACAAGAGGTAATATCCCGTTGCTTTGATTGATCTAAAGCTTTGTTTTGACCCAAGTTACTTTTTCGTCTCTGTTTGGGATCAAATAATTAACCTTAACTTTATATACGTCAGTAAGAATGACATACTAAAAACTCATCTCGGCTTATTGTAGAAGAAATTTTAATTATAACAATAGTGATTTTACATGCCAAAAAGACAGTTTTTTTAGGGCAAAAACTGGGGCAAATATTTTCAAACTTTCAAAAGTAGAAAATAACCGGTAAAATGTCGAGTAGGTATGTAAACGTTTTTACATAAAACGTATTTCTGTTCTTGAATGATTGGAAGTTAATTTCAAGTTTTTAAAATTATTTTCAGATGATCTAAAAGCAAAGTTCTTTTACAACGAAGTTTAATTGCTTAGATAGCATAATCGGCATTATTACAAAAAAGCTTTTTATCTCTTTCAGCGCTCGATTATATATAAGTTTTATTTCAGTTCTTTTACAACTTCTTTTTAGTTCTTTTACAACGAAGTGTAATTGTTTAGACAGCATAGTCGACATTATTACAAAATGCTTTTTATCTCTTTCAGCGCTTGATTATAAAAAAAGTTGTTTAAATGCGCCTATTTACCGCTTTGAATGGAAGGCTTTTTTTTCTCCAGTCCGCGATAAGAATTTTGGTCGTTTTTTTCCTAAAAAATATCAGAAAAAATTGTTATCGATGGAACAAAATGTTATTAAAAAGTAATTTTTTTTTTTAAACTAATCAAGAGTGTACTAAAAAATCTCGAATTTAATATAAAGTCTAATTTTAGATATCTTTAAAATCAACACTTTTTCGAAATATCAGCTACTAGTTGAAAAAGCTTATTGCTTAGTGGGCGATTTCGAATTTGTTAGTCCGTTTGAGAAATTATTGTCTGAAAATAAAGTATGCACATGCATTAAACTGATAAACAAAGAAGAAAAATTTATATTTAAACGTGAACTTCTTTATATTTTTCCAACACGTTAAAGCGTGTCAAGTGTTGGAGGTTAAGCGCCATCTCTGTACTGCACCGCTGCGTCTGACAGTCTACCTTCTTTTGTTACAATCAGAAAGATGAGAGCTATTGAGCCCCTACGTCAGTTTTCGCTGCACAGAAATCAAAGCCAAAAGATTTCTCGTGGAGGCTAAATACAATAGCTTTTACAGAGAGGGGCTCAAACACGCTGCCCACAAAAACATATTTGCGGCCAGTCATGCACATTTGTTAAACTGCAACCGAAAATGGGTTTAATGAATGAACTAAAATTTGTTAATTAAATTTGTTGAGAGAAAAACTATACTTTTACAACTAACGTTTTCTTTCATAAAATTTAAGTAGTAGATAATGGCTAGTTTGGTTGATGTTTCCGCTAGTGGCGCTAGAGAGCAGGCGCAGGCGCACTGACGTCATCGCAGGCGCGGTGGCGGAGGGTGACGCTAGAGAGCAGTGGCGGATCCGAATCCTATTCCAAATCCTAATCCAAATCCTACTCCTATTTTAAATCCTATTTTGAATCCTACTCCTACTCCTAATCCTAATCCGAATTCTACTCCTATTCCTAATCCTACTCCTATTTCTAATCCTATTTCTAATCCTATTCCTAATCCTAATTCTACTCCTATTCCTAATCCTACTCCTATTCCTAATCTTACTCCTATTCCTAATCCTACTTCTATTCCTATTCCTAATCCTACTCCTACTCCTATTCCTAATCCTACTCCTAATCCTACTCCTATTCCTAATCCTACTCCTATTTCTAATCCTACTCCTATTCCTAATCCTATTCATAATCCTACTCCTAATCCTAATCCTATTTATATTCTTATTCCTATTCCTAAGAAAAACGATGGTCTTGAGTTCAAATCTTACCAAGACAATATTAATCCTAAACCTAAGAAAGATATAGTTTGAGTTTGAGTCCCAACCAAGACAGTATAAATCCTAGCCCTGAGAAAACCAGTGGTCTTGAGTTTGATTCCTACCCAAGATAATATGAAGCCAAACTCTATGAAAGACAGTAGTCTTGAGTTTATTCCTACCAAAAATAATATAAAGCCAAACCCTAAGAACAGCAGTGCTCGTGAGTTTGACTCCCACCCAAAACAGCGAAGCTGTAAATCCTAAACCTAAGATAATCAGTGGTTCTAAGTTTGACTCCTACACAAGACTTCAAAATATGGCATAAGATTATTTCAAAATATTCTGCAAGATTTTAAAGTAATAAAGTCAATCCATCTCCTGTTTTTTAAACTTTCGTAAAACGAACCTACCTAACCTTTTCTTGACTTGAAGCGCACAATAGAAAAATCGTTCAACCCGTTTCCTGTGTTTAAGCACTCCATAGAAAAAAACTGTTAAAATATGTTCTGCAAAGGGCAAGTTTGGACACGTCAGGTCAATACACAATTTTTCCATGGGGAATTCCCTGGGTTTTTATTGGGATTGTTTGTATAGGTTTCTTTGCGCATTGCAAATTTGTCTTGATTTTTTTTATATTTATGTTCAATTTCTCAATTTTTCCCTAAAAAAGTTTGGTTTTCAGATACTTTTATTCAATTTTAAAACTTTTTTCTAAAAAACCTTGATTTTTATTATAAATTTGTTTAATTTTTTCTCATCAATCTTAATTTTTTATAACTATCTTCAAAATTTTTATAGGCGAGCTTGATTTTTGTTATACTTATGTTCACTTTTTCAAAAATTTTTCTAAGAATCTTGATTTTTAGATATTTATATTTAATTTTTTTTTCTAAACAAGTTTGATTTTTGCTATACCTTTGTTGAATTTTTCCAAACTTTTTTTGTCAACCACGATTTTTATTATACTTTTGTTGAATTTTTAAAAGTTTATCTTGATTTTATCATTCCTATCTTCAATTTTTTCTAAACAACCTTATTTTTTGTCAAACCTTTGCTTAATTTTTCCTAGGCAACCTTGATTTTTGTCACATCTACCTTCAATTTTTCTTGGTAACCTTGATTTTTGTCATATCTAACCTCAATTTCTTCTAGACAAACTTGATTTTTTTTGCAACCACCTTCAAATTTTTTTTTCTAAACAACCTTGGTTTTTGTTACACCTAGCTTCAATTTTTTTCTAAATAAATTCGATTTTTTGTTATACCTTTGTTCAATTTTAAAACATTTTCTCTAAACAATCTCATTTTGTTATACCGCTGTTTAACTTTTCTTGAAAAACTTAATTTTTTTATAACTATCTTTAATTTTTTTTCCTCGGCAATCTTGATTTTTGTCATAACTATCTTCAATTTTTTCTTAACAACCTCGATTTTTGTCATAACTTTGTTTAATTTTTCTTGGTAACCTTGATTTTTGTCATATCTAACCTCAATTTCTTCTAGACAAACTTGATTTTGTTATACCTTTGCTTAATTTTTTCGTGATAACCTTGATTTTTATTATACTTACCTTGCATTTTTTTCTAAACTGCCTTGTTTTTGTTATACCTAATTTCAATTTTTTCTTGACATTCTCAATTTTCCTTATAACTTTATTTAATTTTTTCTTGGCAACCTCGATTTTTGTCATATCTTTGTTTAATTTTTCTTGGTAACCTTGATTTTTGTCATTCCTAATCTCAATTTCTTCTAGAGAAACTTGATTTTTGTTATATTTTTGCTCAATTTTTTCTAAACAACCTTGTTTTTTGTCAAACCTTTGCTTAATTTTTTCCTAGGCAACCTTGATTTTTGTCACATCTACCTTTAATTTTTCTTGGTAACCTTGATTTTTGTCATATCTAACCTCAATTTCTTCTAGACAAACTTGATTTTTGTTGCACCCACCTTCAATTTTTTTTTTTCTAAACAACCTTGGTTTTTGTTATAACTATCTTCAATTTTTTCTTAACAACCCCGATTTTGTTATACTTTTGTTTGACTTTTCTTGAAAAACTTAATTTTTTATAACTATCTTCAATTTTTTTTCCTCGGCAATCTCATTTTGCTATATCTACGTTTAATTTTTACTTGGTAACCTTGATTTTTGTCATAACTTTGTTTAATTTTTTCTTATCAACCTCGATTTTTGTCACACCTATCTTTAATTTTTCTTAACAATTTTAATGTTTTGTCATACCTAAACTCAATTTCTTTCTAAATAACCTTGATTTTTGTCATAACTATCTTCAATTTTTTTTTAACAACCTCGATTTTTGTCATAACTTTGTTTAATTTTTCTTGGTAATCTTGATTTTTGTTATACTTAACCTCAATTTTTTCTTGGCAACCTTGATTTTTATTTTAGTATTTATCTTCAATTTTTTTCTAGACAAGCTTGATTTTTTGTTACACCCTTGTTGAATTTTTTTTCTTGACAACCTTGATTTTTATTTGCAGTCAAATTCTTAAAATTTTTAAACAAAAATTTTTATTGATAGGTTTTTCGTGTTCAATAACTAGATGTTTCATAATAAAAAAGTCGTCTTTTTTCTTTATTATTTAGTAAATCAAATTCAAACATAGTTATTATTTTTATGTTGTATGAATTTAATTTCTAGTGTTAATATTTTAATTGTTTCAAAAATGAATTCAGTTTTAAATGTGTTTAATCTTTTGGTCATTTTTATAAACTTTTAATAATAAAAAAGCTACCCGTAATCTCTGTAAGCGTGACAATATGCTTTTGATAATTGCGTGAAATTCTCTCTCTTACACAGAAGCTGGCCGTATCCTGTGTATAGCGTATTTCGTTTCCTGACATATTCATGATCGGAGTTTGAAAATCTGGTTACCTTAATTTCCAGAGTAAAAAAAATTAGAGTAAGCGAAAATTTTTATAATACACCTTGATTTTTATAGTTTTTAACAATTTTCAGTAAAAAGGAAATTTCATTACAAACTTGACCCAAAAAAAATCTAATTTCAAAACACCGCTTAGTTTGATCCCCAACCAAGTACAACTGTTTATGTTAAAAAGTTTTACATTTTCTCACTTTTACTAAAGAAATTCATCATAAAACTGATTGTTTTAATTCACTTTACCAAGTAAATTTTCTAAAATTAACATAAAGTTTTAAGTCAAAGAAGACCAACGTAAGTTTAAAAAGTTTTGTATAAGTAAGATCAATTCCAAGAAAAATCGGTTGTATTTTGAAGCTATAATAAGATTTATTCTATCAAGTCCATCGCAGTTAGTTCTTATGTCTAAATGAAAACAAACCAATTTGAATTTATTTAATTAACTTATTGACTAGCTCGAAATCTAAAAATAATCTCTTCAAAAAGCAGGATTTTTAAAAAATACCTAAAACTTTGTTTTCAGGATATGGTTTTGCTTGGGGTAACAAACAGAAATAAAGTAAGAAACCAATAAATTTACTCTTTTATCTTGAACGTTGCTAACCTCTAAGAAAAAGGTTTGGACAGTAACCTTGTAAAAGAAAACACCTATGGATATTAAAAATTAGACTTTTTAACTTTATTTTCCGCAACAACGTTTTAAAGTACTGTAGAAAACTTTTTAACAATTCTCTTAAAAATCGAAAATGTAAAATATCCAATAAAGCGTAAGACTTCTTTCACACATAATTTTGACTCGATTTCAGTCAGGTGTAACAGCAACGTTTTTACATTTTAAACGAAATTCAACTCGCTTTTAATATTTTTAATTCATTCTTCTAACTTTTTATTTAATTTATTCCAACGTAACATTGTTCGACTTCTTAAAAAGAAATGCTATGCAAAAACTCATTGGTTAATTCCAAGAAAAAATTTTAAAATCATTGAATTAGACACGGGGTGTTGATTAACAACCAATTACGATCGGTCATCATATCCCAAACTTAACGGTAATCATTAGGACAAACCGAGTAAAAATGATTCAAGTTAAACCAAATTTTTTATTTTTACTAGCTTAATAAATCTTTGAAACATCAATTTTTTAGAAAAAGACCGCTTGACATAGTTAAACCGAAAATATTCTCTTTTTTTCGTTTTTCCAAATAAACGTATTAACCAAAAACTTCATTAATTGATATTAAAAATTGACCCATGACTATAATTTTATACAGTTTTCACACGGAGGTTTAGCGGTTAGGTGTTAAAAATTGTAAAACTTTGAGCCTTATTGTCACCATTTAAAAATTCTCTCAAGAATCGCACATTGTAAAGTTTTTTGTATGGAAACACTAGATTCCTTTTACGTGAAAAAATTTAACTTTTTAAAAGGCCGACCTTTTTTCCAAGAGTCTTACATTTTAAAGTTACAAAAACACTAGCTTGCTTAAAAAATCTAAAAAAATTTTCCTAAAAAGTGTACGTTCCTTCGTTGCATAAGTTTAGTTTTTGGAACCAAATCCTAAAAAAACTACTTTATTTTAGGTTTTTGCTATTTTTTAACGCATAGCAACAATTCAATCTCAAATTTTTTATCACAATCGTTTTTTTAATTGTGCAAATGTTGCAATTTTGTCAAACTCTTTGTATAATTGTTGCACAGAGGCAAATATTTCGACTTTTGCACGGTTCTCGTTTTACTTAGTTTTTTCTTTCCAAAGTAAAAAGAGTCGCATTAAAGGTTTTAACTAAATTTCGATTTGTTTGTTTTAAATACTAAACAACAACACAAACATTTCAAAGTAAACTAACAAAAAGTTGACTAATCAAGTTTATTAGACTCATGAAAAGATATCAATTTTTGACTTAAAGAGTTTTTCACCTTGTAACCTAAACGTTTTCAATCTACTTTGCATTAAAAAGGTGTTTAGCATCACAAAATTTCACAAGAATTTCTCAAGTTGAAACCGTCTTGATTGAAAAATAGCAAATTTGGCGTTAAAAGTTGTTCGATTTGCAAATCAATATCTGTTTTTAAAAATTTGTATTCATTATGTAACCTAAATGTGATGCTTTAAATTAGCTTTTTGATAAAAATCAGTCAACTTCACAAATTTTAACTAGTTGAAGACCGTCATTGGACTTAGACCCACCTTGTTGAAGCGCTTTTAGAGCTGCAAACCAAGAAAGTTTGACACTCCACAGTTTGGTGTTTTTCGCGCGCATTGCATAAAGTGTTTTTTGTTTTTACAAAGAAACAATATGCAGTTTTTGGCGGGAGCTCTTGAGCATCATCAACAGCTTTCCTCAATGACCAGTTGTCTATGTCTAAAACAAAAAATCAACATCCTCCGCCTGTCACCGGACGATTATCACGAACTAGAGACTATCACCAATCGGTGAAAGCGTTGAAAATAGGAAAAAACAACTGTTATAACAAAACTTAAAATAGAAAAAAAAATCCATACTGTTCACCATTTATAAGTTTTGTTTTGAGGTGGATTGCTCCATTTCAAAAAATGAATTCTTTCGAAGAACGATTTTACTCTTTTGGAGGTTTTTTCAGCGATGTTTTAAAAAGAAGCCTTGCTCTATGTGGTCACATGATCAAACCGCCGGCGCTAAAAACCCGCTCAACTGGAGCAGACGAAGCGGGAACGCACAAGGCGTGGTTTGCGACTTTAAAAAGAGCAGGGTATTCTTCAGATTTTTCTTTCCAAAAATCAAAAATATTTGATGGCAACACAACCATTGTTAAAACTTCTTCCAAAAATTTTCTTAGCTGTTCCCTTGGTGTTGGATTTGGTTGTTTCTCGCTTGTTTATATATTTTGTAAAAATGTTTGGCACCTCTGGTGGGCAAGAATCACCAACTGTATCCGCTGAAAATGAAGTGCTGCTACAAGATAGACATTGCTGGTCATTTGTTTCGACGTCGTTTTGCCATAAGCACTCGGCCGCACGAATGATGATCTCAATAAAGAATTGAAAAACAGTAAAAGCTTCAAAATATTTGCAATTGAAAAACAAAATATCTTATTTTACATTCGTAAAAGTACCTTTTAAAATTAAGCTATTGGAATACCTCAAAAAATTATATCAGTGATTTCTTGCAACAAAACCATTGTGCCTTTCCGTAAGAATATGCCACATACCAATATCCAAAAGAAATAATAACACAATAATTTAAATTGATTTGTTTTATTGTTTTTCTGTTGAAAATCACTTTATTGTGAGTTTTTCTAACACCAACTCTACGATTGTAGAATACAATAACGACAATTGGTAAAGATTATTGACCAAACCAATATTGTTACCAGGGTTGCGGAGTCGGAGTGGTATGGAGTCGGACTCTTAAGAGAACAAAGAGTCGTAGTCGGAATATAGTCGGAGTTGACTCCGAGGCCAATCTTTTTTTTTGGAAAACACTACTTTTTAGGGATTAAAACCAAGAAATCCGTGACAGATTTAAACTTAAGACCTTTTTTGACCACACTAATTTGAAGCAAATCGTCTTTGCATAAAGCAATTGTTTTGATTTGGGAGTTGGGGTCGGGAGTCGGATTTAAAATCCTTGATATTCAAGAAGCTGGAGCGGCATCAAAGAAAGTTTAGGAGTCGGAGTTAGATCTTAAACCTTCTGACTCCGCAACCCTGATTGTACGTAAAAGCTGAAAATAGATTTCTTTTTTTTATCATAGGGCAATACGTCTTGCAATAGCCCACTACTTTTCAATTTTATCTGCAACGGTACACAATTTTGACTAAGCTAAAAACGCCTGTTTGCCAACAACCTAGTCTCACGCTTTAAATATTAAAAAAAGTGTACTATTAAAGTGTAAACTTTCTTTTTCTTAGTTTTGATTTTTTTTGTTTTTAATAAACATACCCTATATGGTTGATAAACAAGGTTGAAAAACAATTAAAATGCAAAAAAACGCTTCATGTTAATTAATTATAGAATTTTTTTATTTGATGAAAGATATCTTTTTATTTTTCAATTAGAAATCACAACTTGTGTATTTTGATTTACAAACCTAAACTTTCTTAATCTTTTATGTACGTAACTTGTAGAGCGCATCAATTTTTATGTTTTCAACTGGTCTGTTACATTTTTATTTTAAAAAATTCTCTTGGCTTTACGTATTGTTGTCGTTAGTTATAAAAAACTATCACAATTTGTTAAAAATTTTTCGTTTATAAGTTCGTTTGATGGTAAAATGTCAGATAAAAGTTACAATTTAGAAAAAAATTTTATAAAAGAATAGTGTTTTTCTTGCTTTTGAAAGTAAAAGTTCATGCACAAACCTTGAAAAATACACAGATCGTCATAAAAAGTTTTATTTAAGCCACAGTGTTGTCTACTTCACCAAGTTTTTTGTATCATGACAACAATAAACCTATTTCTCAAGTCCACTGTTAAACTTTGACTTTTCCTCTTTGCGTCATAATCACAATTCTTCTTTCCGTTATTCTCGTTTTCAACACTATCTTTGTCATTTTTAAGAATATAACAATTTATTTATTGTGCTTTTTGCTCCATGTCGTCATCACTAGCCCATACAATCTAGTTAATTTTACAACTATTTGGTTTATTTTTGTTGACATTCACGTGTTTGTTTTTAGCTTTTGTTTAAGAAATTGTTTTCAATTTTTTTATTTTTTTGCAATTTTAAAAGGGTTCTTGTCAAAATTTTTATTTTTTCAAAGTCGTGGTTATTTTTAACGGTGAAACATGTGAGTTTTTGACATGGACAAAGTGCGTGGATAAATTCTTTATTGTTATGTAGAATGAAATTTGCGCCGTATTCGAAAAATGAAAAATTGACTTAAAACACAGCAATACCCTTTCGGTAAAGCGCTTTTTCTATGCCATTTAAAAACTTTATTTCGGTATGTTTTACCACAAATTTTGTAATTTTTCACAAGTTTTGTACACCCTTGAGAATATTTTTAAAAGCAGTTATTTTTTATTGTCACGTAGAATGGAATTAGTGCTACAAAATTAACCAAAAAAAAACTGTCAAAAGTTCACATGTTTCATCGTTAAAAATAACCACGACTTTGAAAAAATAAAAATTTTGACAAGAACCCTTTTAAAATTGCAAAAAAATAAAAAAATTGAAAACAATTTCTTAAACAAAAGCTAAAAACAAACACGTGAATGTCAACAAAAATAAACCAAATAGTTGTAAAATTAACTAGATTGTATGGGCTAGTGATGACGACATGGAGCAAAAAGCACAATAAATAAATTGTTATATTCTTAAAAATGACAAAGATAGTGTTGAAAACGAGAATAACGGAAAGAAGAATTGTGATTATGCCGCAAAGAGGAAAAGTCAAAGTTTAACAGTGGACTTGAGAAATAGGTTTATTGTTGTCATGATACAAAAAACTTGGTGAAGTAGACAACACTGTGGCTTAAATAAAACTTTTTATGACGATCTGTGTATTTTTCAAGGTTTGTGCATGAACTTTTACTTTCAAAAGCAAGAAAAACACTATTCTTTTATAAAATTTTTTTCTAAATTGTAACTTTTATCTGACATTTTACCATCAAACGAACTTATAAACGAAAAATTTTTAACAAATTGTGATAATTTTTTATAACTAACGACAACAATACGTAAAGCCAAGAGAATTTTTTAAAATAAAAATGTAACAGACCAGTTGAAAACATAAAAATTGATGCGCTCTACAAGTTACGTACATAAAAGATTAAGAAAGTTTAGGTTTGTAAATCAAAATACACAAGTTGTGATTTCAAATTGAAAAATAAAAAGATTCTTAGGTTAAAAAAAAAAAATCCTAGGTAAAATTTCTATTGAAACGTGAAAAACGTAAAATGTAGGTTTGTTTCGAAAAGTTTGCTTGTAAAAATACAAAATTAAATCATGCTGAAACGTAATGTTTCTGATTTTTTGGAATACAAACGGTTCAACTTAAATTAGTTAAAATTTGTAAGGTTGACTGCTTTTTTATTACAAAAGTAATTTAAAGCATCACATTTAGTTCACAAAATGAATAAAAATTGTTAAAAACAGATATTGATTTGCAAATCGAACAATTTTTAGCACGAAATTTGTTATTTTTCAATCAGGACGGTTTCAACTTGAGAGAATCTTGTGAAATTTTGTGATGTTAAACACCTTTTTCATGGTGAAATTTATTCAAAACATTTAGGTTACAAGGTGAAAATAAAAGGTTTTTAAGTCAAAAATTGATATCTTTTAATGAAGAGATGAGTCTAATAAAGCTTGACTAGTCGTTTTTTGGTTAGTTTACTTTGAAATGTTTGTGTTGTTGCTTAGTATTTAAAACAAACAATCGATATTTTGTTAAAGGCTTTAATGCGACTTTTTTCACTTTGGAAAGAAAAAACTAAGTAAAATGAGAACCGTGCAAAAATCGAAATATTTGTTTCTGTGCAACAATTGTATAAAGAGTTTGACAAAATTACAACATTCGCACAATTAAGAAAGCAATATTGTGATAAAAAATTTGAGATTGAATTGTTGCTATGCATTGAAAAAATGGCAAAAATCTAACATAAAGTAGAATTTTTTAGGGTTTGGTTCTAAAAACTAACAAACTTCTGCAACAAAGAAATGTACACTTTTCAGGAAAAATTTTTTAGATTTTTTAAGCAAGCTAGTGTTTTTGTAACTTTAAAATGTAAAACACTTGGAAGAAAGATAATCCTTTCAAAAAGTTAAATTTTTTCACGTAAAAGGAATCTAGTGCTTTCATACAAAAAACTTTACAATGTGCGATTCTTGAGAAAATTTTAAAATGGTGACAATTAGGCTCAAAGTTTTACAATTTTTAACACCTAACCACAAAATCTCCATCTGAAAAATGTATAAAATTATATTTGTGGATCAATTTTTAATATCAATTAATGAAGTTTCTGGTTAAAACATTTATTTGGGTTAAAAAAAAACTAAAGTATTTTTGGTTAAACTAGTGCAATAATTTAAAACTTGACCACAAAACGTTGTTGCGGAAAATGAAATTTAAAAGTTTTATTTTTAATATCCGTATACGTTTTCTTTGACATCGTTGATGTCCACACCTTTTTCTTAGAGGTTAGCAACGTTCAAGATAAAAGAGTAAATTTATTGGTTTCTTACTTTATTTCTGTTTGTTACCCCAAGCAAAACCGTGTCCTGAAAGCAAAATTTTTAGCTATTTTTTTGAAAATCCTGCTTTTTGAAGAGATTATTTTTAGATTTCGAACTAGTCAATAAGTTTATTAAATAATTTCGGTTTGGTTTGTTTTCATTTAGACATAAGAACTAACTGCGATAGGACTTGATAGAATAAATCTTAATATATTTTCAAAATACAACCGATTTTTCTTGGAATTGATCTTACTTATACAAAACTTTTTAAACTTACGTTGGTCTTCTTTGACTTAAAACTTTATGTTAATTTTAGAAAATTTACTTGGTAAAGTGAATTAAAACGTTCAGTTTTATGATGAATTTCTTTAGTAAAAGTGAAAAAATATAAAACTTTTAACATAAACAGCTGTAATTGACTGGGGATCAAACTAAGCGTAAGTCGGTGTTTTGAAATCAAATTTTTTGGGTCAAGTTTGTAATGAAATTTCCTTTTTACTGAAAATTGTTAAAAACTATAAAAATCAAGGTGTATTATAAAAATTTTCGCTTACTCTATTTTTTTTTACTCTGGAAATTAAGGTAACCAGATTTTCAAACTCCGATCATGAATATGTCACAGTTTTAACAGGAAACGCAATACGCTATGAATAGGATACGGCCAGCTTCTGTGTAAGAGGAGACTTTGACATACGTTGTCACTCTTACAGAGATTACGGGTAGCTTTTTTATTATTAAAAGTTTATCAAAATAACCAAAAGATTAAACATATTTAAAACTGAATTCGTTTTTTAAACACTTAAAATGTAAAAACTAGAAAGCGAATTTATACTCCATAAAAATAATAACTATGTTTGAATTTGATTTACTAAATAATAAAGAAAAAAGACGACTTTTTTATTATGAAACATCTGCTTATTGAACACGAATAACCTAACAATAAAAATTTTTGTTTAAAACTTTTAAGAATTACTTTGACTGCAAATAAAAATCAGGGTTGTCAAGAAAAAATTCAACAAAGGTGTAACAAAAAATCAAGCTTGTTTAGAAAAAAATTGAAGATAAGTATAATAAAAATCAAGGTTGCCAAGAAAAAATTGAGGTTAAGTATAATAAAAATCAAGGCTGCTTAGAGAAAAAATTAAGGTTAGGTATGACAAAAATCAAGGTTACCAAGAAAAATTAAGCATAGATATAACAAAAATCAAGTTGTCTAGAAAAAATTGAAGGTAGGTCAACAAAACCAAGATTGTTAAGAAAAATTAAACAAAGGTATGACAAAAAGCAAGGTTGTTTAAAAAAAAATTGAAGGTAGGTGCAACAAAATCAAGATTGTTAAGAAAAATTAAACAAAGGTATGACAAAAATCAAGGTTGCCAAGAAAAAATTAAGGAAAATTGAAAATGTCAAGAAAAAAAAATGAAATTAGGTATAATAAAAACAAGGCAGTTTAGAAAAAAATGGAAGATAAGTATAATAAAAACCAAGGTTATCAAGAAAAAATTAAGCAAAGGTATAACAAAATCAAGTTTGTCTAGAAAAAATTGAGGTTAGGTATGACAAAAATCAAGATTACCAAGAAAAATTAAACAAAGTTATGACAAAAATCAAGGTTATTTAGAAAGAAATTGAGTTTAGGTATGACAAAAAAAATTAAGATTGTTAAAAAAAAATTAAAGATAGGTGTGACAAAAATTGAAGTTGCCAAGAAAAAATTAAACAAAGTTATGACAAAAATCAAGGTTACCAAGTAAAAATTAAACGTAGATATAGCAAAATCAAGATTGTCGAGGAAAAAAAATTGAAGATAGTTATAAAAAATTAAGTTTTTCAAGAAAAGTCAAACAAAAGTATAACAAACTCGAGGTTTATTAGAAAAAATTGAAGATAGTTATAACAAAAACCAAGGTTGTTTAGAAAAAAAAAAAATTGAAGGTGGGTGCAAAAAAAATCAAGTTTGTCTAGAAGAAATTGAGGTTAGATATGACAAAAATCAAGGTTACCAAGAAAAATTGAAGGTAGATGTGACAAAAATCAAGGTTGCCTAGGAAAAATTAAGCAAAGGTTTGACAAAAAACAAGGTTGTTTAGAAAAAATTGAGCGAAGGTATAACAAAAATCAAGTTTCTCTAGAAGAAATTGAGGTTAGGAATGACAAAAATCAAGGTTACTAAGAAAAATTAAACAAAGATATGACAAAAACCATGATTGTTAAGAAAAATTAAACATAGGTATGACAAAAATCAAGGTTGACAAGAAAAATTTTTTAAAAAGTGAACATAAGTATAACAAAAATCAAAGTTATCTAAAGAAAAACTTTTAAAATTTCAACAAAGGTATAATAAAAATCATGGTTGACAAAGAAAAATTTGGAAAAATTCAACAAGGGTATAGCAAAAATCAAACTTGTTTTGAAAAAAAAAAAATTAAAATAGGTATCTAAAAATCACGGTTGACTAAGAAAATGTTTGGAGAATTAAACAAATGTCTAACAAAAATCAAGATTGTCTAAAGAAAAACTTTTAAAATTTCAACAAAGGTATAATAAAAATCGAATTTGTCTAGAAAAATTGAAGATAGGTGTAACAAAAACCAAGGTTGTGTAAGAAAAATTTTTGAAAAATTTAACATAAGTATAACAAAAATCAAGCTCGCTCAGAAAAAATTTGCAGATAGTTATAGAAAATTAAGGTTGATTAGAAAAAATTAAACAAATTTATAATAAAAATCAAGCTCGCTCAGAAAAAATTTGGAGATATTTATAGAAAATTAAGGTTGATTAGAAAAAATTGAACAAAGTTATAATAAAAATCAAGGTTTTTTAGAAAAAAAGTTTTAAAAACCAAACTTTTTTAGGGAAAAATTGAGAAATTGAACATAAATACAGCAAAAATCAAGACAAAGTTTTGCAATGCACAAAGAAACCTATACAAACAATCCCGGTAAAAACCTAGGGAAATCCCCGCGTGAAAACTGTGTATTGACCTGATTTGCCCTTTGCAGAACATATTTTAACAGGTTCGCTTCGCTTGCACTTGAAAACAGGAAACTGGTTAAAAGACTTTTCTATTGTGCACCTTAAATCAGGAAAAGGTTTGTCAGGCTTTTTCTATGGAGTGTTTAAAAACAGGATACGGATTGACTTTATTGTTTTAAAATCTTGCACAATGTATTGAAATAACCTTATGTCTTGTTTCTACTGTCTTGGGAAGAAATCAAACTCAAGACCACAAACTTTCTTAGGGTTAGGATTTACACTGTCTTGGACAAGAAACGAACTCAGGACTACTGCTGTTCTTAGGGTTAGGATTTATATTGTCTTGGGTAGGAATCAAACTCTGACATTCTTAGGGTTAGGATTTCTACTGTCTTGGATAAGAATTGAGCTCAGAACCTTTCTTAGAGTTAGGGTTTATACTGTCTTGGGTGGGAGTCAAACTCAGGACCTTTCTTAGGATTAGGATTTACAACTTCGCTGTCTTGGTTGGGAGTCAAACTCAGGACCACTGTTTTTCTTAGGGTTAGGATTTACAGCTTCGCTGTCTTGGTTGGGAGTCAAACTCAGGACTACTGTCTTTCTTAGGTTTAGGTTTTAATTGTCTTGGCTAAGAATTGAATTAAGGATCATCATCTTTCTTAGGAATAGGAATAAGAATAGAAATAGGATTAGGAATAGGATTAGGAATAAAAATAAATATAGGATTAGAAAAGGATTAGAAATAGGATTAGGAAAAGGATAAGAAATAGGATTAGGAATAAGAGTAGGATAGGAGTAGGATTAGGAATAGGATTAGGAGTAGGATTAGGATTAGAAATAGGATTTGGAATAGGAGTAGGAATCGAATTACGAGTAGGATTAGGAGTAAAAATAGGATTAAAATTAGGAGTAGGATTCGGAATAGGATTAGGAGTAGGATTTGGAATATAATTTGGATTAGGATTTGAAATAGGATCCGCCACTGCTCTCTAGCGCCACCCTCTGCCACCGCTCCTGCAATGACGTCAGCGCTCCTGGCTCCTGCTCCTGCGCGCCTGTGATGACGTCACAATTGACGCCAAACCAGCCATTACATACTACTAATGTATTTCGTTTTCAATGAGAGAAACACTGCACACAATGGAGGAGGTTTTTAAAAACTGACAAGATTTGTATTATTTCAGTGCGGTCGTCAATATTCACTGTCTTATTTTTCACAAAAACGTACAACATGAGTCAATATTGCGAGGCATGGAGATAAATACGATGCGCACAGGGTCAATACTAGGAAAAATAAAAACTGAAGAAACTAAAATTATCATTCCTCAAATAAAGAAGTTTTTTTGTCAATAGTAGCCAGTCCAAAGCTCAATAGTAACCAGTCCAAAGACGTTGTAAAAGTGAGTTTTGCTACGTATAAGCGAAATGATAGCCAATCCATCACGGCCTTTTACAAAAAAGGTTTATTTATAAAAAAATGTCTCTTGAAGACAAGCGATATTTTTGTCTTAATCAAAAAAAAACTGTGTGAAGACCTAAGCTTGTCTCCTAATACAGTTGCTTGCAGGATTATAGGTTCAACTGCTAATGGACAAAATATTCCTGATTATATTCACTTACTATTTATTTTCGCTATTGTGTTTTAATGAGTTTTTGTTTAATTGCAGCCTTTGGTTAATTAGCATATTTTTGTTTGGCCTTCAAAAATATTTTAATTTAAGACCTTTATTGTACAATCCACAGCAAGGGTAAGCAAGCTTTTTAGATCGAGGGCTGTATTCAGAATTTGATTTTGTTTGAGGGCATCACTATAATGTAATTGAGTCAAATTAAAAAATCATACCTTTTTATTGATTTTTGTCCTTAAAAATAATCATCCCAAAAAAATTCTATGAGGTGAGGGTTAGCACTGCAACACCATACAGGTGCTCAGCCGTTAAATAGACCAGAGATAGAGCAGCTTTGCAAAGTTTTGTGGTACCAGCACCCCATTCTGAGCCTACTAGTTGCCTCAGCAGTATGATGCGCTGAGATTGTTTTTTGCGCAATGCCACTAAATGATGACGGAACGTAAGTGATCTGTTCAGTTTTACCCCAAGATAAGTAGGGGTTGGACAGAACACTAAAAACCTATTGTTGTTGTTGACATTTATCTCACATTTTGCCTCTCAGATATTTAAATGAAAGGCTGCTGTCATGGTTTTAGTGTGACCTAGCTTCAACCTTCAATGTGGAGATAAGTTGAAAGTGTAATCTTGTCTTGGCTTAAAGTTCTTCCAATTTCCAAAAGAGTGCAACAACGCTAGATTGTCTGCAAAAGCAAACTTTCTGGAAATCATGGAAGGCAGGTCTTCTCATTAAATGTTGAAAAGGGGGAGACCCAAGACCAATCCCTGAGAAATGTCATTTTTCAGATGGCACAGCTGTTTTGCTTGCTGTCACAGTAGTTAGATTGAATCTTTGGTTTCGAACAAGCTCCACGATTATTATAACTATGTGTTTATCCGGCAGAATCTCCAGCAGCTGTCAGGCAAGGTGTCAGACAGTGTCATATGCCCCTGTCATATTAACAAATACAATACCGGTCTTTTTATCTTTGAAAAAATCGTGAATGTTTTGGATCAGAAGAACTACTTAATCTACGTCGACTTTCCGTGTCGAAACCCCGAATGCTCTTTAGGGAGCAGTGAATCAACGATTGGTTCGACGCGGGCGTAGATAAGCCTCTCGAGGATCTTATAGGAGATATCGGTTAATAACTGTTTTGGTCCCTCACGGGCTTCATCTGCATTGGGATCGCGACTAGAATTGCTCTCCTTCAAATCTTGCGATTTTTGAGTGTAAGGCAGAAAGAAAGTCACATAACCAGGACTTCAAAGCAGCTCCAGCATAGATTATATGGATGATGGAATCAGGGTCTGGAGCTTTACCTGGTTTTAAGTGTTGGAGGGCAACAGTGAATTCTTTTTGTGAGAAATTCTTAGAGATATTCACTAGGTCTGTTGTTACAGCCCTTCAAAGGTACGACACTTTTTGAGAAACAAGTCGAGATAAATTGCGGTCAACACCCTCGTAACTCCCTTTTCTAACCAGCGAAAATGCAAAAACATCTGCTGAAACGGGACAATGACAAAGAGACTTTAATTCACCAGTAAGGTTGTTCAATATACTCCATATTTACGACTAGAATGCGAAAAGTCAATATTTCGAACTGCTTCGGACCATCAATCTTTTGCTTCCTGTCAAGTTTGGCAAGTAAAGCTGTAGCCACCAAAATTGCGTCGTCTCCCTGAGAAGACTGCAGAAACGTTGTATAGAGGGGTTTACACGCCGCATCCCAACATGAAATATAGTTGTTCCGATGACTGCGTGAGATAGTCTTTTTGGTTGCTTTCTTGCAGATTGCAAAAGTTCTAGTAAGCCGCATCAATCGGTCTGCAACAAAGTATTTGAGAATTTGTTCGTCAAAGCAATGCAATGACTCCATTTGGCCTTGCAGAAGTATCATCGCTTAACATGCATGCTTGGCACTGAAAAAGCAAATCTTGATGGTTTAATAAGCGAAGATCGATGTTGTGACTTTTTTCAAGAACACGTCCATCCAATAAACAACTGTAAAGACCTACGCCAGCGAAAGTAGATCAAGATTGGTGCCAGTGTTCCAGCGGCCGAAGTAAAACCTGGCGACATTCTTGTAATTGTATAGAAGGACAAAACAATTAATACTTGCCCAGCCATTTAAGGACTCCCCGCTCGGGTTGCTATCAACGTAACCCCAATCAAAGTGGTGACAGTTGAAATCGCCGGCATAGAGACAGGGCTGAAGAAACATTGGGACACTGGAAGAACATTGCAGTCGCGTTGGTGGAGGTTTGTAGATGTAAACTATTTTATAACCATCAACCTTCACGTACAACTTAATCTTCAATTTTGGTGGAGATTGGTTCAAACGCGTATACTTTAGTCGCCCGTGGACACACGTGGCAAGGCTATGCTTCCTGCGTAAGGAAGAGTTAGTAAGAAGCTTGGAATCTTTTTCCGAATTAATGCAGTGGGTCTCTTGTAGTAGGATGACGAGTGCATCAAACTGTACAGCAAAATATTAAAAAACGTTCATCTTGATTGCAGTGATGCCTTTGATGTTCAGCTGAAAAATAGTGGGTTTTTAGAACTTGTTGGTAAAGTGTCCTAAAAGGGTATTTTTTCTAAACATTTTCCCATCCCGAAAAGGATGTTTGCCGATTAGCAGATCCTCGCTGAACATCAGGATGGGTAGATAGCCATCCTTTTTGGCAGGTTTGATTTCGGTCTGTCATGTTTAACAGCAAAAATAGACAGAGGCGGGCACTCGGTACTTTAAAAGTAACAACGGTATGGGTACTGATATAAACTTTGCTAAAAAGGTAACGACAGTATTGAAAACGGTACATTTTTTAAAAAGTATAGACAATAACGGTCCTCGGAAGCGATTTACGTACTTTTTAAACGAAAAATTTCTTTTGTTTTTAAAGTAATTTTTTTCGGCAAAATTATGCCTCAGATATTATAAAACGCGTAGTAATATTATACATTCTTAAATTGCTTTTTTAACAAAATTATGCTTTAGATGTAGTAAATTTAGCCTTAGATACAATTG
Source organism: Diplosoma virens (assembly GCA_963680785.1). Lineage (NCBI taxonomy): Eukaryota > Metazoa > Chordata > Ascidiacea > Aplousobranchia > Didemnidae > Diplosoma > Diplosoma virens. The sequence goes on along the minus strand of OY796894.1, from coordinate 17,793,928 downwards.
ATTTTTTGACAAATTAATGCCTTGGATATATAAACTGCGTAATGAATAGTTTCTTACGATGAAAAAAAGTTTGTCAGAATTGTACTAATTTCCATTATAACCTATTAAAGTGGTTTAGGCAATCTAGTAAAATAATTCAAACTTTTAATGTTTTGATAAAATTTTAACTTTTTGCTTGCAAAGCAACAAAATCAAAATTTTATCAAGTCCCTTTCTTATTTGGTAAGAATATAGGATCTAGTGTTTTGTGCATCTTTGATTTTATGCAAAATAATATTTCTATTTTCAAAATTAGACAACTAGAATGATCCTTGCAAATGCAATGCTGTCGAAAATAATACAAGATAGCTACACACTTATTTATTAAAGTTGGCTTTTAAAAACCAAATGTTTGTCCGTTAATCCAGTTCTTTTGGGCCTGAAAACGTCTTTTCCTATAGAGAAAAGACGTTCCACAGCCGCATTAGATAGTAAAGCAGTGTTATACTTAATGAACTGTTGTTTTAGTTTTCATGCAATGCAAATAAGACCAAAATGTTTTTATCGGGTATTTCTCTAAAGATTTTCCAATTTTTGCGGCATTGCCTTTTCGACTTCGCTTGTCCTCCAAAAAAGAACATACAAAGTCTTTCTCTTCTTCTGAATCGTTTTTAGTGCTACTTGCTCTTTCGTCAACTCTTTTTCAAGTAAGCCAATAATCTTATTTTGTATTCGTGTTTGCTTTTGCGCAAAAATTGCTTCGTCATCGTCGTCATTTTTGAGCCAACAAAGCCAAGAGAGGTGGAAACACAACCTCTAGTTTGAAACCGACGCATTGAAAAACATTAGAAAAACAATTTTAAACTGATGAATTAAAACAGAAATCAGTGGCATACGCATAGCTATCTCATTGCTACTTTTCAGTTCGTGCTGCTTTTTGATGATCATTTTCAAAGTGGGGATAACAATTCCCGTTTATGCATTTCTTCAGATTGAAGTTTGTCTAAAGCTAAGTAAATTGGTCGCATTATCAAATACTATTTTTTGAAGAATGTTATTTCTATTAAAGTACACAGACAAGTCTGCAGTTGTCAAGTTGATTATTGTGATCTTTCTCTGTTTCTTACTGGCACAAAACGCTATGGTAAATAGTGAAATAAACTTGAATTATTCTCTCCCATACTTTTAATTTCCGGACTTTAACAGAAAATAGACCTAGCTTAGTAATAGCAGACCGTAAGTAAAGCGAGCCAAATAAAATAGCAACAGGCAGCCCGGGCATCGAACCCTATTTATGCTTGAAATATAATTTCTGTTGACCCGAAAATGTTATAGGTATAATAAATCTTTATCTCAGTCAATTACTATCGAACAATCATATCAATTTTTGGTAGCGATTAACTGGATCTAGCTTGCTTACTTACGACTCACCATACACCGTGCCAGTCTATAATGCTGTAATATTCACGGTACAGTGATTATCTTGAAAGTGGCAACTTATTCTTCAGCAATTTTCCGCTTTTTTCGCTCAAAGTCTATTTCAAAAAAAGTTACCGAAATATCGACTAAAACAGTCAAAATAGTAACGACGGTATCAAAAACTTTTAAATTTTTTAAAAACGATAATACCATTTTAAAAAAGTATCCACGTTATAATAATGTACCGCGGTCCTACCCATCACTGACAACAGACTTACTTACGGTCCAGGCCGCGAAAAAGCACCTACCATCTGGGCCATTAATCTAGTATTGTGATGAAAAATATATATCCATAAAACTGATTAAGATTTCACTTTTGTAGTTGTCGAACTTTAATTCAGTGGGAAGCTTTCTTTAAAAACAGAGCGTGTGAATTATGACTCACTTTTGCTGTTGAGATCGAAAAAGTGTCGTCCGAATAATGCGGGGATTCCAATTCATTTGATGACGTTGAACTGGTTGAATCAATCTACAAATTTAATTAAATTTTGAATGATAACTTAAGTTACGATATTTAAAAAAATTAATTTTTGTTAGAAATATTTGGTTACATTATAAAAAAAAACATTGTTTTTGTTGGGAATAAAAAACCAAGTTTTTCGAGTCCAGCTAAGTTTATCCAAATTATGAGTTGTAAAATGTAACATAAAACAAAAATTTAATTCTAATACTTTTTCTTCGCTATGTTGTTTTTGAGAACATTAAAGTTTTTGTAATTTCTGTTGTCGTGATTTGATTTAGAAAAGATTATTGCCATCAGTTATTACAAGGTATGTGAAAGCGAAAAACGGTGAAAACTGCGCTTTTTCGAGGAAGACATTAAGAAGCATATACCTGTCACACTTCATTTATAATTTTAATTTTAACAAATAACTCTGTAGTCGATTTTCAGTCTTTTACAATAAATTTTAAGCTTTTGATTATGACGTAATATTTTTTGATTGTTACATGTGATTGCATAATCGGTACACCGCTCCCACTTAATTTATTTTTCTCTGCAAGTTGTTCTTATAAATGTATTATATCATCGATGAATTAAAAGGAATAAAAATGGGAAACTATTGAAATCAATCAGAAAAAAACAAACAATTGTGCAATAAAGTTGACTGAGATAAGTGTATTATAACGAGTCGTTTACCGTTTTTTTTTTTTTTATTCAACCCAGCCATTGGGGCACATTTCAGTGTTTCCTGATGCCGGTCCCAAGCCCGAATAAATGGGGAGGATTGCAGCAGGAAGGGCATCCGGCGTAAAACTTTTTGGAAGATTATACAATGCGTTATGTTGGTAAATCCATACCGGATCGGTCGCGGCCCGGGATTAGCAACAACCGCCTCAGGTGTCGCACAGCAAGGCATATGTGCAAATTATGCTACTACTGGGCTGAGTGAAAACAAGAGGAGAAAGAAAAAAAGGAAGGCGAGTGAAGAGGCAGTGGGAAATGTGGAAAGGAAGATGCACACTCATAAGGGTTGGTACCTTAAATATAGGAACAATGACTGGAAGGGGAGAGAGCTGACAGACATAATGAAGCGAAGGAATGTAGATATACTGTGCCTACGGGAAACAAAGTGGAAAGGTAGTAAAACGAGAAACATTGGAGGTGGTTGCAAACAGTGTTACAACAGAGCTGATGGAAGAAAAAATGGGATAGGAATAGTGGTAAAGGAGGAGCTGGTTGAAAGTTTTTTGGAGGTGAAGAGAGTGTCATACAGACTAAGGGCCGCGAAACAGGAGGTAAAAGGGTCAATACTAAACATAGTAAGCGCGTATCCTCCTCAGGTTAACAACAGCATGGAGGAAAAAATTATTGGCAAGATCTGGATGGGTTGATAGAAAGCATATCAAAACAGGAGAGGATAGTTCTAGGTGCGGACCAAAATGAACATGTGGTCGAAAAAAACATAGGGGATGAGCAAAAAAAAGGGAGGTATGGTGCTGGAACGAAAAACAAAAAAGGATCGATGGTTGTGGATTTTGCCAAGAGGATAGATTTGGCAATCGTCAACACTTATTTCAAGAAGAAAGATGAACACAGGGTGACGTATAAAAGTGGCGGAAAAAATATTCAAGTAGATTATGTGATGTGCAGAAGGAGGGACCTGAAGGAAATATGTGATTGTAAGGTAATGATAAATGAGTGTGTTGCAAAGCAGCACCGTATGGTGGTATGCAAAATGGCTCTCATGGTGAAAAAGAATATGGCAGAAAAAGTAAAGCCAAAGATACGATGGTAGAAACTGAAGGAGACAAGCTGTCAAGAAGCGTTTAGACAAGAGGTGACCAGGATTTTGGGAGGCGAGGATGGGTTACTTAATGAGTGGGACAAAACAGCGGAAGTGCTAAGAAAAACAGTTGAAACTGTACTGGGAATGACATTTGGGAAACGAAAAGGAGACAGAGAGACATGGTGGTGGAATGAGGAAGTACAGGAGAGCATAAAAGAAAAAAAAGAGGCAAAGAAAGCATGGGACAAAATAAGAAATGAAAATACTAAAAAGACGGACAAAGAAAAGAAGAGTAAGGCAAAGAAGGCAGTTGCAATGGCGAAGGGACGTGCATATGACAATTTGTATGCTAGATTGGAAACAAAAGAAGGTGAGAAGAAGTTGTACAAATTGGCTAGGCAGAGAGAGAGAGAGCAGGGAAAGATGTACAGCATGTGAGGGTTATAAAGGATGAAAATGGTAATGTTATGGTAAATCCGCAGGCAGTGTTAAAGAGATGGAAACAGTACTTTGAGAAACTGATGAACGAGGAAAATGACAGAGAACCTAGGACAGAGGAAGCAGAAGTGGTTAACGAAGAGGTAAATTGTGTCAGTAGAGAAGTGAAGAATACACTAAGAAGGATGAAAAAAGGTAAAGCGGTTGGGCCAGACAAGTTGCCAGTAGAAGTTTGAAAGTACATGAGAGAGATGGGGATAAAGTTTTTGACCAGACTTTTTAATAGACTATTAATGAGTGAACGGATATCAAAAGAATGGAGAAGGAGTGTGCTTATCCCAATCTATAAAAACAAAGGGAGGCACAGTGCTGTAAGCTACAAAAGAATAAAGCTGATAAGCCACACAATGAAGATATGGGAAAGAATAATTGAAGCCAAGCTAAGGGATACAGTAGAGTCAGAGAACAGCAATATGGATTTATGCCCGGAAAGGAAACTACTGATGTAATGTTTGCCTTCCTTGATGAAAAAAGTAATGATGAAAAAGTTGATGAAAAAGTACAGGAAAGGTCAAAGAGAGCTTTATTGTGCATTCGTGGACCAAGAGAAAGCTTACGACAGGGTTTCGAAAAAAGTGTTGTGGTACTATATGAGAAAATCAGGAATACAGGAAAAGTATGTGCGACTTGTACAGGATATGTACGAGGGAAGCGAAACAGTGATGAGGTGTGCAGTAGGAACTATAGAAATTTTCAAGGTCAAGATCGGACTGCACCATGGATCAGCGTTAAGTCCGTTCCTGTTTGCAGTGATTATGGACAGACTAACGAACAAAGTAAGGAGAGAACCATCCTGGACGATGCTGTTTGCTGATGATATTGTGATTTGCGAAGAGATCAGGGAAGAAGTGAAGCGGAGACTAGAATGCTGGAGGTATGCATTAGAAAGAAGAGGGATGAAAGTAAGTAGGTCAAGGACCGAATATTTGTGCGAAGGCTAAATAGAGGAAATGACGAAGAAACAGATTATTTATGCGTAATGTTTGTGCGTAAATGGAGGAAATGATGAAGATGGAGGATACAAAAGTGTCAAGAGTAAAGGAATTTAAGTATTTGGGATCAACGGCGCAAGAAAATGGTAGTTGTGAGAGGGAGGTAAAGAAGAGAGTGCAGGCAGGATGGAACGGATGGAGAAAAGTATCAGGAATAATCTGTGACTAAAGGTTACCAGCTAGAGTAAAAGGAAAAGTATACAGTTCAGTGGTGAGACCAGCAATGATGTATGGACTTGAGACGGTGGCGGTCACAAAGAAACAAGTAAAAGAGATAGAAGTTGCAGAGATGAAAATGTTGAGGTTTGCTATGGGAGTGACGAGAAAAGATAAGATTAGAAATAAGTGCATCATGGGTACAGTTAAGGTAGAACGGTTAGGAATGAAGATGAGGGAGGGCAGGTTAAGGTGGTACGGACATGTCATGAGAAGACACCAGGAGTATGTAGAAACAAGAGTGATAGAAATGGAGTTACTGGGGAAAGAAGAAAAGAGGGAGGCCAAAGAAAAAATTTTTAGATGCAGTGAAGGAAGATTATGGGGAAAGTTGGTGTAAGAGAGAAAAACATTGAAAATAGAACGCTTTGGAGAAACATCATACGCTGTGGCTACCCCTGATTAAAGGGAAAAGCCAAAAGAAAAAGAAAAAGAAGTTTTTCCGTTTTTATTCAAACCACATTGATGACTGAAGTTAAGCATTGTGACGTTTTGCAGCAGCGACGCAATTCTGCCTAGAGGATTTAAGAAATAATTAGTGGTACAGTATCTACTATTGCTTAGCTGATTCTACCTCATTAGTTACATAACCAGTTTACTACTTTATATCAGTATTGTATTGTCAAGTCAAAAACTACTTTGTCCGATTGCTAAACCAATATTTATAATAATCGTTTTAATTCTTGTTCGTTCCAATATCTTCGGTTATGGTTTGGTACTTTGGCTAATTTATATATATATATAACATTCCAGATTTTTAACATTTATTTCTGTTGATACTCCAGTTAAGTTTGTGCAGTGCTTTACTGATTTGTGTTATTGTCGCCGGCGTGACTTTTTTCAAGTGTTGTAGTAGTCAAGAATCAGTGTTGACGCCTTGAAAGTTAATTCTATAGTTTGATGAAATAGTTTTATTCTCTGCAATGAACAAACTATCAAATTTAATATTAGTCATTGGGGTTCTAATTTATTCCTATAGTCAGTCAGTACAAAATCGTTGAGTAATTATTTGCAGTTGTGGCGCTGTGAATTTGCTTTAAAGCTTTGTGAGACTTGAGAGTCAAGTTTAACGAAAGTCGTTTAAGTTCGTCAGATTTTGTGAATAATATATTTTTTACAGTCAGAAACTGTGGTTTCTTTTTATCTGTTGAGAAGAGTTTTTTTTAGAGAATTAATTGGTACTCAGCCAGAACTTTCTGTATTAAGAATTTCAGTCTCGTGCAAACTATTTCTTCAACCAGCAAAAAAAGTGGTGGCCTTACAAAAGGGGAGCCGATGCAAGAAAAATAAGGGAGCTATTTTTTAAATTTTTTTGCTCCCTAAATATGGTGTTTTCTAAAAAAGTCATCATTTTTAATCGAGTACGTTATTCCTCCTTTCATCCTAAAGTTAAGGTGCAGATAGGGGGCGACCGTCATGGTGCTACCATGAAGAAATAGAGCAATATTTTGCTTAAGGGGGGCATTTTTTGACGTTTTTTAGGGAGAGCCCAGTGCGGCTGCTCTGTTTGCACCGCACTAAAGCCAATAAATTCAGCTTTGCTTCGGCACATATACTTGGGTTACCTATTTCAACTGTTCCTTTCGGATTTCCGAGTAAAGTTGTGACAGTCAGAAACCGTAGTTTTTTTACCTGTAGAAAGACTTTTTCAAAGAATCCATACGTATTTAGCCAGAACTTACTGTTTTAAAAACTTCAATCTCGCGGCAATGGTATTTGTGGACCAGCATAATAAAAAATAAACGCCGTTCTACTTCAGTGCAGGTGTATTTGGGTTACCTAGTTCATATAAATCTTTCGGACTTCCGAGTAAAGTTGTGACAAAAACGCTTATGTTTCCGACCAATAGAAACAAATAGAATATTTTTGTTTATGTATTTGTTTTTTAGTCTCAAACTTTATTGGTCGTAAAGAGAAAAAATAAATGAAACTCATCCAAATATTACATTTGCTAATAATTAACCCAAAATTGTAAATCAATCCATCAGTTTTGGCTATTCACTTAATCTAAAATTCTCAGGTTTTTTAGGCTACATCATGATATGTCTGTCTGCTCCGTGTGATCGATAAGCTTATCAGTTTTTCCGTATTAAACAGACTAGAAGTGATCTAAAAGTCTTGATCTTCTTTATTTCTTGTGTTCATTATTCTGTGTTGTACATCAAAGATTTTTTTTCTTTTCTTGTACTTCTTTAATATCAGTTCGAGTGGTAATATACGAGTTTACTCGTAATTTTACAAGCTAAGTTTTCGATTTGCTTGGTAATCACGATATTTTTTACAATTTCGATTTGCATCTATGATGTGAATAAAATGTTGGTTGCAATCAGTGATGGCTTTAGTACGGAGCAAACGGAGCGACCACACCGGACTCCTCTTTTTCTAACGCAAAGCCGATACATCACGCAAAATCTAAATAATAGAAATAACAATCTAGATATATTTAACAAAAACAATGATGATTGATTGTATTTTTCTGTTATTTGGATTTTGCGTGGTGTATCGGCTTTACGGTTGTTATTTTACGTTTTCATTTTAATCAATTATATTCAACAATTCCTTTTAAGAAAACCTCGTATGACAAATTTGACAAGCAACTACGTAATCAGGTCACTGTTCTCAATCTTTAAATGAGAAGGCAAAATTTCTTAACATTTTATTCATCTAAACTGGGCTAATGTGAGCCGAAAATGTTTATGATTCCTTCTTGTTTTATTTTGGTATAAATGTATTAGTGTGGCTATACATCAGTGGCGAGCGGTCAGGGCATGCAAGTCATGCTTTGCATGACCAAATTTTTAGGAATTGCATGACGAACTTTTGCGCGATGAGATAGATATTGTTGAATTCGATGAGAAATATTACTTGTTCGGGATGAAATCTGAGGTCGATCCGAGACGAAGATCCATTTTTTTTGTTAGTTTAGAGAATACCGTGGATTTAGGACGAAAAGTAAGAAATCGGAGACTGGTTTGAAGTGATGATCTTTTTTTTTTTTAGAGATCCCTGCAGTTTCAGGAGAAAAAGTGCATTACCAGGCAACGATTTCAAGTGATGACCTTTGTTTTTTAGAGAGATAAGCAAAAATCTAGGACGAAAATTGGTCTTGATCACCATGACATTACGACTAAAACTTCTCACACAAAAATTTTTTTCTGCCAGTAAATTGCATGGCCAGACTCAGAGGTCACTGCACACCACTGCTGTACATATTTGTGGTATGCTTGAAAAAAGTATACTCTCTCCCTAAATTGTATTATTTTTTAAAATGTTGAGATTCCACAAAACAAGTGTAAATTGCAAAACTCATTACATTGACATCACACCACCAATCTGAACTCTACCAACCTACTTTTATGCAGGTGATGGATACTTTAAACTTTAAATATTAAGTTTCAGGTAAACTTTAAAGAAAAGCATGATACAAAATTACGAACCATACTTCCTGGCATTCTATGTTACAATACGGAAGTACGGTATTATTTTTTCTGTACCCTTTTACCGTACCCTAACCCTAATCCTTACCCGTACTCTTTCCAGAAACCTAATCTAAAGTCTCCAAAAACCTTTCTTTGTTGAAACCAAAAGTCACACAAAGTTTCAACCTTTAGAGTTTAGAGAACGTTTTGGGGTTTAAGGTACAGTCTAAATGACATGAAACGTGGGCTTAAAAAAGACATAACCGAGACAGTAATGTTTTAATGTGTCAGCACTTGAACCCTTTGTTTGCAGTATAATTGAAATGACTTCTAAAAAAGTTTGAACAATTTTTTATAATGTAGTTGTTCATGGCTGTCTTTGTATTTTGATAATGATGAATCAATAACATCAAAACGGTTCACTGTAATTTCATCGCAGTAATTTCATCCTGGTAATTTCATCGCGGTAATTACATCGCAAGGAAATTTCATTGCAGTGCATTTTGATTGCAGGGCATTTTTGAAATACGTAAAAAAAGATGATAATAAACAAATATATGTATCCAGCAGAGGTTTAATTCAACTACAAAATAATGCAAACGCTTTACTAAAATCTCCCCGAAAAAGAAAAGATTCTTTAAAGATTAAAATAAGATAGTTTAGTTATATTCTAAAAATATCAGAGAGTTGCCTTGCAGTCAAAACGATAAGCTATGAGCAATGCCTCGCAAGTAGTCTAGAATACTTCTAATTTTTAAAATCATTCACTATTCTTTGTACCCTTAATGTGATGAATTACTGCGATGAAATTTCTTTGCAATAAAATTATCGCGATAAAATTACCCACGATAAAATTTCCTTGCGATGAAACTACCACGATGAAATTACTGGATACCTATCAAAACATATCATTGCTGTTTTAATTGTTAAGTTTAAAATCAATTAGTATCTTATCGAGCTGATTTCTCTTACTATTCAATGAAGTACGTAGATAGTTAGTTGAGTTACCCATTTTTTTCCAAAAGATGTAAAATAAGCTTAGCCTTTATATTACTGCTAATATTAGACCTATCTCAGAAATCATATGTTGTTGCGTAAGAACAAAAATTTAGCAAATTATTTGGTGCTTAATGGTACGATACTAATACGAGCGGTATTTAGTAAAGTACGGAATTCCGGTATGATATTTTTTGAAGTACTGAGTTTGGAAAACCATTCTGTACCGTACCGAATTCCTTGATTTTATAACAATCGAATCGCGGTCTAATTAAACTTTTTTATTTTTATGGTTTTAGTTTTGATAACTTTAAAAAAATTCAACTAAAAAATAACAACGTTCATATTTCATCTATTTGACGTTTTTTTTAGGGCATATTTAATTTTTATCAGTAGGCTATCATATAGTCCGCGTAAAATACCGGTGCCAAGCCCGGATAAATGGGGAGGGATGCGGCAGGAAGGGCATCCGGCGTAAAACTTTTTTTCCAGATTTATACAAATGCGTAATCATTGTCAATCCATACCGGATCGGTCGCGGCCCGGGTTACCAACGACCGGTTCAGGTGTCGCACAGCAGGGCACCTGCAGAAATTATTCTACTGCTAAACAAAGTGAAAACAAGAGCAGAAAGAGAGGAGGAAGGCGAGCAAAGAAGCAGCGAGAAGCATGGAAAAGAAGATGCTCACTCATAAGGTGGGTACCTTAAATATTGGTACGATGACTGGAAGGGGAAGAGAGCCGGCAGATATGATGGAGCAAAGGAATGTAGACATATTGTGCCTACAAGAAACTAAGTGGAAAGGTAGTAAAGCAAGGAACATTGGAGGAGGATGTAAAATATTTTACTACGGAGCTGATGGAAGAAAAAATGGGATAGGTATAGTGCTGAGGGAGAAGCTGGTTGAAAGTGTCCTGGAGGTGAAGAGAGTGTCGGACAGACTGATGGCCATGAAACTGGAGGTAAATGGGTCCATCCTAAATATAGTAAGCGCATATGCTCCGCAGGTTAACTACAGCATGGAGGAGAAAAATGATTTTTGGGAAGACCTGGATGAATTGATAGAAAGTATATCAACAGAAGAGAGGATAGTTCTTGGTGCAGACCTTAATGGACATGTAGGCGAAGGAAACATAGGGGATGAGCAAAAAAAGGGAAGTATGGTGCTGGAACAAGAAATAAGGAAGGATCAATGGTTATGGATTTTGGGAAAAGGATGGATTTGGCGATTGTCAATACTTATTTCAAGAAGAAAGATGAACACTGGGTGACGTATAAGAGTGGAGGAAAAAGTACCCAAGTAGATTATGTGATGTGCAGAAGGAGGGACCTGAAGAAAATGTGCAATTGTAAGGTAATATTGAATGAGTGTGTTGCAAAGCAGCACCGTATGGTGGTATGCAAAATGGGTCTTATGGTGAAAAAGAAAAAAGCAGAGAAAGTAAAGCCAAAGATACGATGGTGGAAACTGAAGGAGACAAGCTGTCAAGAAGCGTTTAGACAAGAGGTGACCAGGATTTTGGGAGGCGAGGATGGGTTACCTAATGAGTGGGACAAAACGGCAGAAATGCTAAAAAAACTTGCTGAAACTGTACTGGGAGTGACATTTGGGAAACAAAAAGGAGACAAGGAGACATGGTGGTGGAATGAGGAAGTTCAAAAGAGCATAAAAGAAAAAAAAGAGGCAAAGAAAGCATGGGACAAAATAAGAGATGAAAATACTGAAAGCACGGACAAAGAAAAGAAGAGTAAGGCAAAGAAGGCAGTTGCAATGGCGAAGGGATGTGCATATGACAATTTGTATGCTAGATTGGAAAAAAAAGAAGGTGAAAAAGAGTTGTACAGATTGGCTAGGCAGAGAAACAGAGCAGGGAAAGATGTACAGCATGTGAGGGTTATAAAGGATGAAAATGGTAATGTTATGGTAAATTCAGAAGCAGTGTTAAAGAGATGGAAGGAGTACTTTGAGAAACTGATGAACGAGGAAAATAACAGAGAACCTAGGACAGAGGAAGCAAAAGTGGTTAACGAAGAGGTAAATTGTGTCAGTAGAGAAGAAGTAAAGAACGCACTAAGAAGGATGAAAAAAGGTAAAGCGGTTGTGCCAGATGAGTTGTCAGTAGAAGTTTGGAAGTGCATGGGGGAGATGGGAATAAAGTTTTTGACCAGACTGTTCAACAGACTATTAATGGGTGAACGGATGCCAGAAGAATGGAGAAGGAGTGTGCTTATCCCAATCTATAAAAAAAAAAGGGCACGCACAATGCTGTGGAAACTACAGAGGAATAAAGTTAATGAGCCACACAATGAAAGTATGGGAAAGAATTATTGAAGCCAGGTTAAGGGATAGAGTGGAGATCAGCAAACAGCAATATGGATTTATGCCAGGAAAGGGAACCACCGATGCCATGTTTGCTCTAAGAATGTTAATGAAAAAATACAGGGAAGGTCAAAGAGAGCTACATTGTGTATTCGTGGACCTAGAGAAAGCTTATGACAGGGTTCCACGGGAAGAGCTGTGGTACTGCATGAGAAAATCTGGAATAGTGGAAAAGTATGTGCGACTAGTACAGGATATGTATGAGGGAAGCGAAACAGTGGTGAGGTGTGCAGCAGGAACTACAGAAAGTTTCAAGGTTAAGGTTGGACTACACCAGGGATCAGCGTTAAGTCCATTCCTGTTTGCAGTGATTATGGACAGGCTAACGGATGAAGTAAGGAGAGAACCACCATGGACGATGCTGTTTGCTGATGATATTGTGATTTGTGAAGAGGCCAGGGAAGAAGTGAAGCGGAGATTAGAATCCTGAAAGTATGCATTGGAAAGAAGAGGGATGAAAGTAAGTAGGTCGAAGACCGAATATCTTTGCATAAATGGAGGAAATGATGACGAAACAGTAAAGATGGAGAATACAAATGTGCCAAGAGTAAAGGAATTTAAGTATTTGAGATCAACGGTGCAAGAAAGTGGTGGTCGTGAGAGGGAGGTAAAGAAAAAAGTACAGGCAGGATGGAATGCATGGAGAAAAGTATCAGGAGTAATCTGTGACTAAAGGTTACCAGCTAGAGTAAAAGGAAAAGTGTACAGTTCAGTGGTAAGACCAGCAATGGTGTATGGACTTGAGACAGTAGCAGTCACAAAGAAACAAGTGGAAGAGATGGAAGTCGCAGAGATGAAAATGTTGAGGTTTGCTATGGGAGTGATGAGAAAAGACAAGATTAGAAACGAGCACATCAGGAGTACTGCTAAGGTAGAACGGTTAGGAATGAAGATGAGGGAGGGCAGGCTGAGGTGGTATGAACATGTCATGAGGAGAGACCAAGAGTATGTAGGAAGAAAGATGATGGAAATGGAGTTACCAGGAAAGAGGAAAAGAGGGAGACCAAAGAGAAAATTTTTAGATGTGGTAAAAGAAGATATGAAGGAAGTTGGTGCGAAGAAGATGGACATGGAAGACAGAAAGATGTGGAGAATGATGATATGCTGTGGCCACCCCTGACTAACGGGAAAGGCCGAAAGGAGAAGAAGAAGGCTATCATATAGTACCTCAACTATCGTTTTCGAATTTTTAGTAAATCAAAGTTAAAATCAGTTTTTTTAGCTTTTAATATAACGACTAAATATTACCAAAAGCTTGTTTAAAAATAAAATGCAGTGAGCAGTGATGGTGCAGTGAGCGTGCAGATTATAATGATATTAGTTATATCTGTACAATGTTTTATATACATTAGGGTGGGCTGAATAGAAAAACTTTTTTTTTTTATTTTTAAATGGAAATCATTCTAGTTCTTGGGTTTTGTTGCAAGAACACTATTTATGACAAAAAAAAGCAATGTTTACCATAAATAGTCAACCCACTCCACATTATAAAATTAAGTGCAAATTTTTTTCAAATTTTGGTGATTAGAAAAAAATAGCTAAATTTATTTTTATTTTACATGCAAAATGAAAAGTTTATACATCAAAAAGATGCAGAATTAAATTTCAAACATCTTTTATTCAATAGAATTTTTACATAAAACTAATATTTAAAGTCATTTTTTGCAAAAAACTGTATTTATTTTTAAAAATTAAGTAAAATTATGATTAGTGTTGGTCTAATAATTATAAAAATATACAAAATAAAAACTGAAATCAATTATACGTACACTATAATTTACAACTTCTTTTTGACTCAAAGTTCTTCATCAACTTCCTTGATCTTATTTTATTCCAAATCAGACCACCCTACGGTCATGTCCAACTACTGTTTAGTGTTTCCGTGGTTTTTTTGGAGTGGATTGACTAATATGAGAGACCATTAACTTTTTTCATTATAAATGGTGTTTCTACATCAAAACCCAAGTACTGGGTAGGTTGCCTTTTTAATTTAAAACTTTCAGCCCACCCTAATTTACATGTTCTAACGTATATTTTTTTACCGCTTTCTTTTTGTCAGGTTTTAATGTGCTTTTGTGCTTTGATTTGTGCAATTGCAGCTGTGAAATAAAAAAAAACATACATACATACATCGTTAATTTCAGCCCGACCCAAACTTGATATAATCTTTCTTTTTCGGGAAATTGTTTGAAATGGAGGCTTATACTTCTTCAAAGAAACCCTTTTTATTTGGGTGTCTCTTTTTTGCTTCTTCAAATTTTCAATTTCAAATACTTTATCAACATTAAAGTTTTCAAGATCCTCTTTTACTTTTTTAATTGGAGGGCGATCTTCTGCATTATTTTGCCAGCAATCGGTAACAATTTTTTTAAGGTTACAAAAAACCTGAAGATCTATATTGCGTAAAGATTTCTTTGTTTCATCAAAAATTTTTTCATTTGGTTTTAATCCTTCATTTTTGATCAAATAAGTAATCATTTGAATGGAAGATTTGTTAGGTCCCTGAAATATTTGCTGACGATTTATAATCTCATATCCAATCATTCCAAAGCTGTACACGTCCATTTTACAAGTTTTTTCCATCAAATAATTATTCAAAAGTTCTGGTGGCGAATACAAAGGAGTATACTGCTTGCTTGGTTCAATTTCTAATGATGCCGAAAATGCGCCTGATGCCATAGCAATACTCACAGCACCGAAGTCAGCTATTTTTGCAATTAGATCCTCATTTAAAAGAATGTTTTGCAATTTCAAGTCTCCATGAATGTAAGATCGATCAGAAAAGTTGTTATGAAGATAATCCAAACCAGAAGCTATATCATGAAAAATTCTCCGTCGTAGAAGCCAAGAAATATCTTTGTCTTTTTTGTTGATAAAAAGATCTTCCAGATTATATCCTGTTGCTTCTTCCATAACCAATCCATAGCAACTATTCCAACTTGTTACACCATGAAACTGAATGATATTTTTGTGTTTTAATCTTAAAAGCACTTCTGCTTCTTTTTCTATGTTTCTTTCAGTTTTTAATATAGCTTCATTAGAGCCAGTAAGAGCAACACATTTTACAACAACATTTTTCAATTTGTTGTGGAAACAGCGTCGAACTGATGCATAACTACCGTTGCCCAAAAAATCTGTTTTGTCCAAACTAGTTAAAAAATCAGAAGTTTTAAAACTTCTCATTTTCTACTTCATCATTTTGTTCCTTCAAGAAGTCTAAGCAAATAGTTCAATAAGCTATTTAAGTGTCTTCAAAAGTTTTAAATAGCAATCAAACGTCTAATTTTAAAATGTTAGAATGAGGAAAAGGCCTGTTCAAAAAAACATCAAAATTCACGTTAAAGAAGTTTTTTAGTAATACACGTTTTTAAATAAAACAATTATTATTGTTTCAAATGTAACTTTAGAGAAAAACAATAGTTGATAAATTTATATATTAATTAAAACTTTGACAATGATATTAATTTAAAAAAACGAAGAAAAATTGATCTATTTATAAGGACAAGAGGGCAATTTCCCTCTCTGTCTTGCAATATTTTTAAAACTCGAAGAATAAGGAGGCATATAGTGCCCTTTAAAATTCGAATGACAAAAGCATTGTGTAGATCTGTTCTACAACTATATACATCTGAACCAAAATTAGGTCCAACATAGTTTGTAATACGTTTTAGTTTAGGCAAAAAGTCATTAAACTTTTTTTCCAAAGAGCCACATAGCAAATAACAGTGATAGGTTAAGCATGAGAAACAAATTTTAAAAAAGCATTTTGGGGTTGAAAAAGCACTCTAACCAAATGGAAATTTTTTTACCTGTTGGAGAAATTTCCAACTGGTAAAAAAATTTCCGTTTGATTAGTGCTTTTGCAACCCCAAAATGCTTTTTTTTAATTTGTGTTTACTAAAAAACTTGGTGAACAGCAAAAAAAAGTTTTTGAAAGAGACTTTGAGCTGATGGCTAATCAAAATATGAGCTACCCAACTAAGTAGAACACCGAGACTAAATTTTACTGGTGAAGACAATTTTTTGGCACCAAGTTTTCTCGTAAAATTTTTTTCTATAACACAAAAATATTCATTTGTTAAGATATGCAGAAATATTTGTTTGATCGCCTTTTAAACCAAAAAAGTGTATTTTTTTAAGTTTTGCCTCTGTTCCCAAAATTTATAACCTTCCCTAGATTTTAATGTTTTGTTGTATTTTCTCATTACTTTTAAACATTTTTTTAAAATAATGTGGCTATTTTAAAAAACAAAAATTTATTTAGAGTTTAATGCTTAACTTTTATTTATTACGTTATTATTAATGTTTACTTGAATCTTCATAAAAAAAACTTCTTAATTTGTTTTATGGTAAGAATTTTAGGATCAACTAAATAATATGCCCCCATTAATGATCAATTAAATAATATGCCCCCAGAATTTTATCAACTAAATAATATGCCCCCATAATTTTATCAACTAAATAATATGCCCCTGGGGGCATATTATTTATATAACAAAAATATAAATTATTAAAATAGAAGAAATAATAATAATTATTAAAATAAATATGTTAATTTTTAAAATAAAAAATAATTCAAACATCACATCATCATTTATTCAGAATAATAATTCTTTACAAGATCAATCAGTTTTTCACAATCATCATTTATTCAGAATAATAATTCTTTACAAGATCAATCAGTTTTTCAAAAGGATCACCAGGTAAATTATCCCTCCACATAAATTCATACAGATAATCTTGAAGATAAATTCTTTGTATTCCTTTCATTTTCTTTACTCTTAATTTGTTCTTACTCTAGTAAGACTCAACATTTTGAGTATGGACACCAGTTTGTGGAGATACAAAATTGAGAGAATGATTTACTGTATCATGCTCATAACCTAATGATTGAAGATTAGAATAGGCTCTCCATTCATCACTATGGATAATTGAACCTGGTCTAACATACCTAGTTATTAATGGTTTGAGTGTTTCAGCTCTTCTGTTAGGAACTACTATCATAACACCTCTAGCTGGTGTGTATAATGTATCTACAATACCAAACACCCAAATCTGTTCAGAAGCAACTCTGCCATGATGGTATTTTTGTTTTGGAACAAAAAGACTTTCATCAATCTGGCATATTACTTGATCACCACCTAGCCTAAGAGGATTTCTTTCCCAATATAAAGAAACACAAGATCTCAACTTTTGGAAAATTTTAATAATCACGGGTGTTGATATTGTCAGGGACTTCTGGACCATACTGATTTGTTCTTCATTATTCCAACGGTAAAGGAGGTCAAGCCAGGTCTGTAGACTTATGTTAGATAATGAAAATAAGGAATAAGAACGTATAGAACTTGTTGTTTTATATTTTCTACAAACCTTATTTTGGCATTTCCAAGCATATTGGTCTATTGAAGATTTCTTCTGTACCCAAACCATCTCCTGATTACAATAATAACAATCCAACTTTGATCTTAAAACACCTTTCATTTTAAAATAATTGATAATTTCCAATGTGTTTCCTTGGGAAAGTAAGTTTCTAATAGTGTTTTCATAATTTGTAACCATTTTAAGGTAAAATTTAATAAATATCACAATTATATATACTATTTTGTATTTAAAATTTTATCACTAAAAAAATTTAACCAAAATACTGATCAAATAAATAATTTACTTAAATTGTGATCATATAAATAATATGCCCCCAGAATTTTATCAATTAAATAATATGCCCCCAGAAATTTGTCAACTAAATAATATGCCCCTGGGGGCATAATATTTATATGATCCGAATTTTATTTTAAAAGTCAATTAAAAAAATGCAATTAAGCAATTTTAGTGGTAGAAAATACCATTTTACAAATTTCAGAACAAGCTAATTTTATAATCGTAATTAATTTGTACAAAAACATTTTTTTTAATTATCAATATCTGTAGCGTAATACTTCCCGACATATTTTAACTTTGGGGACAAGATAAAAAAAATAAATCTTTCGCCGCACCCAAAAGGTTTTTAACTTATTTTTGCTTCCAAACAAAGACTGAAGTTTTTTTAAAATCTTAAGCTTTAAGAAGTAAATTAAACTTTTAATTATTTGCAGCAACCTTGGCAATCAAAAACGACACTCAAGGGTGCAGCAAATGCAATGCTCTTAAACTATTTTTTAACGGTACACTTTTTCCACTTTTTTAAAATCTTTGTATCAGGGATGCAAACTCGTTAAAATTTTGAAGCGAGTCCGAGTCCCGAGTCCGCATTTCTGTCTAAAACTAAAAACTATACCTTTAACTTCTATGGAAGAGGCCAGCCAAAATTTTGCTCCCCCTGACAAAATGGCTTTTCATTACCCTTTTAAATCCTCAGTATTACAAAAACAAGTGACAACCTTAAGCGCAACAGAGTAAGAAACAGTTGAAAAATGTAAAAGATTGAAGAAGAATGCTATGGAAAAAATGATATTTTAACTTCTTTTTCATTTTTCATTCAAGGTTTACCAATTTTTTTCTTAATAAGTATTGATAACAATAAATGTGCGGAACCTTCGTTTAGTCGGTGCTGAATGAAATCTAGACGTCGGATTTGCCGGACTTGCCGGACTCACCGGACTCGCTACTTTTTTGGCGAGTTGAGTCCAGCTATATTGCACCAAATTGACGAGTGCCGAGTCCCGAGTGCCGAGGCCCGAGTGCGAGTCTGATTCCGCCTCCCAGCTTTGTATAGCTCACAACTATCAATGTTTCATTGTGCTCAAAAATAAAGTTAACTTCTCAACAAGTTAAATTAAAGTGAAAGCCTTTTTATGTTCTTTAGGCTAATTTTACTAATTAATTTTTAATCAATTCATAAATCATCGGAATTTGAATCAGTAATTCTGTTTAAGACAAAAAAAGTCTTGAGTTTCATACCATCTGTTTTCTTTTAAATAAAACAAATGATCTCTAGGACGGAAAATATCTTTAAAAATTTTTTGTGGGCTTCATCAAATTTTTTTGCCGGTTAAGTAGCTTTGTATAGCTTTTTGTAGTTTTTCTAGTTTTGATCAAGTACACACTTTGGTATTTTTCTATTTCAGAAGTTTAATACTAAAAATTAGAAAGCAAATCTTTAAACACCTTGACTTTACTTTTGAATTGAACTCAGAGTTTGAAAAGTATCTGGGCTCCTCCGACGCTTCTCAGGATTTTACAAAGGTTGAACAACACGACGACCTTTGACCCATACCAAACGAATCATTTAGTACATGTATTACTGATGCACTTTTTTTATTCAAAAAATAACTTGAATTTTTGGTTTCAAAACCACGTTTTTTTAAATACACCCTCAAAACAAAAATTTTATTTCTTAGCCTATGTTTATCCTTTAACTAAAGTAATGTGTCTGTTAATTCTGCAACTTTAATTTAACACAGTGCGAATTTAACAATTATCCTTTGTCAATATAGAACAGCGCAGTCCAATACGTGTCTTTCAAATCAATAAATAAAAACTTTTCCAAAAAGAATCCTAGTAAAATAATTTTTTTACTTAACTTTAAGTGACAAAACTTGTTATAGGCTACAGCAGGGGTGGCCAAACTACGGCCCGCCAATACACTCAATCCAGCCCGCCGCTGACATTTCACAATTTTTTTAAACAGGCTCTTTTTTCATTACGATCACTGAAGCAAAACGTGTTCTGTCCAGTAAGTGTGTTGTGACCAGCTACTGCTTGCAGAGGCGCTACATTTCTACAGCATATACTATAATCTAAGTGAAGACTTTTTTTTTTTAGAGATCACAACGATTCTGGGAGAAATACAGCGAAATTTGAAATCAAATCTAAGTGAAGACCTTTTTTTTTTTTTAGAGATACAACGATTCTAAGAGAAATATAGCGAAATTTGACATCCAAATCGAAGTGAAGACCTTTTCTTTTTTTTTGGGAACACAACGATTCTAAGAGAAATATAGCGAAATTTGAAATCAAATCGAAGTAAAGACCTTTTTTTTTAGAGATCGTTCTTGGCCCTCGGTCACTTTCACATTATCAATCTGGCCCTCCTGGAAAAAAGTTTGGACACCCCTGGGCTACAGTAATGAAAATCTATTTAAACTTAATTTGATGCAACTGTTTGTTGTGTTTTTTGCGATGGTATCAGGTGCGAAAAATAATTTATATTCTCATCGCTTTAGCATCGTAAAGTTGCTTTTTTAACTTTTCTTTTAACACAAGCTTTCGTACTTGTTTTACTGTAAATATCAAATTGCTAAAAAAAGCTGAAACAAAATTTTTTAATAATTTTTTTTGCGAACTTAATCAAGAGATTACTGTAGGCCTCCTAAATGTTTTATGTTAGTTACATTTCAGTTAAGTTTTATCAATTATATTTTCCTTTTCTAATCGAAAAATGTCATTTTTTGATTAAACACCCTGCTTAAGCATTGGTTTTTGTTTAGCTGCATGTCTTTGCTTGCCTACAACCTTAAATTAAAATACAAACCAATTAATTAGATTATATTAATATAATCTCTTACCAACCATTAAATGTAAAAAATACCTAAATAAATCATTAAAACTTACATGTAGATCATTCCCAACCTTTCTAAGTTTAAAAATAAAGTATTGTCGCTAAGCTTTGCTAAGCCTGTTTAATATTTCTAACCATTGGTTGCTAGGAAAATGCGGAAGTATGTTAGATGACAATTCATTGTTTGCTGATTGAAGAAACTTTGAATGAGCAAATATTTTTCTCGAGACTACGTAGACTAGACGTGAAGTAACAATTAATGATTTCAGCAAAGAAAAAAACATCTTGCCATGTTTAGCAAGTATGCTTCATAGCGTAGTTAGTTTAGCGAATGGCGATCATGACTGAGTCAATAAACCTGGCAAACATTTCAAAAATAGGACTAATAATCTACAACAGGCCGATGTGAATATCTTCGACCATTTTATTTGTTGGACAGTGTTTTTTTTCATGCATGGACTTTGAGAACTGATTTCCAGTAATTTTAGTGGTTGAATTGCGTGAATCGGGTGCGGTGACCTGTGTGTGTGTGCGGTGACTAAACTAATATGACTAAACTAATATGAGACTAAACTAACTGAGTGTGGTGACTAAACGATATACGTTATAACATGCAAAAAAATTGTGCATGTTATAAAGTATATCGTTTAGTTGCCGTCTCCCTATTTGCAACCTTTGCTCTATTTTGTCTTCAATTATTATCAATTGTTTCTTTTGGATGCGAATAAAAACAAACTATTACTACTGCGACTAAATTCAAAAATGAGCACAGATTTTCTTTAACACATCAAGCTGTTTTACAATTTATATGTTCCACAATGCTGGAGATTACGCAAAAGTAGCTTACTCATTCACAAGCCTGATGCCGCATAATCATGCACAAGATTCGCAAAATGTAAACAAAGAGCTGCAATATTGTTTATGAGGCCGAAAAAACATGTGAAATTGCAACTTTTGTTTCTATGCTTAATACAAGAAACATCAACATAGTTACAACGATAGCGGTTTCCGGACAACAAAGTAAGGCTAATAAATGTTGTCAGTAGGTTGGACTTTCTTAACAGGAATGTTTGCTAAAGAATTACAGACTTTGTAATTTACAGTTTAGTGTTTGTAAAGACTTTGCTCTAATTTATTCTTTACGTTAAGTTAGTTAACATGTCTACAGCTTTCAAGGGCAAAAAGTGTTGCATGACTTAAGACATTTTCTGTTACATTTAAAGTTGCTTGACTTTACCATCTCAAAGACGTAACATCAATCACCTCAAACTCTTTCAATATAAAAAAAAGTGTACCTTGCTTATTTCGGAGTACCATTTGGTGATCAGTACAAAGATTGGCGCCTCACCAAGTTAGCACAAATTGGTCAAAACATGAAAGCTTGATCTGAAGTTAAGAATAATAATCACAAATTCGGTATGCCAGTGATTTGGAGAGAACAAAAAACCATGTAGACAACTGCTACTTCTGCCTTGTAAACGTCAAATGATATAATAAGAAAAACAAAGAACACTTGCAATACCCCAGCATACCATCTGTTATACGACTGGCTTTCCCGAGAGATGAAATTCCCGTACAGATTTTTAACAAGCTGTCAAGTGCTGTGGACGTGTGTGCTTTTTTCATGTCTTTATCTACTCCTGAAAAAGAAGGAGAACATATAGCGTATGAGGCATGAGCTGCTGATCGGGCTTTTCTGTAGTCCGTCTGATTTAAACAACTTTATTCGAGATTTAAATTTTCCAAAGTAATATGTTAAACTGCTGGCTTCCAGGTTACAAGAGAGACATCTTCTCAAAACTGGTGCTAGCGTTTTATTTTATTGCAACAGAGAGACGAAATTGAAGAAATACTTCCACTATGACGGCCAGCTTGTTTACTGTACTGTACAGATGTTCCAAGGCTTCTTCTTGCTATGAGTTTTATATCATTTTCAAGTAACCAAAAACGGTTTATTGGTAGCTCTAAAATGCCTAAAATATGTCTCACTCCACAATGGGAACCAACGACATACATTGCCATGAAGGAAACTCAATCACGTGATCTGATTTTATGTCACCCGCTGAACGCTTGAACGCACACATCTAACCTCAGTTTAATTAAGATCACTTTGTACTTTTTTTATTGAATAAATTAATAAAATAAAGAAATCAAAAAATCAAAAAAGTGAAAAAGTAAAAATTTTAATTAAAATAAAATATTACAAAAAAATTAAATGAAAATGAAGAATTAATAACGAATTATAGTTATATTTATAAAATAAATTGATTAATATCTTCGGGATGAAGAAAGTTTTTTTTAATTTTTTGTGGGAGGCAGAATTACTTTTATTTCATTTTGAAAAACCGATTCAGTTTTAAAAAAGATGGAGCCTATAATTATGATGTGAAAACCTTTTTTTGGTCTTAAACTTTTTTTTAAAGATTCATCCCTTATAACTAATGTTTTTTAAAAGAAAAAGGTCTTCACATTTGTATCAGTCTCGGATTTCTTGGTTTTCATCCGAAAAACTTTCAATCAGTCTGAGATTACTTGGTTTTCGTCCCAAAACACAATTATTTAATAAGAAGAAAAAAAGTCCACACTTCAAATATGTCTCGAATTTCATCATTTTCGGCCCTAAAACGTAGTCTTTTCTAAAAAAAACAGGTCTTTACTTCGAATCTGGAAAAACGGGCAGGACAAAGCGCTAAAAATCAAGACTGTCCTGCCAAAATCACGACGTATGGTAAGCCTATGTATATTATAAAAATCTAGGAGTATAAATTTGGAACGTTTGAATTATAATTTCAAAACAAAAAAAAAAGGCAAATAGGCTATACTAGGAAATAAAGAAATAAAAAAACATAATTTATTATAAAATAGTATAGTTTTTGCCAACATTAATGTATGTTGTTGGCTTTAACATATTCCGAAACGTCCTCTAATATAAACTATGTTTCGCAAATTTGCTTTACTTTTTATTTTGATATACAGTAGAACCTTGCTGTACGAGCTTAAATTATCGTCTGACATTGTTTTGATTTTTTTGTTTTGTAATTCCTCTTTCGGACAACCCGAAATTATTAGCCTGTTTTTTATATTGTTATTAAGAGTAGAAACACCAGAACTTTTTATTAAAAGGAATGAAATATTTTAAATTTAGCTTTATAATGTTATTAGGAAGGAAATTGGATTTTGGCCTTAAAACAAATATTTTTGACCTAAAACCTTAAAAAATTTAACTTTTTTTTACTAAAAAATATAAATTATTTTTGTAGTTAGGAAAAATAGTGATTAAAAGTAATTAATAACATTAAAAACATCAAATTAATATGCTTTCAATATAAAAACTACATCATTAATTGCCTTCGGCTAAAAATATATTGTCTAAATTTAACTTTTACCAGATTATCTATATTACAATATTATATGTTTTCATCGCTAAAATTTTTGTTCTTTAAAAAAATTTTTAACATTGAAAAGCATCTTTCGACTCAAACAGTCGTTGCTAAAGAATTTTAAAGCCATGTATTAAAATGAAGAGAAATATTTTTATGAGTAAACAAAACATGTGATATATTAATTATTTTACGAATTTTTTAAAACTTTTTTGATCTATCGATGTAAAAATTAACTTTTTTTGTTTTTATAGCAACTGTCAATTTTTAGTTGCTTATTAATAAATTAAGAATTAAATATGTTGATCTTTTTGTTTATGTAAAGCAAAAAGTTGATGGCCATACATTAAGTTTAATTATTAGGTTGGTGCCATTTCAGAATTATTTACTTTTATATAGGCTACTTTATATTAAATACCATTCTGATTCAAAAACGAGAATTTTAACATTCTGTTATAAAATAAACTTGCAAACGCATACATGCCCTAATGAAATTTTTAAATTTTAGTTTTAATAAATATAAGTTTTTGTTTTTGTAGGGATCAATGTAAAGTTTTGGTATGGCTTCAGATCAAAAGAAGAAGTACAGACAGTATAACGTGGAATATCTGAAATATGGATTTGTACAAGCTCCCCAAAGTCAGCAACAACTGATGTGTTTAGTGTGTGAAAAAACTTTTTCTAATGAACCCATGAAACCTTTGAGGCTTTTGGACCATTTTAAAAAGATTCATCCTGACAAAAAAAAAACAAAGATTTAGCCTACTTCCAATCACTTTGGGATAAAATGCAAAAACAGAAAACATAGTTACTAGCATGCTTTCTAATAGTTTCAAACAAGCTACTGATGGTTTACGAGCTTCTTACAACATCTCTTTGCTAATTACTCAATCAAGCAAGCTGCACATGCAGTGATGGCTTTAATAGGGTGTAAGCAGTGCGGCCGCACCAAGCCCCCCTCCCCTAAAATAGATTAAAAAGTGGCCCCCTACTCAAGAAATTGCTCTATTTTTACAAAGAAGCACCAGGACATTGATAGCGCGTCAAAAAAAAAGAAAAAAATTTTTGAAAAAAAAGCATCCTAGGCTGACAACATGTTACACACTATATACCAGTGCTCTTCAACCTTTTTTTCTGTGTTACACCTTTTACAATTTTTCAAAAACTTTTGTACACCTCATAGATAGCAATGTATAATTGTGCACAAAAACTAAAAAAAAAAAAACTATAAACTAGGTGGTTAGTCGAGTTATAATATTAATAAATAAATCAGTCTTTTAAGGCACACACAAAGTTATGCTAAAGTGTAAAAAAGTAAAATCAAAGCTGTTTTAGTTTTACTGTAGTTAATCATCAGTGGCTACTTTGTTGTTGCATTGCTTTAGCGATTTAAAGATAACGTAGCTTTATCTCTTTCTCTATCGCCCCTTGCATTAAAGAATTAATATCATGTAGTGAGTTTCTCTTTTTTGATTTGATTTCCACGAGATTGGAGAAAATTTCTTCACACAAGTAGGTTGTAGGCATCTGTATTAAGATTGCAATGGCCTTTTGTGTTAGCTTTTTGTATTTGGAAAATTTTAAAAGATAAACCGAAAACATGGAGTAATCCATTTCTCGGAATGAAACTTTTTGATTTAAATCTGCTCTGAGTTTCAACAATTTCTCATCCTCTGTTGATTCATCAATAAATGGCTCCATAATCCACGAGTTTTCTTCCAAACGTTTGTCATCATCTTCAGAAATTATGCAGCCAAATTTTCACTAAGTAAGTTCAAATGAGCAATATTGAGTGTAGATATGTTATTTTCCAAAGAAACGTCTTCAAACTCCCATCAACATTCTTTCATATACTAGCTCAATAAGGGAAAGTCGTTAAAGTTGTTTGATAAGACATTGTTTTTCCAGAGTGGATTTTTAACTTCAGCGCATTAATCTTGCTAGTTGTTTCTTTTGTTTCTTTTGGGTGCAATTGTTTCTTTTGGGTGCGAATAAAAACAAACTACTACTACTAATACTACTACTAGTTGCTCAAAATATGTCGCCCCCTTTTTGCTTGAAGACTGAGGTTCACTTCATTTAAACGATCAAAAATCGACGCCAAGCAGGCTAATTTTGCTAGCCACAGTATGTCACGGAGCTTTGCAGCTTTTTGGTTCCCCTGTTCACTGCAATAGGCTTTTAATTGTTCTCGAAGTTCAAGCGAACCGGAGAGCACTTTCCCTCGGGATAGCCACCGCACCTATGAATCTAGAATAAGTTTTTTGGAAGTGGAGCTCATTTTATTGTAAAGTTTCGAAAACAGTCTTTGTTGTTTTGCACTTTTTCAAATCGAATTTACAATATCGACGACTTCCCGTAGAACATCGTTTAATTCATTTTCTTGACCACCTACCGCAACTGCACTCAATTTAAGTTTTTTCGTAACTAATGCCTCACGGTGGAGAATACAATGAATTCCTACACATTCTGGAGACAGTTGTTTTATTCTCTTAACCACAACCTTCTGTGAGCCTTGCATAGTTGCGGCGCCATCTGTTGTCACAGATTTACACTTGGACCAATCTAGTCTTTCTTTTTCGAAGAACTCTTTCAGTTTCTGGAAAATCCTTTTAGCAATTGCTCTTACTCCAACTGGTTGACAAACGAGACAATGTTCAACTATTCTGTTGGTTTCTACGTCCGGAAATCTGCAGAAAACCATGAGCTGAGCTTCACTAGTTATATCAGTGCTTTCGTCCAATCGGATGCCAAAAAAGGAGGCTTTAAATATTTCCTTAAGCTTTTCTCATCCCATATTTATTGTACCAGTATTCCAAAGTAAAATACTTATACTGTTTAGCCTTAGAACTTAACGGTTGAGGTTATTACAGCCGCCAATAAATATGGTTATTACGTAATAATACAATTTTTAATGCGACTGACTGATGGCTAATGTTTACGTAATTATGCACCAGTGCCCATTTTGTAAGTGGTTGCAATAAACTAGGCTAGCAACGAAATAATGCCAAGAAATGGACAGAATTACACGACTCCACCCTATACATAATATTAGAATAAGCCGAAAGTTACCAGTAAGGTCAGATCTTGGCGGTATACCCTCTATATACCATTTATTAATTGTATATTCTACTTACAGCCTGGTATACACTTGGGTATACCGTGCACGGTTGAAGAGCACTGCTATATACTACTACAATTCGAAGTGAAAACCTTTTTTTTCTTTTTAGAGAACACCATGATTTTGGGAGAAAAATTGTGAAATTCGAGATGGATTTGAAGTGAAGATCTTTTTTTTTTAGTAATAACTTTGCTTTCATATACTAAAAATTGCTTCAGCTACCTTTTTCTTAGAACACAAAATAGTGGACCCCCTTACTTTTCTTGCACCAGGCCCCCCTTTTTGTAAGGCTATTATTGCTCATACGATTGAGGAAACACTAATTCTCCCTGCCGTTTGTGAAGTCTTACGCACAGTCTTGCATAAGCCACCTGAACAAGTTATTAAATCGATCCCTCTTATTAACAACACAGTCTAGAGAAGAGTGGATAAAATGTCTGACAATATTGAGGAACGTGGTGCATGATCTTTAAAGCAACAGAATTAAGATTGCAGTTAGATAAGTCAACTCTTCCTGACAAAAAATCGTTGCTTGTTGTCTGTGTAAATTTTATTTAAAAAGTTTTTGGTGAGTTTTGGTAAAATATATAGTTGCTGATATACAGTACTACAGTCGCTTTACCAAAATTTCACTAAAAAACAGCATTTTTCACCTAAATACAATTTAAATTTTATTTGAAGCATAAAACAGATTATAGAGATTAGCCTATACGGTACCTTCGAATACTACAGGAGCCGCATGGAGCCACAATGTAAACTTTAAATACTTCAGGAACCGCTCGGAGATCCTTAAAATAAAGTCTAGAGATCCATGGAGCCGCATGGAGTCCTTTAAAATATTGGGCAAAGATGCATGAAGCTGCATGTAGCCACAGGGTAAACAAAAAAATACTACAGGGGCCGCATTGAGACCTTAAAAATAAGGTTTTGAGCTGCATGGAAACACAAGGAGAGCTTTAAAATATTGTTTGGAGATTTTTGGAGCCGCATAGAGCCAAACTGTAAACTTCAAATATTACAAGAGCCGCATGCAGACTCTTTATTTAAAGTCTAGAGATTCATGGAACTGCATGGAGACCTTTAAAATATTGTGCAGAGATGCATGGAACCGCATGGAGCGATTGGGTAAACTGAAAATATTACAGGAGCCGCATGGGCACCTTTAAAATAAGGTTTGAAGCCGCATGGAGCTGCATAGAGTCACAGTGTAAACTTCAGATACCGCTGGAGCCGCGTGGAGGCCTTTAAAAGGTTGTTTAGGGAAGCATGAAGCCGCATGATGACCTTTAGAATAATGTGTAGAGATGCATCGAGCCGCATGAAGCCACAGGGTTGTCATAAGTTTCAAACCCCTGAGTAATCTTGTACATCATTCACCGCTCTCATTTAAAACCTGCAGTGCCTTCAGTTAGTTTCTGTTTCTGTTTAACATCTTAGTTCAACTGCCAGTTACTCTATGTGTTGTGTTGCTTGGCATGTTAATTTATTTTGTTATTTGGAGTATTGCGGTTTTAAGTTAATAAAAGCTAACCTTGTCAGTAGTGTAAATTTATGACAATTTAATTAACTTAAAAATGGATCGTCTACTGAGGCCAGCCAAGTTCGAAGCAGATCCGAATGCTCCTGAATCTAAACAAGTCTTTAAGCATTGGCAAAAAACCTTTGAGCGGGTTGTCGCAGTTGTTTAGAATGGTCACGATGTGAATGATCCTGAGATAGATAAACATGGACTATTAATTAATTACGTTAACTCTTCCATATATAATTATATTGAACAAACTAATAATTACGGACAAGCAATAACCTTGCTTGAAAGAGCCTACATAAAAGCTCGAAATAAAATTATGGCCTGGCATTTACTGTCAACGCAAACTCAACTGCCTGGGAAAAGCATCAACAAATTTTTCGACAACCTACGTCGACTGGCCAAAGACAGCAACTTCGAGGCTGTGGATGCTCAGACGCACCAGCAAAACATGATTCGAGATGCATTTATTAAATGGTTAGAATCTGCTGGTATTCGTCAACGATTGCTTGCACAAGACGACATCACTGTAGTGTCTGTTGGCTATCTTAACGGATTAAACCTTACATAGTCCAACAGACTGTGCACGCGTTCTCTTACAAACGTGTATTCTTCTATACTAAAAACAATTACATAACACATGTACAGTGTTGCCAATTATGTTTCAATTTACATTGATAATTATTCACAAACACTATAATCATTCTTTAGCAACTTTGGACCTAGCCTTGTCCCTCAATTAAGCTCAGGAACATGCCATACGACTTAATCGTGCCAAACACTTAGCGACTACACAAGGTTTCGGGCACGACATTACTCAACAAGAATACCAAATCCCTTCTACTTCCACGTCGGCTGTAATGAAAAAAAATTTCGCACAAAAACATGTTTCTGTGGATGTTTTTGTGGAGGTCTTTTTCACAATCGAGATAGATGCCCTGCAAAAGATATACATTATAGTGCTTTTCGTGCGGTAAAATTGGACACTTTTCACGAGTATGTCGTTCCAAGAAAAAGATCAAAATCAGCGCCTCAACGTACAATCCTACCGTTTAAAGCATCTTTGCGGGATTTCCCAAGTGCCTAAAGGCCTCTGTTGTCGAAGGAACTCTTAATGGAATTGGCGTCCAAATACTTATGGATACAGGTTCCTCCGAAAGTTACGTCGATGACCGGTTGTTAAAAGGACTTAAACTTTCTCTAGAACGGGAGCCTTCTACTATTGTTAATACTATGGCGTCTACTTTACATTTTGTGCAAGTCGAAGGAGCAATTCTTGTCAACCTTAAAGTATTCAACAATAACTATCCAAAATTTAAACTTGGGGTTATGAAAGAACTATGCGCAGACGTAATCTTAGAAATAGATTTTATGAAACTGCACAGCGAAATTGAATTTAAAATGCATGGCCCTCAAGAAGCTATTTCTGTTAATAGTCCCTTAAATAATCCTTGCAACGTGATGGCTGCTAAAATCGAACCACCAGAATTTTTCGATCTACCGGTATTTCCCCAGATTGTGTTCCTGTCGCGACTAAATGTAGACAGTATAGTGAATCTGACGAGAAATTCATTGAAGAAGAAATTTCAAGACTTCTTGAAGAAGGCATCATCGAACCATCTCATTCTTCATGGCGCTCATAAGTACTTATTACTAAAGAGGAAAATCGTAAAAAGCGTGTGGTGATTGATTATTCCCAAACAATTAAACGCTTTACGCATTTGGGCGCATATCCACTTCCGCGCACAGATGAACTAATAAATGAAATTGCGAAATCAAAGTATTACAGTACTGCCGATTTAAAATCCGCGTATTATCAAGTCCCATTGGCAACGGGAGACCGAAAATTTACTGCTTTTGAAGCTGATGGAAAACTATAACAGTACTGTCGCATGTAACGGGGTATCAATCTTCCAACAAATTACTGACAATCTAATCGAAAAATACGAATTGAAGAAAACCTACGCTTATCTAGATAATGTTACAGTTACACAGCGTGACAAAGATGAACATAACCAAAATTTAAAAGCGCTCTTAAATGCTGCTAGTTGAGAAGGGTTCACGTTAAACGAAAAAAAATCTGTTTATTCTGCTACCGAATTAGACTTGCTAGGTTATAGAACAGTGGTTTTCAACCAGGGTTCCGCGGAACCCTAAGGTTCCACCACAACAGTCCAGGGGTTCCGCAAGCGCACATTAAAATCCGAGAGTCTATTTTATTATTCTATTGTACGCATATTGTTTAAATATACAGTGATTTTTAAGTCTAATAAGTCCCATTGCAATTATATAAGTTTTTGTTGCATTCAATTACGTCTGTGTTAGTTTTTAATAGTATTATATTTTTAATAGCACAGACAACTTCGGCTAAAACACACAGCACGTCATAATGCCAAATGAAAATTATCAATTATGCTACCTCACAATGCGAACTAACTGGTAATGAACAGGGAATTACAGTACAGCTGCAACGATCCGCGAACTAAAATCTGTATTGGATATGGTGGTGAAAATTGTTAATTACATCAAGATGAGGCCACTTAAATATCGATTGTTTACGAAGCTTTGTGCGGGTATGGAAGCAGAACATTCCAGTTTAATCCAGCACACAGAAATACGATGGTTGTCAAGGGGAAAAGTATTGTCTCGTTTTTACGAATTAAGAGAAGAGCTATTGACCATCTGTTTTTTTCAAGAAAACCTGAAAGAGTTTGTAGAATGTTTGAGCGATGAACATTGGTGTTCCAAATTAGCATATCTTACCGATATCTTTCATAAACTAAACCTTTTGAACAGTGGCATGCAGGGCAGGAACGAAAATATCTTGTCTTCTACTGACAAAATAAATGCTTTTTAGAAAAAAGTGACAATATGGAAGAAACGCATAGCTGCAAGAAATTTGAAAATATTTTTAAGTACTCCAAGCAATTGTCCCAAAATTCACAATTAATATTGAACCACTTGCACTTTGTTAATAAATCTTGACAAATATTTTCCATCGATATCTGTTGACCAGTATGAGTGGGTTAGAAGTCCATTTGTAGAATTTGAGCCATCTGAAGAACAATTCACATTAACAGAAGAAAAAGAACTTGCCAGTATTTCAAGTGATAGAACATTAAAGTTGAAGCATTCTGAGCTTAGCTTGGATGCATTCTGGTTGTTGGTTGAAAAGCAATATCCTGCAATTGCCCAAAAAGCGCTTCGACTTCTTGTGCAGTTTTCAACCTTCTACTTGTGTGAATTTGAATTTTTAGCTCTGACAACAATCAAGCACAAGAGGCGAGCACTATTGCTGTCTGTGGAAGATGAACTTCGTGTGTGTCTGTCAAAAACACGACCCAATCTTAAAGAGTTGTGCAAGAAACATCAGGCTCAAGTTTCACATTGAATTTTTTACACGAATAAATGTAATTTTTTACAGTTTGTACTTTTATTGTGAATAAATCTGAATATGAGTATTTTAATCTCATTTTATTAACCAAATGATGTTTTTTGCGTAAGAAATCAAATTATTGCACAGGGGTTCCTTAAGCCTCTGGAATGTTTCATTGGGGTTCCGCTTCACCAAAAAGGTTGAAAACCACTGTTATAGAGTTTCTCACCACACCATAAAGCCTGATCCTGCGCGACTTCAACCTAAACGTTGCTTGGGAATGTTTGCTTATTACACTCGTTGGATCAAAAATTTCTCTACAAAAATTGCACCGCTCACTGGAATTGAAACGTTTCCACTAACTAATAAAGTGTTATCGGCTTTCGAAACGTTACGTAGTAACTTAAGTTCCGCTTGTTTGCATTGCATCAACGATGAAGAACCCTTCACAATCGAGTGCGATTCCTCTGATTTAGCTATTGGGGTAACACTTAACAAAAACGGCCGGCCGGTTGCGTTTATGCACGTACACTTAATAAAAGAAAACGACGCTATTCAGCTATCGAAAAGGAGCTACTGCAATAATCGAAGCGCTACGAAAATGGGCGCATTTTCCACATGCACCAGCTTTTACGTTAGTTTCAGATCAACAATCTATAGCATTTATGTTAGATCAGCGAAAAAGAAGCAAAATCAAAAACGCCAAGATGCAACAGTGGTGTTTCGAACTTGGAACCTTTGAATATACTATTTACTATTCTCCTGGGTATGAGTGTAAACTGCATCCGGTTGTAAGCTTATCAACTGATAAGTCGGGATGAATGAGGATACTTTCTTCAGGTCACCCTTGGGCAAGGTGTAGTACCTAAAAGCCTCCCTGTGCTGGGGTTACATGCTAGTAAATATATTATAAAAATAAACAAGACTGTCTTGATTTTTCTTTGTTTTTATGCATTTTTTTATTTTTTATTTTTTGTTTTAGGCATTTTTTTATTTTTTATACTCATATATATATTTTTCTCTAGGTGATGCAACCATGAAATCCGTTACTTTAGCCAAGGTTGCGGAGTCGGAGTCGGTCGGAATCGGAGGTTTTACGAAGGAGTCGGAGTCGGAATGTTAAGAGGACTAGGAGTCGGAGTCGGAATATTTCATCCGACTCCGACTCCTTAAGTCCAATTTCTTTACATATTAGTGATGTTAACGTGCAACTTACGCGGCCGCGTGCACCAGTGGAGTGCTTTGCAGTAATCTTTTTAAGAGAACCTTGCCGCGTATCGCGCGACACAGCCCGCGACTCATAAAAAGTTTACATTTTAATTTGTAAGCAAATAGTATTTTGCGTAATGCTATGCTCGGGCAGCCGATTTAGTAACCCTAACCCTAACCCTATTCAATCAAATGACAGGAACCAAATGCCAGGTGCATAATCAATTACTACCCTAATCAGCCTTTTTCTATAGTGTAGTGGTACCGTGACATACGAGTTTAATTGGTTCCGTGACCGAGCTCGTACCTCAATTTACTCGTATGACAAAGCCAATTTTCCCATTGAAATTAATGTAAATGCCATTAATCCGTTTCAGCTCCAAAATGCCCCCCAATTTTTTATTTTTAACGTGTCTTTAAATAAGTACTTCCTTCAACACAAGCGAGTGTTTGAATGTCTGTTTTCATCACTAAGGCTCATCAGAACAGACCAAAGGGCTGCAATGAAGGAGAAACTCACAGAAGCAATTTTATTTTTACGAGCAAATTATTAAATTAAAAGTTTTGAAAATTAAAACTTACTCTTCTTGCTCTATTCTTTCAAAGAAATATCAACCAAGGTTTAAAACCAAGGTGAATTTTTTAATAATCTCCTAATATGAATGTCAATAAACGGCAGGGAGCCTGCATGTTCAGTTTCGTACAAAATTACAATATTTGAAATATTCATGAGATAGAAACTACAAACCCCATTTTATTTTGTTTACAAAATCCGACAAAATTCACATATGTATTCTTACTATCAATATATAACCATGAATTACTGTGAAGATGGACTCCATCTTATCAAACTAATGGCTGAAGTTTGTTTGAGAGAAATAAGTATGAGCTTATTATTGGTATAGAAATGTCCACATTTTTCTCTGGAGTTTCTTTATATGTAGTGGTGGTTCAGGAAAATTCTAAAATTAGTCGCATTTTATTGTTTTCTTGTAGTCTATAATTGTGGGTTTTAAATTTTTAATTCTTTTACATATGGCTTTTTGTTTCTTTTGCTTTTATAAACTTTTGTTTTCAAATTTTCATTGTTAATAAATTCCATAGTTTTTACTTACATTTATAAAAATTTTTACAATTATAAAATATTCATATTTACGTTTTAACCTCATTACCTACTGATAAAAACAAAACTAAGCCACCTTAAACACAAGAAGCACCAAACTCGAGTTTTGCTCTTGTTAAAGTTCGTCAGTGATGCATACCTCATTGAGTTTCGAACCGACTAGATGTAGTCCTACACGCAGGAGACAACACTCAGAGTCTAGTCCTACACCCAGGGTCTACTCAAGTCGTGGGTTCGATTTACCATGGGAAAAATAATAACTGTAAAATAGACTAGAGATAATATTATGATTATCCATAAAATACTTTGATGTTCAGAAAATGTGATAAGCATTAAGTATAGAACACATATTTAGTTTCGAGTTATGTATGCCATTTCAAGTCAGTTTTCTAAATGTGATATGTATTAATGTTTCATTCAAATAAGAATTATAGTTAATGGGTTGTATATATAATATAATTATACTGTACTGTATGTATATACGTATTTATCAATACATAAATATAACAAAAAAACATGTTGTATTAGTTCCAATATAGTCCCTATAGACAATCCTAACAGACTGTTTCGCTTGTGAGGCTCATCAGGGAACACAACAATTAAAAAAAACAATATTATTTACGTTGAAAGAAATAAAATAAGCAAAAATTAAAAGTTAAAATAAATTTTTAGGCTTCAGATGAAAACTCGCATCTTAGAAAAATAGCTCTACCAAAAGTTTAGGTTTAAAAAATTATTTTACTCAAGTTGGTGATTGATTAATTATTAAATAATTACTTTTGTCACCAGATATTAAAAGAAAACATGCTGTAATGTTGCGCATACTCGTAGATGTATTAAATTGGCCAAGCTGCCGAAAAGTTTAAAGTGTAGAAAAGTTTATGGATCATTAGTTAAGAGCAAGTGTTATAACAAAAATTTTTATACTGCATAAAACATTAGTATGGATTATTCGTTAAGAGGAGTGTTATAAAAACTTTTTTTATAAAAAGATTCTTTTATAACATTTTCTTTTAACAAATGATCCATAAACTTTTTTACGGTTTACCGGTAATCTTTTCGGTAGCTCGGCCAAGTTTAAGAATACATCTATGCGCAACATTACAGCATGTTTTCTTTTAATATCTCGTAACAAAAGTAATTATTTGCTAATCAATCACTTACTTTAGTAAAATAATTTTTAAACCCAAACTTTTGGTAGCGTTATTTTTTAAGATGCAAGTTTTCATCTGAAGCGTAAAAATTCATTTTAACTGTGTCCTCTGATGAGCCTTACAGGTGAAACAATCTGTTGGGACAATTTTAATAAAACAGTTCAGTTCAGTTTTCTTTTATTTCTGCACCGCCACATGAACAAAATAACAAAATGTTGAAAAGTTTGTATGTTGTTAAAGACGGGGTTAGAAAAAGGAAGAAGCAACAAAACGAGTTGACGTTGTGTCTTGCTAATTAGCGATAAAAGGTGTGACTTGTTGTTTAATATAGAAGCAAGGTTGCTGCACCTCATTATAAAATTGTTTTTAAAAAAAATTGAAAGAGAAAAAGAAAAAAAAATAAAGTATAGGACCGAGGTTATTTGCTTAGTAAAACACTAAATTATGTAAAACATTTTTTAATATTTATGTTTTGATAATCAGGAATAATCGTTCTGACTATTGAAGCCATTAAGCACTCTTCTGAAGAGCACCAGTAATTTGCAGTTACATAATTTTTTAAAATAAATATCTTTTTATGTATTTAAAAAACCTGACTTATTTTGTGCAACTGTCAACTCAAAAAGATGATTTTTGCTTAGTTAAATCTAATTTAAGATAAATACTTTACCCATACTAGGGAGTCGGAGTCGGAGTCGGATCATAATCTTCCGAATCCGCAACCCTAACCTTAGCTAGTGTAGTTTATTGAGTTTTTGCATGTTTCAACGTTATTTCGTTTTGTTGCTGTTGTGATATTGTGCAATAGATGACGTAGTGTTTTTCTTAAACGCTCTAATCTTAATCAGCGCCTTCTGCTCAAACAATTATTGGACACGCGCATCTCCAAGCATAATTGTTACTAGTTAAATATGCGCCTTTATTTCGGTTGATCAGTCAGTTCAAAGCTATCAAGCTACTACAGCAAACGAACTAAAAGCATTCTTTTTCAATACGGTTGTTTTTGGCTAAGTACTTTTTTTGTAAATATTTATTATTTTTTTTTAATAAACCTGTGTATTCGTGCAAAGATACAACAGGCAAAAGTGGCGACGAGGATTCAAGGAACTCAACTGCGTCAAGAAAGAAAAAAAGAAAATTTGTTGAATTTGCATTAAAGCTTGAATTGTCGATATGAGTGAAATTTCTGAACTGATTTTGTTGTTAAATAAGCAACACCAAGAGCAGTACAAGCAACACCAAGAGCAAATGACAATGCTTCAAGAGCAGCTGAAAATTTTACAAAGCAGCTTGAACAACCGGCGAGAAAATGTTCCAACACCGATGGCAAGTTTTCAACCATTCGATTCCACATCTGAGTTATGGACTGATTATTTGGCAAGGTTCCGAACATTCGTCACTGCTAACTCTATTCCCGACAACAAGCAAGCACAAATTTTTCTTACCAACCAATCTAACTCCGTTTACAAAATGCTTAGCAACTTAGCGGCTCAGCAACAACCTGTCAAAAGCATACATGAGCTAACGATGAATGATATTCAGACGTTTATGGCAGAGCAGTTTGACCCAAAACGATTTGTTGTTTTGGTCTGACATGAAACGCAAACCTGGCGAAACTATTCCTGAACTGGCAAGCAGAATACGACAAGATGCAGCTACATGTGATTTTCAATCCATTAAAGATCCTTTAGATGAAGCCTTGCGAACTAAATTCATCTGTTCAGTAGACAACGAAGCAGTTTTTGAAGACACTCTTCAAGCTCAAGGACGATGAACTGAAGTTTAGCAACGCCATCAGAGTGGCTCAAGAAGTGGAAGAAGCAGCCAAGGTAGCAAAGGAAACCGTACACAGTCAACCTTCTACGTCGGTGCAGAAAGTTTATCACGCAAAGTCCAAAACTTCCAAAACGCAAGAAAAGAAAACCGCCTGCTTCAGGTGTGGAAATTCTGGACATTTTAGCAAAGCTTGTCCCCACATTAAAGCACAAAGTCCAATGTTCTGTTTCACCCATCTATCAAACTATTAGACTTAATGACCACAGAATTAAGTTTGAAATTGATAGCGGAGCCAGTGACACATTTTGCTGTGAAGCGACGTGGCAAACGCTGGGTAAACCCACTCTACAACCTGTAACAATTCGATATCAAGTTGCTGAAGGTAGCCCGCTACCCGTCGTGGGACAATTCCAATCAACTGCAAGTATTGATGGAAAATCACCTGACGTGACCTTTCCTGTAATTGTCACTAAGGTGCCCAATCTAAATTTACTAGGTCGTCTGGCGATGATGAAGTTGAAACTCACCAACTTAACTGATCACTTAGCTGACCCAAGTTTTGATGGGGAGGAGATGGAAGATGATGTCGATAGCGTTTGTTTAGTTCGAACAATCAGTCGTCAAATCAATCCTGACAATCTGCCAAGGATCCAATTCTTGCCCAAGTAATGCGATTTGTGAAGGAGGGATGGCCGCATGCATTTTCGGAAGAGCTTAAAGACTTCAAAAAGTTGGAAAATTCGTTGTCAACAGAGAATGGTTGCGTTTTTTACGGCTTACGGGTAATAATTCCTTCAACCCTACGTAATCATATTCTTAAATTATTACACCTTGGACATTTCGGCATGCAACGGATGAAACAACTTGCCAGGTCAACTGTCTATTGGCCTAGAATTGACTTTGACATCGAGAACTTATGTCGCAAATGCACTTCCTGTGGCCATTTTCAAAATAAGCCGGATAAACCTTCAATCCATCCGTGGATGATGCCAGAAAAACCATGGTCAAGACTCCACTTGGACCATGCGATCAACTTTCTGGGAAGAAACTGGTTAGTCCTTGTAGATGCTTATTCAAAATATCCTTGCATTCATCCAACAACCTCAACGTCTTCGAAAAGTACTACTGCTATACTTGAACAAGAATTTGCTCATTTCGGATATCCCCACACGTTGGTGACCGATAATGCCACAACATTCATGTCTCAAAGAGTTTCAAGCTTGGTGCAAACAACGAGGCATTGTACATCTCACCGGAGCACCTTATCATCCAGCAACAAACGGTGCTGCCGAGCGTTTGATACAATCATTCAAACAGGCATTGAGAAAATCCTCGTTACCTCCAAAGGAAGCTTTGCAAGAATTTTTAATGCAGTATAGAAGGATTCCTTTTGCATCGGGACTGTCACCAAGCGAATTGTTGAATGGAAGAAGAATTCGCACCAAATTTGACACTTTGGTTCCATCCATTCCGCATCTCCTGCAGGGAAGACAGTCAAGACAAGCGAGCAAGCATTCAAATGCTGAAGACTCGGAAGTGGTTTCGAAAGTCGAACATCATTTCTCACTAGGAGACCCTTGTTACGCACTGTACTTCGGCCCTAGAAGAGATCGTGGCCCACGATGGGTGCCTGTGATAGTTACGAAAGTCCATGGTACACGAAGCGTCAATGTACGAGTCATTCCTCGAGGACCAACTTGGAGAAGACATCTTGATCAACTTCGACCTCGATACGGTTCGGATCAAGATGATGATCCCTGTGAAATCCCAACGAGCGTTTTGTCTACAGAAACACTTCCAGCCGGGACTGACCACGCATCTAGTTTTTCTTCGATGAACCAACGCAACAATCCGAGACTACCAACCGGAGACGAGTACGGGCGACACAATCTACGACGATCAGCGAGAACAAAGAGACTTCCAAAAAAATATTGTTGCTAATATGTATATATATTTTTTTGTCGTAGTTTATTTGGGGAGGTGTTGTGATATTGTGCAATAGATGACGTAGTGTTTTTCTTAAACGCTCTAATCTTAATCAGCGCCTTCTGCTCAAACAATTATTGGACACGCGCATCTCCAAGCATAATTGTTACTAGTTAAATATGCGCCTTTATTTCGGTTGATCAGTCAGTTCAAAGCTATCAAGCTACTACAGCAAACGAACTAAAAGCATTCTTTTTCAATACGGTTGTTTTTGGCTAAGTACTTTTTTTGTGAATATTTATTATTGTTTTTTAATAAACCTGTGTATTCGTGCAAAGATACAACAGTTGCATGTCCCTTTTTCCGTAGTGTAATTATGTTGGTATGTTGATGTAAGTATTTTGTTCGACAAGTGGCGGAAATAAAAAACGACTGAATTGAACTACTACAGACCAGGATTGAATAATTATGCGGCTGATCTTTTTTCTCGAACTTGTAGCTTACTTACTTCGACTTCAACTAATGGAAATCTTTACTATACTCACTTTATAAGAAGTAAAAACTACTCTATTCGCTTTCTGATGTTAAGAAAACTTGTCAAAACTGCAATACGTGTGCAGAGATAAAACCTCGCTTTTATAGGAAGCCAAACGAAACCTTGATTTCAGCAACCCAACCTTGGCAAAGAATCACTTTGGACTTTAAAGGGCCTGTTAAAGGTAAAAATAATTATCTTTTGATTGTAATTGATGAATATAGTAGGTTTCCGTTTGTGTTCCCCTGTCGTAACATGACAACACAGACTGTGATTAATTGCCTTACGACATTATTTTGCATGTTTGGCCTACCTGGTTTTGTACATACGGACCGCGGTTCTTGTTTTTCTGCTAAAGTTTTTAAAGATTTTCTTCATTTTCCGGGAATTGCAACAAGCAGAACGACATCTTACCATTTAACAGACAATTTACAAAACGAACGCTGGAACCAAACAAACTGGAGAAGAATTGAACTCATGCTGCATAGCAGAAGACTTCCAGAAGAAGTTTGGAAAAATGTTCTTCAAGATTCTCTACATTCCACTAAATCACTTTTGTGCACTTCAACAAATTCGACACCTCACGACAGATTTTTTCAGTTTCATCCCAGGTCGATGCTAGGTAAATCTATACCGAGCTGGCTTCTGAACCCAGGACTTGTTTTTCTTCGTAATTTTATGAGAAATAAAGGAGATCCTTTATGCTGCGAAGTGGAACTGATCAAAAACAATTCAAAGTTTGCCCATGTTCATTTTAAAGATGGCAAATAATGTACAGTTTCAACAAAAGATTTGGCTCCTAAACCGTTTCAAGGCCCTGCTAGTGACAGCAATGCCTGCTAGAATCTGCTAGAATCCTAAACCAATGACAGAAGGCCTACAAACATCTGTACCTAATAACAACACCGAAATAGAGATTCCTACCAATCTCGATGAACAGCAACCTGAAATTACTTTAAACCCTCCACTTCTCGATGAATTGCAAAATGCAACTGAAGAAATAAGTCAAACTGACGGAATGTTATCCCAACTAACAACATCCGATCCAAGACATGAACTAAGACGGTCTACGCGAATCCGAAAAGCACCGATTCGTTATGGAAATCTGATGTCTCTAAACCTGATTTTTGTATTATTAATGTTTTCAATGTACATTGTTTAATTTATCATGAATTTCAAGGGGGGGAGAGAATGTCATAAGTTTCGAACCCTGACAAATCACTTTAAGATTATAGTAATCTTGTACATCATTCACCGCTCTCATTTAAAACCTGCAGTGCCTTCAGTTAGTTTCTGTTTCTGTTTAACATCTTAGTTCAACTGCCAGTTACTCTATGTGTTGTGTTTGCTTGGCATGTTAATTTATTTTGTTATTTAGAGTACTGCAGTTTTAAGTTAATAAAAGCTAACCTTGTTAGTAGTGCAAATTCATGACAAGGGTAAACTGAAAATACTGCAGGAGCCGCATAGGCACCTTTAAAGTTTTGTGTAAAGATGCATGATGTTGCATGTAGTCGAAGATTACATTTCAAATAGTGTAGGAGCCTTATAAAAACCTTTATAAAGTTATTTAGAGAAGCATGGAGCCGCATAAAGATTTTTAGCATAGTGTATTTATGGATGATGTTTATGGAGATGCCGAGTAAACTTGAAATACTGCAGGAGCTGGGTAGCGATTGTAATTTTTTGTTATTTTATTTTGTCTAATTCTGAAAGGTAAAAGGCCGATGCTATCTATTGCGTGTTTGTTCTATTCTTATGCTTTTTTCAGCTTTTTTAATAGATCAATCAAATAACAACTTTTTTTGTTTACTTTTGAGTCTGTCGTGACAATTGAAGATAAACCACACCGTTGTTCTGTTGTCTCACCTTTTGTTTCTTAATTTGACAAAATAAATAATAAAACTTGGGGCAGCACAGGAAATGAAAAGAAACGATAAAAAAAACGCAGTTAAAATAATTATTGTCAAAGAACACAAACGAAAAATTCGGTTCGAGCCTCGCAGTCGTCACAGCCGCATGTAGACCTCAAATAAGTTGTCTAGAAATGCCGCATGGATACCTTAAAAATTCGTCGACAAACACATGAAGCCGCGGGGTATAATTCGAATACTGCAGGAGCTGCATGTAGATCTTTTTAAAGTAGTTAAGAGATACATGGAACTGGATGAAAACGGTCTCAGCAACAAGTTGTTTTAAATTTAGGTTATATGTCTAAACATAAGCAAAAAAAGAAATAACAAATTTTAACCACTCAGCAGTATCTTTGCATATCAGGAAGCAGGTCGGGATATTTGTTTGAGAGTTGCTTTAGGTATAGTGCCTCCGATGTTTTTCGTCGAGTCAGAAGAATAAACAGGGATAAAAATAAAATTGAATAATAGTGATAATAGCAATCATACAACAGAAGCCATGTTTTATCTCAGCGTTTCTCAACCTGAAAGTCGCTACTTTCGTGAACTATTTTCATAAGAGTCGCAACGATAATTTATGCAAAACTTTTTAAATTTATTTACATTAATATTACATGGGCCTACAGTCTATTTACATTAAACAGAGCGCAATATGGATGGCAGGCTATATGAAAATCGTAAAATGAGTCACAAAAGGTTAAGAAATAGTATTTTATTGGACTGGAAGTATAAAGCAGTATTTCTCAACCCTGAGTCGCGACCCAAAAGTGGGTCGCTGTTTAATTGGATATGGGTCACCGACAACTGCAGTTAAGTAAAAGTTAAATCACTTTTTAGAACGAAAATTTAGAAATCCGAGACAGATTCAAAGTGAAGACTTTTTTTAGTGACCACTACGTTTTTGGGACAAAAATAGAAATTTTTTTGCTATGCAATAAAGTCTATAAAAAAGATTAAGTCGTCAAAGCTTTGCTGTCTATTTTTGCTTAAAATTTGGTTCGCCACAAAAGGTTGAGAATCATTAATATAAAGCAATAATTTTTTACAACAAGAGTTTTTTTAATAAGATTTCAATTTAAAGAATGTTTAAAATACACAGCATTCTTTATTTTTTAAGTTTGTTTATTGTTTGATGCGGTCATTTTCGCTGCCTTTGTTCAATTTTTTTTTCAGCATTTTTTCTGGGTTGTACCAATATCAAGCTATTTTTCTTACCTGCTAACAGAGATGCAAGATATTGGGGTCCTATTGAATATTTTTGTTTTGGTCATTTAGTTTTTTATTTACAGCCCGTAAACTAATTACTAACAAGCTGCTCGCCAACTAAAGGTCTCCATGTGGCTCCATGTATTTCTAGAACTTATTTTAAAGGTCTTTATATGGCTCCTTGCATCTCTAAATTTTATTTAAAGAGTCTTTATGCGGCTTCTGTCGTATTTTCAGTTTACACTATGGCTCTATGCAGCTCCATGCATCTCTAAACAACCTTTTAAAGGTCTTCATGCGGCTCCATGCGTCTCTAGACTTTATTTAAAGAGTCTCCATGCGGCTCATGTAGTATTTCAGTTCACACTGTGGTTCCTTGATGCTCCATGCATCTCTAAACAATATTTCAAAGCTCTCCACGTGGCTCCATGTAGCTCAAAACCTTATTTTAAAGGTCACCATGCGGCTCCTGTAGTATTTTTTTGTTTACCCTGTGGCTCCATGCCCTTCCTTCCACTTCCGCGCGTAAACATTACTTAAAAGTTCTCTATGCCACTTCATGTATCTGCAGACAATATTTAAAGGGTCTCCATGCGACTCCTTTAGTATTTGAAGTTTAAACTGCTGTTCCATGCGGCTCCTGTAGTGTTTGAAGTATCACTGTAACAATACTACTGCCACCACCGTGTTCCAGGGTTAAACTGTCACATTAATTGCAATATCTAATTGCATGCTAAATTTATTTTTTATTACTTTGATAGTTATTATGTAGCTATTGATTGTTATTTGTTTGAGAAATTTTGCAACCAACGATTTGTTTTTATGATGGAAAGCAAGTCAAAGTAAGTAATTTAATCATAACAACCTACTTTATTTTTGTTACTAACAAAAAACCGAAGTACCAGTGAACTAAAAAGTTGCTTTTGTTAAAAGTACAATAATCTAGATACAGCTGTCTATATTTTTACAAGTTAAGTTATCAGATTTTTATTAAATTTTTAATTTTTTAAAAGCCATAATTTAATCTATTTCAATGTAAATGTGAGTTTAAAACATATGCAAAAGTATGTTTGATTATTTGGATCTTTTTGAAATATGTTTGAGAATGAAGAAAACAAGAGAAGAAAAAAGTTTTAAAAA
Organism: Diplosoma virens; assembly: GCA_963680785.1. Classification (NCBI taxonomy): domain Eukaryota; kingdom Metazoa; phylum Chordata; class Ascidiacea; order Aplousobranchia; family Didemnidae; genus Diplosoma; species Diplosoma virens. The sequence goes on along the minus strand of OY796894.1, from coordinate 17,749,859 downwards.
AGAAAGTGATGGCTAATAGTAAAAAAGATCAATGATTTTCAGTATTTGTTCACTATATATTGAGCTTAATACAGTCATAAGCTTTTAAATTTTGGGGAATCCCAAGGACTGGAAGGTTAGTAAGGCAAACAGTGAATGAGACCCAAATTTTACTTGTGAAAATTCTGAACAAATGTTTAATTTGGTTCAGATGGATAAAGTTTTTTGTTTAAATTCTAATTGACAGATATATAAATTATTTTTTTAATTGTGTATGAATTTTATTTTTTTTGATATATTTTTATCTTTAGTGTTTGTATTAACATAAAAAGGAAATAAAACTTGTTATCAAATTTTGTACATGCTATTGGTTTTAAATTTAAGTAATAAAGTAGATCTCAGTTAATCCGAATTTGGTTAATGCAGAATTTTGCTTAACTCAGATAAAACTGAAAGTACAAATTATTTTCTTTAAACTGTAATTGTTAATAAAAAGCATTGGAATATCTGGACTTTGCCTAATCCAGATGATTTTGTCTGCCAAATTAAATCTGTATTAACCAAGGTCTATTGTATATTCTAGCTGCCATGTAAATATTTATTAAATATGTGTTTTGAAAACAGTTTAGTTTATACTATGTTTGAATTTTCAACAGAACCATATATAATTTAGAATATATGTTGCCGATAATCTTAAAAAGTTGTTTGTATTGTCTATGTCAAAACTGCAGCCAGCATTATTTCAATGTTTTGGGTCTTGTCAATATAGTGTGTTATATTGGTATGATGCAAAACTTTTTTTTTCTTTATAACAATGTTATACAAACAAATCTGAATATTTGGATTCTGAATAATTATATAAAAATCAAAAATCCCAAACCAAAGCCATTCATTTGCTAAGAAAAGATTTCCAATTGGATATTGGATATTGGTATTGGTTTATTGTTGGATTGGTTGGATATTGGTTTATTGCTTAATTCAAAGCTATTTATTCAATTAACTAAACAGTCTTGCAGAGAGAGGTGGGCAAAGCACAACTTGCACAATTGTAAAAGTTACGTTGCGTTTTCATACTTTTTAAAAGCATTGCACACTTTGCACTACACTCTTAGTTCAAAAATTGTAAGTTGCATTTAATTGCGCTTTACATTAAAAAATAAAAAAATTACTTGTGCTTTGTTGTGCTGTGCTTCATATAGTCCTATTTTGCAAAAGTGCAATTTTGGTTGTTTTTTAATGTAGGCAATTGAAAAATAGATAGGGTGCATTTATGATTTGAAAAAGTACATTTCATTTAATAGATTAAAAAATAACATTGTACTTAATATAGTTTCTTTAAAAGTTTACATTATGCTTTACATAAATTTTGAAAGCGCATTGCACCAGTTGTGCTGCACTTAACATGAAATCAAAAATATATTGCGGTGCACTTAGCTAAACAAAAAAATGCCCACCTCTGCCTGCACATCAATGAAAGTAACGGGTTCCTTTAAAATACACAGGTCGGCGTGGCCGGCGTGGTCGGCGTGGTTGGCGTGGTCGGCGTTATCGGCTAGGTTAATGAAAAGAATAATCATTCTGTAAGCTTCTCGTGGACGAGGTTGGTTCGATAAGCTACTTCAGAAAAGCTTAGTTGGTAAGTTTTTTAGAATTCGCTTGTAAATAACAGCAAGCAATATAAAACATTTTACCAATATAATTGCAAATTCTTGTTGAAAGCGTGGACATGAACTTAAGAATAATGTTAGGTATATTTTTGTTGAGTTGTATTTTAAATGTCTGTTTATGTGCTATTGGGTTAAACTGTTTGGTCACGTTCACTGTTCGCCGTTATTAACTTAGCAGACTTAGGGAATTTCCAAAATTTATAAGAAAAAATGAATTAACTGGGCGGATCGTTGCCGACCACGCCAACCACGCCAACCACGCCGACCACGCCGACCACGCCAACCACGCCGACCATGCCAACCACGCCGACCACGCTGATCACTGACCACGCCAACCTCGCCGACCACGCCGACCTGTACATTTTAAAGGTACCGAAAGTAACTGTAGATTGAAAACACATTGTGAGCACATACAAACACAATGTTTGTGTGGCACATTCATGAGTAGACAGCAGTTGATACAAAATAATGCAAGATGAAAGTTGCTCAAGTGCTGGTGTTTGTTGTTAAAACGTCTCTGCTTTATCTGATTAAAACAACAAGAGTTACAATGTTTCTTACTGATCAAAAACAAGGTGTCACCACTGTCAATTGAAAAGAACACATCAGTCTCATTGTGCAATGACAGCTTAATTGTAAACATATGAGGTGATTTCATTTTAGCGTTACATAGTTTGCAATACACAGTGCAGCATTTTGTTTAAAAATGATAAAAGCAGAACTGAGTAAGAGAAGATTTATTGCTGTCTGACAAAATCTTTTGTTTAGAACAGGGTTGGCCAACTTGTCTGGCTGTTTTATCAACTTGAAATTCATTAAGAACTTTTCATCAACCACTGCAAAAATGTGATCTTAACCCTTTAACATACCAATTTTTTTCAATTTCTGTGCAAAAAATATATTTTTTTATTAATGATTTTGAATATATATAAGGCTGAATTTTGAATAATATAAGGCTGAATTAGGAAATAAATTAGTTTGAATTAATTATGATTAGTTGTGAAGTTATTGACATCTTAATTTTTATGCTATTTTTATCCCAAGTTATCTTGGGTTTTCAGAAAATAATCTAAAATTTTTTTACTGGATATCTCTGAATGAAAATATTTGGCATAATATGTTAAGGGGTTAAAAAGTAGTGATCTCTAAAAAAAGGTTTTCACTTTGAATATTGCTTTGATTATTTAATTTTCATCTCAAGAACATAGTGATCTCTAAAAACTCTAGTTCACTCAAAACAGATGCAATCAACTAGTTTATCACAATTGATGTATTAGCTATCCCTGGTTTAGAAAATGAAATTTTTTTGTTGAGAAAATGATATATAAAATAAGATGCAAAAGAATATTAAACAAGCAACAATTGAAAAATATTTTACATAATTAAACAATAAATGTTTTCAATATATTAATTTGTGTGTTTTTTTAATAAGTTGAAAAGTGAAAGGTGCATGCACTTGCCTTTTTTTCTTTGTTTTACATCACTTGCATCGCTAGCTTGCTCGTTTTCATTACTTTCAGATAAACACATGAACTTGTTAATTGCATAACAAATCTTGGTAAATTTGCTATGCAATTAACTGAATTCTTCTGTACTAATTTTTAAAATCATCATGCATGACTTTAAAATATAATTTATCGGTACCCTTTTTAATTAAATTGCAATTTAGTTTTAGGAAGTTTTCATAATTTTCATTGATTTTAAAATAGTCGTAGCAAGTCATTTTCAAAATGAGCAGCAATCAGTTTTACTCAACAATTTTAGAGTTAATATTGCTGATTACACAGATCTACAAAATTTAATAAAAGTTTGATAACAAAAACAAAATCTAGTTTTCTGGCTTGTTTAAAGGTACTGATTTCAAAACTGCCATCACTTTTTGTACATCATTTTTTGAAGCTCAGTCATACTAAGATGGTGACAGAATGGATACCCTTTAAACAACAACAACAACGACAACTTTTTTTCAAAATTGAATTTATTTTTTATTGCTGCAAATTTAAAGCATACATTAATGTGCAGCAACAAACACAAAATCTTATACTAGGCAATAAACATAGCAAATATTAACCACAAAAAAGGAAAAAATACTTGAAACATAATTTTATACCAACAAGTATCTTTTTTTAGATTGATATTTTGATTGACAATGCAAAAATTTACTTGTCAATCTCCACTATGGTATAGTATCATATACACAAATTTCACTTTTTCCATTGCTTTTTATGCCTCAGTATAATCTTTCATTTTTTTCTTCATTAAATGCTCTTGTTGTCATCGTCATCATTTGAAGGGCATCCACTCCAGGTCAGACACAAACAGGACTGGGGCCAAGGGTTTATGCTTTCTTATAATATCTGAAAAATATTTTAAATGGATATATAGAAAATCTATGTAAATACTCAATTATACTCTAGGCCAAGGGTGTCAGCCTTTACTTGTCAATAGCCAAAATTTTGTCTGCAGTTTTATCTTTGGCTACAATCAGTGCAGTAATCAAAGCAATGATCTTTTTTGTCTCAACAAAATTTGTGATTTAAATTCTAATTGTCATTAAAGTTATTCCAAAAATTTCACATTAAGGTCAAAGTGATGAATTACCCCAGTAAACAGGAATTTTAGGGACTTGAAGTTTGTAATGGATTTCTGAGTTTTGGGGGTGTTGAGTCCAAAAATCACATCAGTTTTTGTCCATCTAGTCAGGATTAGCCACTACACAGCATGCGCTTTGCATTTTGTTGCAAAATGCTAAAAAAAATTATTTAAGGTTTCAAGAGTTAGCTCCCACTATTTTTGATGTAAAAGTGGATTTTTTGATCACTGGCAGTGCTTTTAAATACCAAAATACTTTATCAGCTGTTGTTAAACTGCATAGACCATAGGCAGTTAGTTAGTAGTAGCTTATTGATAAGCAATAACTACAATAAAATCTTATGTCAGAATAGTCCATACCTATTACTATCATCAATCTTAATGAAAAGTACTGATTTCAAATTTGTAGTTTGCAATGCAATGAGTGTGGACCAATAGAATTGACACTCTATACAGCATGTTAATAAGAAGCAAGAAATTCAGACTTGTATCACAATTCTGTCAAGGCTTCAGAAACTAAGCATATTAAAATATTATTAAATAGGTGTCAGGTTAAAGTGCAACAAAAAAAAATAAAATTTTGTTGTTTTAGATTAAGTTATTCAGCAAATTGGTTTCTGTTATCAGAGTTTTAATGCAATTAAAATGGACAAGAAATAACAAAAGTGCAAAAATAACCCTAATATTTTCTGTTATATTTGTGGTAAATATATGCTGCCAAAGCAACGTGCCAATATTACAGAGTTTATTAAGAAAGCATACTTTTTATATTTTAAAGTGAAGCTTGGAGATCAAGACCAGCCTTGGGCACCTTATTCAATGTGTAAGTTGTGTATTGAGAACCTAAAAAAGTGGACCAAAGATAAGAGAAAGACTGGTTTAACATTTGGTGTACCAATGTTTTGAGAGAACCTTCAAATCATGTAAATGATTGCAATTTTTGCATAATAAACCTTGCAAGCATTAACTCATTAACTGTATCTAAAGTTTTCCTATCCCAACATACTATCACCTACAAGACCTGTACCCATTGTGAGGAAGTCCCAGTACCAGTATTCCTCACCTTGGAAAATCTGCTGATGAAATGTTGTCATTTAGTGGAAACTCTGTTGATGAAGATGAAAGTGAAGATTTTTGTGGTGATTCAAACCCATAAGTGCCTGTTTTGATTAATTTGTTTTTGTGGTGATGTTTTCCAGTAAGTTTTGATTGTTTGTAGAGTGTTGTTGATAGTAATAATGTAATTCAAACACAAAATAATTCTAATATTGAAATAGATGAAGTCACAAATATTCAAATTACAGTCAAACCTCAGTTTTCAAACATCTTGAAGTTTGAACAATTTGGTTTTCCAACAGAAAATTCAAGATAAAAATGACTTGGTCCTTGAACAAAAATTCAGTTCTCAAACAACTCAAACAATAAAAAATAAAGCAGTGATATGTGACTCAAACAATAAAAAATAAAGCAGTGATATGTGACTGCCAAGTTGAAATGTAAACATTTTTCAGTCAACTACTGTACGAGATACTGTACATTCATTGTTACACTGTGCTTGATTGTTACATTTATTACATTCATTGTTATTAAATTACTTGTTACATTTTTCTTTTTATTTACACTTTTGTGTTTTATTTACTCTTCGAATAAATGGTTTTATGCTATGATATACAGGGTATAGTGCAAACAGGTAAATAAATTACAGTATTCTTTTGGTACATAGAACAAATCAATCTCTTTTACATTATTTGTAATGGGAAAATATGATTCGGTTTTTAAACAGCCTTCCAGAACGAATCGTGTTCAAAAACTGAGGTTTGACTGTAATTAAATTACTTTTCTTGTCTGTTATTTTAATCTGCTTATATATCTCATTATCATTTGCACTGTTCTTCACTGACTTAACTTTTTAACCTTATACAATTTCTATCATAATCTTTTCATTACTTTGTAGATTTTCCCTTCTTTGAAATCTTTTGCAATGTGCCTAACTCACCTACCCTTACCATTAAATGAATGCAAATCTTTTTATATTTTTGAGTTATTTTTCTTTTATGACATCACAGGAGTTGTATTACAAGTATTTTTATATATAAAATTGATTTAGTAGATTTCAAAGATGGCCCAGAAAACTTAAAAGTAATCTAAAAGTTTTGCTATTCTAAATTCTGCTTAATGTAGAGAAAACTGACCAATGTTTGCTATTTTTGACTTGTAACTTATCTAATATTTTGTTACTTATCATTATTTTCATTGTTGCCATGTTGATTGGGGTTATCATGATAACAGCAAAGACAGTGAGCTTTTAGGTGGTTGGGCACTAATAATAGTCTTGCCCTCCTATACAATGCAAAGAGCTGTCACCAGCTTTTACTCTGGTGCTGGAACACTGGACTTAACCCAACCCAGACCTAAGCTTTTGCTAGCGTAGATCCTTAAAGTCATTTACCAGATAAAAATCTTATTGAAAAGTTTACCAGGTCACATCTACATTTATTTATCACACCACCAAGGTTTGCTTTGTCAGTACCAAGCATGCCTGAAAGTGATGAAACTTCCACAAGGTCAAATGGAGTCACTACATTGCTTTGACAAACAAATTTACAAAGACTTGGTTACCACATTATTCATTTGATGTTGATGCAGCTTACCAAAACTTCTACAACATCATCAAGAATACAGTCAAAAAACTATCCTGTGTGGTTATCAAAACAACTACATTCTGTGTTGGGGTGTGGAGTGTGAATCCCTCTATAGAACTTTTCTGCAGTCTCCTCAGAAGACGACTCAAGTTTGGCTGCTACAGCTTTACTTGCCAAACTTGACAAGAAGTGGAAGGATCAATGATCCAAAGCAATTTGAAGAATTAACTTTTCACACTCTTGTTGTAAAGCATGGAATATTTTGAACAACCTTATTGGTAGGTTACATCACTGTACCATTTCAGCTGATGCTATTGCATTCTCAGCTTGTCAGAAATGGGAGATACAAGTCTGTTGGCTGCAATTCATCTCAACTTATTTCTCAAGAAGTGTCTGATGTTTGGAAGGCCACAACACTAGACTCAATGAATATTGCTGAATATTTTTCACAAAAAGAATTCACTGCTGCTCTTCAACACTTATAACCAGGTAAGGCTTCAGACCTTCATTCCATCTGCCCAGAGCTTATAATCTAAGCTGCTTTAAAGTTCTGGTTACATTACTTTCTTCCTGCTTGTGCCAACTGAAAATTCCCAAGATCTTGAAAAGAGCATTTGTATCGCTATTCCAAAGTTGATGAAGCCTGTGGGGGACCCAAGAAGTTATCGACTAATATCTCTGCTCTGTGTCCCCTACAAAATCCTAGAGAGGCTTATCCATGCCAGTGTTGAGCTAATTATTGATCCAGTGATCTTTAAAAATCAGGCTGGGTTTTGATGCAGGAACTCAATCATAGATCAAGTTGTTCTGTTGACCCAGAACATCAAGGATTCTTTTCAGGCTAAGAAGAAGGTGGGTATTGTATTTGTCAATATGACAGCAGAATTTGTTATATGACATTGTTGGGCACTGCATGCTTACCTGTAAGCTGCTGAGGCTTTTGCCAGATAAACACATGGTCAGAATGATCATGTAGCTTGTTTGAAACCAAAGTTTCACTCTTACTATCAGTGACAGGAAGCAAAACAGGCTAAGCCATCTAAATTGTAAAATATTTTGACTAGAACTTTAGGCGAGACTGTGTTTGAGAATAATAGCAGTGAAAGTAATGCATAAATTTTTAAAAGAAAAAGTTAAGAGGGCAAACTTGAATCTATTCATACAGAAGAAAATTTTAATATGAGCTATGGTCAAAGAAAGCAAAGACAGTGGGGGCAATATAGCAAAAGTTACATTGCATTCAAATTTACTTTCACTGGAAATGGCACAAAACCTACTTTGTCCCCAGCAAACTTAAATGACATCTGTAAATGGTTGTCTAACAGAAACAGACTACTTTTATTGATGAAGCTATGAGGGGTATTGCTATAGCTATAACTATAATAGGCTATTATTGATGAAGCTATAAAGAGGTCCCAAAGCTAGCTACCAAGTTGTTGAACTTGTAGCTAAATCAAAAAAAACTCACACTATAGCAGAGTCATTAATATTACATGCCTACAAAACCATTTTAAAAGAAATGCTGGGACCTGATGCAGTTGAAGATATAAATAAAGTCCCTCTCTTCAATAACACAATTAGTGGACAAATTGATGATATGTCTGTAGACATCAAACATAATGTTTGGAAAAGATATAATCATTTGCTACAATTAGATAAGTGCACATATATCAGTAAAAATGCTCAACTCTTGTCCAATGTAAATTTTGTTGGATATTCTATTACAAAAACCTTCTTAATTTGCAAAACACTTGAAAGAACAATAGAGAAGAAATTTTTTGCATCTCTGAATGCTCTTTGTGAGATAATAAGCAAACACTTAAAAACTCTATAACTTTTTTTTGTTTTTCATCAGTCTGGAACAAAAGTTATAATTAGATGAAGGATCTTATGTTATAATTTATTTGTTTATTCTCCTGACTCACAAAAAAGTGACAAAGGTGCTAATACATAGGGCAAGCAATTATCCTGACCTGCTTTCAGAGATGCCAAGATATTGCTGTTTGGTTGAAATTTTTTATTTTGGTTTTTCAGTTTTATACAGATATAAATGAAATTTGAACTGCTTGCCAAGGCCACCAAGCAGAGAAAAGTGTGAAGTGTCTTTCCCAACAACACAACAGAATGATGCAAGTAGGTTTTTGAACTGAGAGCATGTTGATCACAATCACAGCACTCTAACCCCTTGACCACACTGCTTAGACAACCTTGCAGGAACAGGAAGAACTAACTAAAGTCAGGCAAGATCTTAGTTTGAAGCTGTGCTTTGCTTGAGTATCTTTACACAGTCTTTGGCTAACTGCTGTAAAAGAGTACCTCATTCTGTCAAAACTATTTCAATTTTGCTTCTGTTTTCAACAACATATTTGTGTGAGCTGAGCTTTTCAAACCTGTCTGCAATAAAAACAAAGTACTGAGAAAGATTAAGGGTTTAAAAGAAGAGCTCTGCATGTGTCTTTTGTTCCTGCCAGAATATTATACAGAAAGTAATGCCACTGATTTAATATCTTGCAGCATTCATTTAACTAACATCTGATTCTTTCACAGATTATAGATTGGTAATTAAGGTTTACAGATTTTGTAAAAAATAAGGTTTTGAATCACTACAATTCAAATTTTAAGCAATCCTTCTATGTTTTTTTGTTAGAAGGTAAAACTGGCATGATTGTCCCAAAGCAATCTTGGCAGAAGTAAAGAGTTGTTATTGAATTTCTACTGTCAGAGGGAGAAACAGCTCAGAACATAAGCAGAAGGCTAAAGCAAGTGTATGGTGATGGTTCAAAAGACTACAGCACAATGACAAGGTAGGTGAAGCAAATCAATGATGGACAGGAAGAACCTGTTAAAAGCAATTTTTGCAGTAGGCCATCTTTTGCTAACATTGATCACGCAGATGCATTGATTAAGCAAAACAGATGCATCCCTATTAATGAGCTTGCTGAGTTATTAGGAGTAAGTGCAGGGAGTGCTGTAAAGATCATGGATACCCTGTGGTATTCAAAAAGTGTGTGCTAGGTGGGTCCCAAGGCAGCTCACAGAGGCTCATAAGCAATCCCGCCTAAAAGCTTGTTCTGAACTTCTGGAGTATTGCCATAGTCACAAAACCTTTTTGCAGCAAATAGTGACCAGAGATGAGACTTGGGTTCACCACTTTGAACCAGAGTCAAAGAAAGCATCAATGAAGTGGCATTATCCCACGTTACCACACTAGAAGAAGTTCAAATCTCAGCAGTCTACAGGAAAAGTGATGGTGACTGTGTTCTGGGATAGTGTTGGTCTAATACTGGTAGACTTCATCTCCAAAGGAGCAACAATCAATTCAGATGTTTACATTGATGCATTAAAAAAGTTGAAAGCAAGAATACGAAGAGTTTGACTTGCTTTGGAAATGTCTAAGGTTTTATTGCAACATGACAACACTAAGCCTCACACCAGCCTCAAAACCCGTGAGGTCATCAGCTCTGTTGGCTGGACAACAATTTCACATCCCCTATATTCACCAGACCTGGCACCATCTGACTTCCATTTGTTTGGGCCCCTCAAAGAAAGTTTGAGGGGGTGACATTTCTCTAGTGATGAACAGGTCAAAACTGCTGTTAGGAAGTGGTTAAAAACATAGCCTGTAGGATTTTACAATGAAGGAATACATGCACTCATTAAAAGGTGGGAAAAGGCAGTTAGAAAGCAGGAGATTACATTATGAAGTAACTGTGAAATGCTCATGCTATTTACTTTCTTGTGATGCACGATTTGTGTACCTTTAAAACTTAATGTCATGAAAAGAAACCTATTTTTATTACTTTCTGAATGCCCTTCATATAAACAAGCCCAATGTTCACACTGATGGATTTTATTAAACTATAAAACACAAATTTGTATCATCTCATTTTGTAACTTTTAATTGGTGGTGTGCCATGACATTTTACACAGTAAAAAGTGTACTGCAGCTGAAAAATGTTAGGAAAAAACTACACTAAAGAGTTCTTTTTTAAATTCTGTTATCCCTATGCACTTTATTCTCCAAAGAATGTGAATAACTTCAACTTGTTACTTATTACCATTTATGTTTGACTTATTTGATTATGTCACAAATAGTTTTCATGTTTTATAATGGAAGCAAATTATTATCATTATATAACAAAAAAACAATAAAGACAGCATATTTTAAGCATACAGACATATTTGATAAGTGCTAAACAGTTGATTGACTGAGTTAAACTGTCTTCTGAGCTGTGAGCTAAGCTGAACAGTTGGCTGGCTGCTTTGAACATATAAGTACTTCTGTTTGTGCAGTGCATCAAAATTTGAGGCACATAAAGCTATCCATGCACACATAGTTAAAATGTTATTAAAGCATTCCATTATGGACAAAATATGTAGCTTTTCCACACAGCTTCTACACATTACAATTATCTACAAAAGCAATAATTGATTTTGTTTGTGTTTTGGTATATGTTAAATTGCAGTTTCATGCTTTTTAACAGATGTATATGAAATTTTAGTATTTTTATGATGTACAAGATGTGACAAAAAAAAGCCAAACTGTTGTTTTGATAATTTATGAATTATCTCCTTCAAAGTACTCCCCCTCCAGTCAATACACTTTTGCATTCGATCCTGCTACCCACGGAAGCAATTGGTAGAATCCTCTTTTTTGAATCTCTTCAGCTCCCTCATCACTGAGGCCTTGAGTTCTTCAAGAAGCGAGAAATGAGTTCCTTTTATCACAGCCTTCAGCCTGGAAAAAAGCCAAAAGTCACAAGGCGCTAAATCTGGGGAATAGGGAGGGTGGTCAAGAGCTGTTATTTGTTTTTTGTCCAAGAGCTGCCTCACACTAATTGCTTTTGTGTGGGTCCATTGTCATGGTAGAGAAGCCATGACTTGTCACTTTACAGTTCCTGCTTGCTGTGTTGAACTCAGTTATGGAGGTGAATGAGAACCTGCTGGTAGAAGTGTTGATTTACTTTTCACCCTCAGGCACAAATTTATAATGAACCATGCCCTTCTGATTGAAAAAAGTGATCAGCATGACCTTGATTTTTGATTTTGACATGAGCACCTTTTTGGGTCTGTGTGATTCTGCAGTCTTCCACTGCATGCTTTGCCTCTTTGTTTCAGGATCATATTGGAAAACCCAAGTTTCATCTCCTGTGATGATCTGCCTAAGAATATTTGGATTGTCTTTAATTTTCTCCAGCATTTCTTCAAAAAATTTGACTCAGTTCTGCTTCTGGTCTTCTGACATAATCTTGGGCACCATTTTGGCATGCGTCTTTCACATCCCCAGATCATGCAGCAAGATCATCTGCACTGATTCTCTGTGCAGGCTCAGTTCATCTGATATCATTTGTACTGTCAACCTGTGACCACTTTGCATCAGCTGCTTTATTCTAGTGATGTTTTCATCTGTGCTCATTGTAAAAGGCCATCCATCTTGGCATCCTCCACTTCCTTGTGGCCTTTCTCAAAACGTTTGTGCCATTTGAAGATTTGCGTCCTTGACATCACATCTTCACCATAAACCTTTTTAAGAAGTTTAAAACACTCAGTTGAGATCTTCCTCAGTTTCACCAAAAACTTTTGGGTGTTGGGCAATTCCATTCATCCATGCACAAATGAGGTCTTGCTCCTTCACCGAATTGCGAGTGTGGCACCTCTGAGCAAACCACAGACCATGTACAAACAGCATGCCTTATACATCAGGCACCACATGAAGCATGAGGTCTAACTTGATGCTGGCTTAATATCACCACTGCCAGCATCTGATTTGGGCGGTGCAGCAGTCTCGGGTAGTAAAAGAATAAACCCTTGGCCCCAGTCCTGTTTGTGTCTGACCTGGAGTGGATGCCCTTCAAACGATGACGACGACCAAAAACTTCAAGTTGATTTGTTGTTCCATTCTTGAACTACTAACAGTTTTGTAACAACCAACAGCATGGAGTACAAACAAATGCGACACAAAGTAACAAAATTGTGACAAAGGCTATCAACACTATGTTACATAAAAGCCTAAAACACAAAAACAGAAAGACTTACCTTAAAGAAATTGCAAGACAATAGAGCTTAGAAGTTGTGTTTCATGGTGAGCAAGTGGCTTACTGATTGGCATTTTGCCAAGAAAGTTGTTGGTACAGCTCAGTTTCTTTTTTGTCACACCTCATATTTTGGTATTTTTTTATTATGTATCTCGTTTAGGTATGGTTTAATTGTTCTCAAGAAGCATTCTTCATCACAAGCAAAAAAACAGTTCGGTTTATTTTTTGTCACACCTCATATTTTGGTATTTTTATTATGTATCTCATTTAGGTATGGTTTAATTGTTCCCAAGAAGCATTCTTCATTACAAGCAAAAAAAACGTCAATGCTGAAGCCTCGTCTTGCTGCATTTAATAATGATGATGATTCTAGCGATGATGGGCAGAAATATATTAATTCTCAAATACACAAGGAAGCAATGAAAAAGATTGTTAAGAAACAAGTAATCATGTTTTTTCTGATTTGTATGTGAACTTGCTAGATCCATTTTTCTTGCAGGCAGTGGCTATTTTTGTGTGATTTCTAAAAAATTTTCTCTGGTAACTTCTAATGCACTGGCGTAAATATTTAAATTATCGGTGTTTCAACAATTCATTAGAAATTTTACAGCTATCACTGAGATGATTGGATCAAGAAAAGCAGCCTCAAAGTCAATAATTACCTAAGTTTTGTATTTTTTTTTAGATTAGCACATTTTTTATATTTTAATTAAAAATGCATTTTGATCAGATTTAATTTAATTTTTTAGCTTTGGGGTAGTTGTCAGAAAACTTTTCAGGCAAGGAACCACAAACTTATTTTTTACCAAAGAGAGGGCTGAACTTATAAGTATGGCCTTAACATATAAAGGCAGTCCCCCATGTCAAGCTTTATAACCCTCAAACCCCTTTTAAGTTTTATAGCCATTGTTTTTCAAATAAACCGTTTATTTACAAATTGCAAATTTTTAATGAACATGAAAACATTGCATTTAGCAGTTCTCACTCACAGCACACTTTAAAATCTTCAAAAATTTTGTGGTCCACCTTGACCTACAATTTAAACACAAAATAGACTTTTTGTTTTATTGGAATTACTTAAAGTGCTTGATTTGAATTTTGTAAAAGTGCAGGAGCTTGATTTAGCTAATTGTTTATCAGTTGTAAAGCTTAAAATTTAAAAATAAAAGCTTTGTACCATTATCCAGCATTGCCTAGCTTTACTTTATGATTCTGATTATGATTCAGCACACCAGTTGTGAAGCACTGCACTATAGCCAATATTAAGCCTGCAATTAATTACATCTGTAGTTAATCAAACAGTTTGTTTTTAATTGTAGTTCTTACAAGTAAATTTGTTATTTAGACAAAACTTGAACTTCAAAAAGCACTTGAACAGGATGCCACTGTGTTTGAATATGATTCTATATATGATGATATGAAGATGAAAGCTGATCGAAATACTACTCCAAAAAGTGTACAAATTGCTGATAAACAAAAAAAGGTGCTTTAGGACAACTATATTCTTAGTTTTTAAAACAGTATATTTTTTTTACATAACTGTTACTTGAATATCAGTAGTTCTATTTGTAAAATCATTGCTCTAATAAACATTTGATTGGCCTGATCAAGTAAGTTACTTCTGATCTTAAGTTATGTGGACTAGTGATTGTGAAGAGTTTTAACTAAGATTGTGGCAAATGATTGGCTAGATAAAAAAGAATTGCCACAAAGTCAGAGAATGAGTTAAATTTCACTCTTTTATTACAACCGGAAATGCAAAGTTTTCCAAAAGCAATAAAACTGTGAAGTTGTTATTACACTGGATGAAAGTTGCAGAAAGAGTTCAAAAACAAATCAGGAAGCAGGTTGGTATTAATAAAATGCAGATGGGATGTGGAAAAGAAAAGTTAATGTTATATATTCTGCAAGACATATTAGAAAGTCAAGTGGCAGGGAGGAAACTTCATAGTTTCATATTTCCACCATTTTTAAAATTTATAATGCCTGAGATATCAAGTGGTGGGGTTTCATATAAACACTGGACATTCCAAATTTTAGCTCATTATGATATCATAAAGATGTGACATACCAGGGTTGAAATCCCAGTTTTAACACTGTTTTATGACCACTTAATGTAGCAGCATGGTCAAGTGGTTAAAGCACCATAATTATGATCAACATAGTCTCAGTTCAAAACTTACTTGTGCCATTCTATTGTTTTCTTTGAAAGGACATCTAAAAACCCAAAGTAAAAAAATAATTTCAACCAGACAGCAATACTTGGTATCTCCAGAAGCAAGTAAGGGTAATTGCTTGTCCTATGTCTTAGCACATCCATCGCTTTCCTGTAAGTCAGGAGGATAAATATAGAGATAAAATAAATTAATAAATATAATAGCTCTACCAACAACAAAAAAAAGTTAATTGTAAAAAACTTTTTTGCAAATTAGATTTATTTTCATAAATTTTTTGATTGTTATTTTCATCCAAAGCTTAATTTAGCTGCTTGCACAGCCCAATTATTTCAGACTACAAAAAAGTTTTTAAAAATTTTATGAGGTCTAATATTTGAAAATCTATGCACCAACTATTGGGCGATATGTTTCCCTAAAATTTTAATGCTATAGATTACTACTTTTTTTTAAATACAACTGGTCAACACAAACTGCAACTTTTCAAAAATTCCTTGGATTTTGAGTATTCAAAATAGCTGTTTTAGGGATAATATTGTCTTGCAGAAGGAAGTTGATCTCCACATTGTGAGTAAACAAAAGGTGAGACCAAGCTTAAACATCTGATGGACAGATGCAATTTAGGAAAAAAATGTGCATTGAAAGAGGTGTGACCCAACAGTTGATCAAAATGATACTTGATCAAACAATGAAAGAGAAAAATTATAATTTTGAATCTGTCCTGGTTTTGTCAATTTTTCATCCTAAAAGCATAGTGATTTCTAAAAAAGTCTTGGTTTTGAATCAGTTCTGGTTTTGTGAATTTTTTATCCCCAGAACCTGCCAATTTCTAAAAAAAGATTTTCACTTTGAATCTGTTTTGGTTTTGTCATTTTTTTATCCCCAAAACATCGTAATCTCTAAAAAACAGTCTTTCCTTTAAATCTGTCTCTGATTTCTCTAAGGGGTCTCCAAGGGTAGAGCCATGGCACAATGCCCTCCCCTAAAATACACTACTGTGTACAATGGCAACTATAGACATCTAAAGAGTCATAACTATCACAAAAGATCTACTTGTTGCCCCCCAAAAAATGCTTTTCCCAGGGGAATTTGTTAAAAAACCCTGACCTTGACATTAGCAAAAAATTATAAAAAAATATAAACAAACTGTCTTCTTACTGATGGCCTCTGCTTTTTATGAATCTAATTTACAGTAACAAAGGGACTGTTTAATCACAGAAACATACAAAAGTAAATCTTTTTTTTATCAACTGTCATTTTGATCAAGTATCGTTTGATCAATTGTTGTTGTATCAAAAGAGGAGTTGTGAAATTGTAAAAGAGTAATAGAAAAGTCTGTTTAATATCAGTCAATGTAAGTCTGCTATTTCTGATCATCTTAAAGTTACATATTATAAACAAGTTTGTAAAAAACAGATTCAGAAAAATGAAGTTTTTATTGTGAAAGATCATAGGGAGGGAAGAAAAATATTATGTACAGGTGGTTTAAATATTAGCTACAGCAAGCTTGAGAGAAAATAACCATGCAGGCATGACATAACAAGTGTTGTTGCTAATTGGAAGATTACCAGCCCCTCTTGGCTCTTTCTCATGCCACACATGACAAGAATCATTATTTTAAAAATGAAAGGCTTGATACAAAGCAAAACATTCTTGGAAAACTGCATCTGCTTTTCAGACTTTTAAGCATGGCCTCTATTTTTTGTTTACTTACTATCTTAAGACCACCTTTTTTCCACACGACAATAACATTCCAACCGCTCTTTTAAATACTCAAAAATTTGTAGGGTTTTTTAAATGTTGCAGTTGTCTCAGCAAGTTGTTTTTTTGTAATTACCAATTGATTGCAGAGGTAGCCAACCAGTTTGAACCCAGAGCTACAATCCTTCCTGTGTTACCACTGCTGCAAACAGCAATTGGTCCTTTGTTTTAATGACTTAATATTCCTTAACCAAATTTGCATTAATGTATATCATTAGATTCGCTAGATACCCCTTTACAACACAGTTTATTAGTAAAGACTTTTTTAGTCTTTACTTACAGTAAACAAAATTTTCAGCATAAAGTGATTGAGCAAAAAAAGGTTCTTTCTTGTAACACATTGTCGAATCAACTAATACCTTCCAAAACAAATAAACACATTTCCAACATAAAAGCCAGCTGGATCAATTGCATTAAACTTTAAAATAAGTATTTTTTCTTGTAGTTGGAGGATAGATTTACTGATATCAGATCTCAGAAACATTGTCTTGAAAATTTTTATTAATCCCAGGTAATCACATTGTGCAAACTCTAGGTCTAAATTGAGCTTTAAAAAAAACATTTTTTTTCAGAATTGTTTTTTTTTTACAAACTTGTTTATTATGTGTAACTTTTAGATCATCAGAAATAGCAGACTTCCATTGACACATATTAAACAGATTATTCATTTACTCTTTCACAATTTCACTACTTCCTTGTCTCAATAAATATTTTTCTGAATTGCATCTGACCATTAGACCTTTAAGCTTGGTCTCCACCTTTTTTTACTCACTATGTGGAGACCAACTTTCTCCACAAGATAATAACAATGTTAAATAGTTCTTTTGAATACTGAAAACCTGAGGGCTTTTTCAAAAGTTGCAGTTTGTGTCAGCCACTTTTTTTTTCCAGTAAAAGTAATGATCTATGAGGTCTGTTCGAAAAGTATTGAGACTGTAAACATAAAGTCTTTATTATAAACGCTAACGGAAAACTACAACTTTTCACCTTCAAAGTAGTCCCCGTCAGCTTTGACACACTTTGCCATCCTTTTCTGCCATGCTTCCATGCACTCCTGGAGGGATTCTCGCAGGATTGCTCAGAGCTCCTTTGTCATGACCTTTTTATGACTTCTGCATCCTCAAAATGCATTCCTTTGATGATTTCTTTAAGTTTTGGGAAGAGAAAGAAGTTGCAGAAAGTCAGGTGAGGTGAGTATGGCAGTTGGTCTAACACAATAACATTATTTTTGGCCAGAAATTCATGCATATCCAAGGCATTGTGTACAGAAGCATTGTCATGATGAAAAAGCCAGTAGCTTTTTTTCACAAATCACTTAAATTGATTGCATTAAACATTATAAAATGCCTTTGTAGATATGTTGATTAATTGTTTGGTCTTGTGGCAAAAACTCCATGTGCATGACACCCCTTACATTGAAAAACACGATCACATTCTGGACTTTAATTGCCTCAGTTTTTTGGGTTTGGTGATGTTGCACTCTTCCATAAAAGGCTCTGTTTTTTGGTGAGTGGATCATACTCAAATATCCATAACTTATCACTCATCACTACTCTCCTCAACAAGTCCAGTTCAGTTTTCAGTTCTTCCAGGATATCATGACATACTTAAATATGCTGCTCCATTTATTCCTCATTTTACAAATGTGAAACCATTTTGGCACAAATCTTTTTATCACCAAGTCTTCCATAATGATGTCCCTACTCTTTTGCAACTAATGCCCAGTTCATTTGCTATCATTCAAACTGTCAGTTGATGGTCGCCAAACACTTTCTGCCTCACAAGTTCAATGTTTTTATCATTTCTGCTGGTTGAAGGCCTTCCACTTCTGGGATCATCCTCCACCTCCTCCTTTCCCTCCTTGAATCTTTTCTGCCACTTAAAAACACAAGCTCTTGACATTGCATTATCCCTATAAACTTGATTGAGCAAGTTTAGAGCCTTGGTTGGAGTTTTCCTAAGTAGAACAAGAAATTTCAGATTAATTCATTGCTCTGAACTCATTTCAATTTCACACAACGATGAAGCCAAAATAGCATAAATTATTACACGATGATAGATACTCAAGTGCTCTTATGCAAAAAACTGTAAAAAGTTATGTAATAGTGATAGAAAGGTGAATTGAATTTTTACACATGTGAAAGCTTGCATTTTCTTGCAAAAAAAGCGCTTTTTTTTCTAATGTACGAGGGTCAGTCAAAAAATAATGAGCCCAAGTCTCTCCTGGCCATATTTGTTGCAATAAAATCAAAAGTCATACATCAAAAGAAAGCCCAGGGATAGGAGATCTCAGTTCTACTTTTCAATGTAATCTACGCACTTTTCAATTCCAACTGTCCATCGATGAACAAGGGACACTATGCCAGCCTTGTAAAAGTCAGCAGGCTGCATTTTTAACCAGTTTCTTACAGCGTGCTTGACTTCTTGATCACTAGTGAAGTGCTGCCCCCTAACTCCTTCTTTCAATGGTCCAAAAAGATGATAGTCAGATGGTGCCAGGTCGGGTGAGTATGGGGGATGGGTTACCGTCGTCCATCCAAAAAAAGCAATCACTTCACGAGTTTTGAGACTGGTATGGGGCTTGGCGTTATCGTGTTGCAGCAAGACCTTAGACATGTCCAGGTGAGGTCGTACTCTTCTCAGTTTCGCTTTCAGTTTGCGTAAAGTGTCAATGTAAGCATCTGAGTTGATGGTAGTACCTTTAGGCATAAAATCTACCAATATCACTCCTTCAATGTCCCAAAACACAGTCGCCATAATTTTTCCAGCTGAACGTTGACTTTTGAATTTCTTGGCTCTTGGGGACGTGGGGTGACGCCATTCCATGGATGATCTTTTCGACTGAGGTTCATAGTGATGAACCCAGGTTTCATCTCCTGTCACTATACGGCTGAGAAAAGTTTTGTCACTTCTGTGACACTCAATAAGCTCCGAACAAGCTTCAAAACGGGCTTGCTTGTGAAAATCCAAAAGTTGCCTCGGAACCCATCTGGCGCAAACCTTTGCAAAGCCTAGCTCATTAACAATATTCACAGCACTTCCATGGCTAACTCCAACACGTTCAGCAATGTCATCAATAGTGATTCTGCAATCATCTCTAATCAATTTCTCAACCTTATCATTGTTTCCAGGATTGACTGCAGAAGATGGTCTTCCACTTCTTGGTCTGTCCTGGAGGCTACTCAAACTTGGATCATCTTCTTCGTGTTTAATCCTGGATACCCACTTTTTCACAGTGCTGTAGGCTAATGAAGCATCTCCATAAACATTTACCAATCTTTCGAAAATTTGTTTTGGTGGCTCCCCTTCCGAAACAAGAAATTCAATCACAGCTCTCTGCTTCTGACGGACATCCAGTGATGACGTCATTTCCAAAACACAATACCAAAAGTGGACACGTTGAAACAATTTCTTTTTACAATTTATCTTTAAAGCAGTAAATTTACTAAACACCCTTAAAATTTCTAGAAAAAATATGAAGGTTAAAGCGGTTAAAGTTAACAGGGCTCATTACTTTTTGACTGACCCTCGTATGCACAAATTGCACAGCAAACAAAGTCTGAAGACTTTTCAAACAGACCTCATACAGCATTAGACCTTTAAAGAAATTTAAATGGAACATATTGCATAGATTACAAATATTAGATCTTATAAACATTGTGTTAAAACTTTTCCATGGTCTGAAATAATAGTGCCATGCACAAGCTGGGGTACAAATTAAGCTTTGGATGAAAATAATAATAGATTCTGTAAAAATAAAAACAAAAAATTTTCAGATAACTCATTTCATTTCAGATAGGTACAATATAATTGAAAATTTGCAAAAAAAACTGTTTACCTAGTAACTTTTTTCATTGCAGGTAGAGCTGTCACATGTATTTAGTAGTCATAGGAAATCAACCATTCTACATATTTTGATACAATTTTATCACTTTGCTGCAAGTGGTTTTCAAGATACAGGAAATATAATGAAAACAATGTTCCACCAGCGCAACTGCAAAAGACACCGCTAAACTGCAAGGGTAGTGTCCTGACGAGTCCTAATAAGGATGAAACAGGTCTGTCGGCACTTGCTTGTTGATTGACTGGACCATTCTTACTATATGTTTGTAATGGGAACTGCAGGGTTTTGCTTGTCTTAACCCGTATCTGTGTTAGCTAACTCGTTGTGGTTAGCATATCGGAACCGCCGCCAGTATGCCCTTGCGGTTTAGTGGTGTCTTTTGCAGTTGCGCTGGTGGAACATTGTTTTTATTGTACTAACTACCCAGCGTTCAGGTCCACAACTGGATGTTTGAGGTGTAAAAACCACAACAGAAAGTTGTGCCAGCTGTTTAAGTTTTTAACTTTTTCAGCTGGGGTCAACAACAAGCTGTAGTGTCCTGACGAGTCCTAATAAGGACGAAACAGGTCTGTCGGCACTTGCTTGTTGATCGACTTGACCATTCTTACTATATACAGGAAATATGCTAAAATTAGAATTTTAACTGGGTATGTCACATCTTTATGATGGTATAATGAGCTAAAATTTTAAATGTCAAATGTTTATCAAAAACTCGACCACTTGAAATCCTAGGTATTTTAAATTGCAGAAATGGTAAAAATTTGAAACACTCTAATTTATAGGCTTTGAAAAGTGTTTCACCAAGCTCCTGAAAAATTTATTTTGCTTGTCCTTGAAGAAAAGATCCACATTGTTGTTTGGAAGGGCGTTCACTCCAGGCCAGACACAAATAGGACTGGGGCTAAATGTTTCTTCTTCTGCTGTACTGCCCAGATCTGATGCTGGGAGTGATGGTGTTAAGCCAGCATTGAGTTTCGTCATCTAAAACGGTCAGACCTCATGCTCCATGTGGTGCCCAACATATAGGGCATCATATAAATGTTTCAAAACGCAAGTATGAGCACATCTTCAACTATAGACAAGTACCAACACAACACCACTAGTCTACAGAAAAACCTTTTAGAAGAAAAAGAGGTAATCCAAGAGTGTGTGTCTTGATTGGCTTGTTTGAGGAGTTTAGGCAGTGGTTTTCGACCTTTTTCATACTGTGGCCCATTTTCCAATCCAATGTAACTTAACAACCCTGTTCAGTAAATAGAATTTAATTTCCATTACAAAAATCTTGTGATCTGTAAAAAAAAGGTCTTCACTTAGAATTTGTTTGCTGTTTCTCAATTTTCATCCCAAAACATAGTAATCTCTATAAAAAAAAAGGTCTTTATTTGGAATTTGTTTCCAATTTCTCGATCCTGATGACATCATTATGCAAGTCTCTTATTGCTTTCTTTGATTTATGTTCTGTGACCCACTGAAAACAGTGTAATGGTGCCCACCAGTTAAAAACCACTGGGGTTAAGGGATGCTACTTCAAAGATATTCTTGCAGGCACAACAACAGCCGCAATGCAAGTATAGCAGTGAGGTGGAAGCAGATAGATTGGAATGGTTTAGTGTGAGTTTTGATGTTCATCAAAGATCAAAATTACTATAAGTTTATTTCTTTATTGCAGTAGTATTAGATAAGGTAACTAAAGAACGTAAGAGAAGGACTTCTTAAAGAATTTTTTAAGAAACTTTTATATGCTGATGATTTTGTGCTTCTTGGAAACAATTGGCCCAAAACGGAAAAAAATGAACAAATATTAGCGTTAGCTGTAAAGTATTCCTGTGCAATTTGTGAAGAAGTTATTGTAAAAATAGAGTTTAAGAATTGAAAACAGCTTAAGAAATGTAAATTTTTCAGTGCAATACATGCCAATTAAACTGAATTACTGGAGAGCATTAACATGATAAACAGTGCAAGAAAGTTGGTTGAAAACGGTTTATTTATAAAACATGGGAATCAAACAATTGAGTGACTGCAAGAATTAGCTAAATTTAAGAAGTTTTGATCGTGCTGTACAAAGGAATTATGTAGTTGAGGAAACTTGTGTATAAGGGTTATGAGAAGGGCAATATACTTTTTAGCACAATGCTAAGCTGGAAAGGTAGGTGATATTAGGAGAATGGTGTCTTTTCAAATGCGAATGGTTGGAATTATATAATGCAAAACACTACAAGATAGAGTTAAAAGTTGGTATGACAGAAAATGCATGGTGTGGAATCTGTAGAAAAATATTTTTAATGGTTTGAGCTCGTTTAAAGCATATGCTAAAAAAAAGCTCAAGTGATGGCTAATCCCTGGAAGCAGGTGAAACCCGATGTGTCCCTTACTTCAGAGCTACGTAGAATGGAAAAGATGGGATAATTTTTATGTCTAAATGGCGTTTTTTATACTCTTTACTTTTAGTTTCACGCTTAGATAAATCTATTTTGACCTTAATTTGTACAAGAAACTGCGCGACATTACGTTGTTCAAGTTAGTTATTTTGAGGCAAGTCCAACGTTTGTTTACCGTTTAGTTCGTGATGTTAATGTCTCTTGTTTGTACTGTGTGCACCAATCTTTTTACACTCTTTCAAGCCGAAGTACATCGGTAATTTGATAAAAGCGGCCGAACGACGAAACCGTGAAAGGCAACGTGTTGAAGAACGAAAAATTGAGAAAGAAAGAAAACAAGAAGGCGACCAATTTAGCGACAAACCTCAATTTGTTACTTCTGCTTATAAGAAACGCATGGAAGAACGAGAAAAGGAAGAAGAAGAAGAAAGAAGGATGGCTGCAATTGAAGGTGCTTTATGTTATGAACTATGTACTTCAATCATTGCTAAAATCGGATGCATATTTTGTAAAACGCACCAGCCGCAGGTTCCCCACCCCTGCTGTTAACTGTCGCCAAATTTCCACTAATTGCTAAAATTGCTCGTATTGTTTTATCATTTTGGTCATAAATTATAAAATAATCTAATTGTTAGAGCATATACTGTAAACTACTTAAGTTAGGTAAACATGTCATCCATCCAACGTTTCGTAATCAATATTTATGTTATATTTGGTTTATCAGCCTGGGCCTGACTGAACCGCTTCAACTTGTCTGCTTTAAAAGAAGACTTCTTTTTGTCCAATGTGGTCTGGGCGGGCGAGATACTTCTGAATTTAAACAAAAATCAGCCCATCTGCACCACTGCGTTGTTACACAAGTTTATATAAACATTGTATTTTACTATTGTTAGATGAATATTCAAATATATTTTTATTGTTAGCTTGTTGAAATATGTTCGCACTGAAAACGTAATTAACACTTGCTACAATGGCAGATGCGATGGACGTCCGTAAGCAAAAAGACTTAAGTGGATTTTATAAGCATTTGCTTCGACGACAAGTAGGAGAAGAATCCCTCCCCGAGGATAGGTTTGCTTGTTGTTGCATTTTAATTTTATTGTATACGAAACTGTTGATGGCTGCTAGCTTCTATATTCTTAGGCCATTCATGAAACTTCTTTTGAACTCAGTTCAGTTTTTTTATTTAGATTTTAGTTCAGTTAGATTTCATGATCAAAATACAACAGAATATTAAAAGATTTGTGAGTTGCTGAAAGACGGATCAGAAAAAGAAAAAGCAACAAAACGAGTTGACGTTGTGACTTGCTAATTAACAATGAAAAATGTGACCACATGTGTTATATAGAAGCAAGGTTGCTCCACCTCATAAGGTTGTGTGAAAAAAAAAAGCAGAAAGAGAAAAGAAAAAAGAAAAAAATAAAAGATTGAGGTTATTTATTAGATAAAACGCTGCTGTGAGAGCAGTGCATTGGTGGGACCATAGCAGAGTTTGGCTCGGGAAACATAATCAGTTTTTAAAATATGTAAAAGCTTAAACATATTCCACCAGCCCAACAGGCAAACAAGCCCACTGAAAGAAATCCTGTTGAGGATCAAAAGTCATATTTCTATCATATCTCTATCATAACTCACATCACATATCATATCAAAAACCTCAGTAAAAAATACGTGAAAACAAAACAAGTTAAACTTTTTTAAGAAAGAATATGAACGACTATAGACTAGTTTTTCAATTATTTTGAAAAATCAAAGAAAGCTGATAGGCCTGTAGTTAAGAGACATCTAAAAAAACAATTTTTTTAAACAGGGAATTAGAGTATGTTTAAAGCAAGAAAAATTTTTTCTTGAGATAAAATTGTTTAAATACAGGGGTGCCCATAAGTAACCCTTGTCATAATGATAAATTCATTTATTTATCACACAATTACATAATTACAATGACGAATTTACTTATTTATCTCACAATTACATAATTTTCAATCCATTTGAATTAACAGTTACAATAAAATCATTAATAATCACTGTATTACATTAAATGTTCGAAGTGTTCACCTTTACCGATTCATTTCAAGCACCTATCCTTTGTCACGTGGCAAATGTTTTGGCAGGGTTGCTTGTTCCTATTGATTTTCTAAATTTCTCTGATTTTGACTCAGTCATCTTACGTAGAACTGATGCGTCTTATATACGGGTCACTATTGAAAGGGAGGTTTTTAACATCCAAAAGAAGGTGCGGCTTATACACGGGGACGGCTATTACACGGGTATATACGGCACGCAGATAGCAAACCGAGTGAACAAAGTCTTCTAATATTGATTTATTGAAGTCAGCAGTAAAATTGCATTGTGCTGAACTTTTACATGTGCAATTATTGATGTAATCAATAATAATTAATTATAAATTATCAATTTTACTCTTTAGTGATATCAAGTGTAAGGTTACTCATGGGCACTCCTGTATATAGGTAAGAATGGATATTACATTTTAAGGTGGAATTTTTACTTTGGCAGCGTGGTCGAGTGCTAGAGCGCAGTGTAAACGACCTGGTCCCAGTTCAAAACCTACTTGCGATATTCTGTTGTGTCTTTGGAAAAGACACTTGATGATCTTGGCAAGCAGTTCTGAATTTCAGTCAGTTTTCTATAAAACTAAAAGACCAAAATAAAAAATTTTAATCGGACAGCAATATCTTGGCATCTCTCTGGAAGCAGGTCGGGGTAATTGCTTACCCTATGTTTAGCGCCTCCGTCGCTTTCCTGCGAATCAGGAAGATAAATATAGAGATAAAATAAAAAAATAAGTAGTTGTTTAAGTACAATTGAAGGTATACTATTCTACCCTGCACTCAGTTAAAGCTTTAAAGCACATATAATTTTGATTTCTTCAGGACATGTTGGATAAAAGGACATAGAAGAGGAATTCAAAAAAACCTAAGCAAACTTGATAATTAGCTGCAGAAACAAGGACCTTAGATGACAGTTTAGATGAAATAGTAGAAAAAGTCTGTGTTAAATTTGTTTGCTGTTTCTTTAGGTTCATGTATTGATTTTTCAGCTTTTGAAACATAATTGTTTTATTGATATTAGCTTTTATCCTTCCCAAAATTTCGTTAATGGTTTGCCAAGTTTTTTTTATATCATGTATTTTTTTAATTTGTTCTGAAAATATTCTTTTTTTTTCTTTCGCTTAATAAAATGAAAGCATTGATTTTTAATTTTTAGATACTTTGCTAATAAGTTATTTTTTTGAATATATATTTTGTGCAATCTGTTTTTTTGTGAAGTAAGCTCCAAAGCTTTTTGTCAAACAATTATTTGTTAGTCTTGTGGGGCGATTAATTAAAGGAAAAAAATTATTAAACATAGCATATGTTAAAATCTCAGTTCCATCCAGAGTCTTTTTGGTCAATAAGATCAATGTTTGTGCACTCATTATACCTGTATATACATTTTTGTTGTTTTAATTTATGACAAGTTGGAAGACAAAATTGATATGTTCAAAAAATGTATTTTAAGATTTTGTTATCTTACATTTTTAGATTCATTTTCATAATTTAATTCATAAGCAGCCAACCCTTTTTTTCATTGATTTCATTTTAGCTTAAATGTTTTTTAAATTCTCTATTTTTTTGTTTTTTGTAAAAGAATAAAATTCAAAGTTTTAACTTTGCAAGAGATTGCAAAGAAATTTTTTTTGGCTTTAAAACTATACAAAACCTACTCCATGTACCTTATTCAAATAGAATTGCTTTTACGATGACAGCAGCATTTCCGTCAAGTTTATTAAAACTAGTTTCTTGGTAGAACTGAATTACAACTTTCTGATATTTTTTAAAGATCAAAATCAAATCCGATGAACCACGGCGATGAAGATGACGCACCTGTTAATGAGGAGGAAGATCGTGATACAGATCTGTCGTTTTCATCGAGTTCCGACGATGAAGTGACTAACCCACGAATAAACGAACAGAGAGCGGTTTCTGACGTTAGTAACAGCAGCTCATCATCGTCTGATGATCGTGATCGGATGTCACATAAACATCACTCCACCAAAAATCCTACAGTTCGTGATCATAAGAACTACGATCGTAATCGCGATCATGATAGACAGGATCGAAAACTCGACGCCCGTCGTTATGACCGCGCTGATGATCACGATCGAGGTCGTGATAGACGTTATCGTGAAAGTAGTCATGGTCGCCGCGATGTTGATTCGGATTATTCAAAACAGGATGATAAGCGCGATGTTCGACACACGAAACGTGAAAGACACGATCGTGATCACGAATCCAAACACCGCCATGATAAAAAGCGCGAATACGATGATCGAACAGAGAAGCACGAGGGAAACAGACAATCGAAGCTTAGTCCTGATAGAAAACGCGCAAAAGACGTTAAGCAGCGAAGCGACGATGCCGCGCCAACAGCAGTGAAGCATGACCAAAATATCCGGCCGAGTAAGGATCATGAAGTTTCAAAACCCCCGGAAAACGAAAGTAAAGCATCCGATAAATTCAAGAAGCGAACTGACGCCACGAGCGCAATGACCGCGAGAGAACGATATTTAGCGCGGAAGAAAGCTGGTCAAGGAAAGCGAGCTCCGGTCGAATCCGACTCTGATTAAACGACGACGATTGCCTGTGCTACGAGGAGCAAGATGTATCCACGTCACGGCTGGAAGTGTAAACGCTTAGACGAACTTAGTCGAAGCAATTTTTTCACTGCGATATGGAATAAAACTGCACGGCTTCAAAGTTGCCACACCGCGGCTCTCAGCACATTGTTCCTGCTTGACTTAATGTTGAAGCACAGAATTGTTCGAAGATTATTATTGGAATAGCATTGTTGTATTTAAAATATTTTATATCCGTTTCTCCATTTGATTAAAAACGGATTTTTGCTTCATGATTCCTGGTTCGTTCCTTTCGTGCTTTCGATTGTATTTACAATTTTTTTATTTGCTTTGTTGTGCTGCTCTAGTAGTAGCAACTACACAAGTGAAGGATTGTTTTCGTGATGAACCACCTGAGGCAGGTTGAGAATTATTATTGGCAACGATCGTTTGCATGATTGTATTTGTCTGTCTTATCTAACCCTGTAGAATCACCAAAACTTCTAAAGAAATCAAATCAAGACTGTGAAGTTGGGTTAATAATATAAGATTGATGATTTTTATTCAAAGCCCAATAAATTCAACGATCCATCTCAGGTTCCTCTTCTTTACCTTCATCCGATCTCCCCAATTTCCCAAACAGTCGCACCCCCGTAGACTATGCAAACCAACTTTCCGGACATCTATAGTCCCACTTCTCTACCCAAACCCCAAAATCCTTTTGAAGTTCCGAAAAAAGCCATCTGAATGAAATTAGATCTGCTCATTGTAACCCCTTACACCCCACTTTTTGCTTACCTTTCTCTTCCCTAGAACTTTCCCCAGCTATCTCCCAACTTTCAAACTCAACCTCATCGGGTGCTGATCGAATCATCTGCCCGCTTTTAACCCACCTTCCTCAATCAGGTCTACAATTTCTCCTACATATCTTCAACTTATCTTGGTCGACTCACACCTTCCCATCAGCCTGGAAACAATCGATCATCATCCCCATTTTTAAATCCGGCAAACCCTCCGTATCATCTTCCTCCTATCGCCCCATCTCTCTCACTTCGTGCACTTCT
Organism: Diplosoma virens; assembly: GCA_963680785.1. Taxonomy (NCBI): domain Eukaryota; kingdom Metazoa; phylum Chordata; class Ascidiacea; order Aplousobranchia; family Didemnidae; genus Diplosoma; species Diplosoma virens. Next base: position 17,721,108 of record OY796894.1, on the reverse strand, counting down.
AAACTTTTTCAAAGAATAATAACTTGCGCAACATAAGAAAATATTTAAAAAGTGCATGAAAATATGATAGGCCAACTTTACACCACCAAAATATGCTATAAACAATTACCAATATCGGTTACATATTTGTTTATCTCGCTCTTCAATAAAATACAAGTTTTATCCGAGACAGCTTAAAGGCTAGTTTGGAGTTAGCTCTAGAGTGCATGATTTCTTTATGTCTGTTGCGCATAAAAGTCTGCAAGACCCCCTTATCGGCTTTTTGCGTTTCTGTGTGATTGTACTGTAATTCAATTGGAATAAAAACTTCATTCTTTTAATATCAAAGATAATAAATTTATCAATTTGGCTTCTTAGGGAACGATAGAAAAGGTCGAGTAACGGGACTAATTTTTAAAATGCTAAAAAAATATTTTTAACGTCAGCTTTGTGGTAGAAAAAAATTTGTTACGCTAATTTAACACTAATGTTTGGACATTACCAACTTTGTAGGCACTATTGTTGATTAGTTAGTCAAGTTATATATTTTTTATGCTTAAAGACGGATCACTAATTTTTGTTACAAGAAGAACAATTTGTTGAAAGAAAACTACTTATAGCCTACTGTATTTTAATGAAAGTTGTTAAATTCATCCCCCCAAAAAAATTATAAATTAGGAGGAAATTGATTAAAAACTCTACGAAAAACATTACAAAGGGTCACGTAGACTCCTTAATGCACTGGATTAAACATTTGCTTTTATTAGGTTTTTATTCATTGATCTTTTTTTCTTTCTAGGTCACGATCAAACTAATTAGTCGTACAGAGCAATCATAAATAATAAACAAAGACTTGTAAGGAAGCACAACAACGTCGGACGTTAAAATATACGGAAAGTAGTTAGAATAGTGCCGAAACCATGCAGTAGAAAACCTGACCGCTTCGTCAAAACTTAGGAAGCGTTCACATGTTAATGTAAGCAGGAGAATTTTAAATGGTTATTAGGGGAGAAGAGAGGCTACTGAGATGAAATTAATTAATTTTTTTAAATACTATTGATATTTTGGCCGAGGTGGTAAAATTGCTCAAAATGTCAAGAAAACTAAATTTCATATCGTAAACTCGGTGATAATTTTACAGAGGGGCATTTTTAAGAATAATTTTGCAAAAAAAATAATTAAACTGGTGATGTGGTAGCGGCACTTTTTGAATCACGCGGAAGCGACAAAAAATAAGGCGATTATTCAAAGTTAAACAGGCCTGATAAAAGAGATCGAATAGACCTGTTTTTAGTAATAGTAGTTTGTTTTTATTTGCATCCAAAAGAACAATTGATTAATAATAATTGAAAACAAAATAGAGCAAAGGTTGCAAATAGGGAGACGGCAACTAAGTGATAGCCTATACGTTATAACATGCACAAAAAAATTGTGCATGTTTTGAAAAAGTTTCTAAATCGATTGACTATTTCGTACAGAGCCCTGGCGGCCCATCTTGCCCCCAAAAAAATTCATTGAAAGAGATTGATGCTGAATCTAAAAATAATTTAGTACTGACTTTAAAAGACTCCAAAAAACTTTTTTAATCAAAATTAAATTGACCTATATCATAACTGATACTTCTAATATTTTGCCCCTTCTCGTAAACACGTCCAATAAAGCGTCAAACGAAATAGAGCAGCAGGACTGAGTGAAGCTGATAAACATATAAAATATGATTCCAAGATACACTCCAATTGTTCGGCCGGTCTCGAAGATTGTACTTAGCACTCAAGTATTAGTAAAAAAGTTGTTTTAACACCTAAGGTTCATTTTACGTAAAAATAGAGTCCTAAATACGGAGTAATTGAACAAGAGCCATTGCTTCTTAGAACAGGTAAATTTGTACAAAAGACTAATTTTGGTGTTATTTTATTGGATGTAAATTTCTTTAAAAATTTGCATGAGTCTATTGCAGCAATTAGCCTACAACAACATATTGCATGTAGTCAATATAACATTTACATTTTACAAAAAACATTTTTAATTTGTGAAATGAATTTGTTATGATTTCCCTTAGGCCTACACGTTAACAAAGATATAAAATTTGGGGTTATTATAAGGTAGTATTGCTATATTCTAAATCAAATAATTTACAAAAAGTCCTACATGTTCAGTCTGGTGCAAAAGTATAAGGCCAGCTAGATTTTTATCTTATCCTTAATGAATTTTTCAAATATTTTCAGAAATTATGTATTTATATATGCTAACAATAATCTGAAAGTTTCATCTTAATAGGCTTTCTATAAACTTTTTTAATTAATTTTTTTTATAAGTTTTTTTAAAAATTTGGTGCAAAAATATAAGGCCATCATTATCGAAAATAATAAAATTTGCATAATGAATAATAAATAAATTTAATTATTTATAAAACTTTTTTAAATCTTAATTTTTTTTCAGGTTTTAATATTAAAATATTAATTTATCATACCATTGGGTACTCATTTGTCAGAAATGGAAATAAGCCAGGTTATTGCTTTAAAAAAGAAAATTATGGTAGTAGAGTGATTGCTCAGAAAATTGGTTGATCAAAAACTGTTGTAAATAACTTTTTGTCCGATCCGGAAAAATATGGAAACAAATTCGAGCTGGAAGATCAAAAAATTGGATTAAAGAGATTGTAGAGCAATCAAAAGACAAGCTAGCAATGCAGTTAAATCATGTTTCAAGATCCAGCATACTTTTGATCTTGGTGTTTCACATTGGACTGTGTGGAGGGAGTCACAAAACCCTTCGGACTTCACTTATTGCAAGCTGTTGACTGCTGAAACATTAAGTGAACGACATGTTGCTAATCTGGGAAAATGGTGATTTCCCATTGCTTCTCATCTGCCATGCGAGCTTTCCCCCAATCCAATCGCTCAGCAACATGTCGTTTTCTTAAGGTGTTCGAGGCAAGGTCCCAGATCGTACAATTTTAGTGACGTAATACAAACGTTTATTTGTTCCATCGGCTTAAAGCTCGGGTCAAACAACTTGTTTTTTGTGCATTTTAACGTTAGCGCTTTTTAAATTGATTAAAATGACATTTTATCTAATTGAAGGACTTCGTAATTCACGCTCACGCCGTAGAGAAGTAAGAACTCTGAACAAATTGCACTTACCAAATTTGCTGCCTATACTTTGGTGTGTAAATGTTTAATTTGGCCAGTTATATTGTTGTACTAACTAGAAGTACTAACAATTTGAATAATATTCTAATCCAAATATGTATATTTTTTTATAAAACGTTTTTGTGATCTACGACGGAACTTGCAGTTAATTATATAACTTTCAAAAAGGCTTGTGAAAGTTGGCTGTGCAAGTAGCGTAATTAAACAGTAAGAATACGAAAAAATTTTTATTGAAAATAAAAAGGCAATCACAATGAAGGAGGTTTGTTAAATAAAGTCGACATATCCGGAAGATTTTGTTCGTTTTGTGTCGGAGTTTGCGCAGTGAAAGGAGGAATTTGTGGCCGATTCCAGCTTCTGGGACATGGAATAAATGGAGGAATTGCTCTCGGACATCCTACTAAAATAAACACGTTATTGTTCAAGTTGTCTAAGAATCATTCTTTCAAAAACTTTTGAAGTGCATGAAGTAAAGAGATAGGGCAGGAGGAAGAGCAGGTTTTCTGCTATGACACAGCTTTAGTCTTAAAAACCACAGTGGGGGTGAATTTGGAAACTAATAAACTCGCACTTTTATATAACACTTCCTATTTGTATAATATTGTATAACACTATATTTATCCTCCCGGCTCGCAGGAAAGCAACCGAAACGCTATACATAGAGTAAGCAATTACCCCGATCTGCTTCCGGAGATGCCAAGATATTGTTGTCCGGTTGAAATTTAATGGAGATTTGACCTTTAATTTATAACTGCTTGCCAAGACCACCATGCAGGGGAAAGTGTCGTAAAGTGTCTTTCCCAAGGACGCAACAGAATGGCGCGAGTAGGTTTTGAACCGAGACCGTGTCGATCACAATCACGGCGCTCTAACCACTCGACCACGGTGCCGACAACGGGTTCTTCAAGACTATCGGTGTAATGTTGCGTTGGTGATGTGCTAGGCGATTTTTTCAAAAGGCGATTAGTGTTGTGTCGAGTATAGTCCGAATAGAACTGTTTAAATTTTATGGTTGTGCGCAGTTAATTTTGAATTGCTTCTGCACTGTGCCAGCGTTGTTCACATGTGATAGATGTGACATTGCAGACTTTAATACTATACTGAAGCTGAGATATTGCAAAATAATGGTAGCGTGATTTCGTTTGGGGTTCTTTATAATTTTAATCGGAGACGTTAGTGTGATCTGAATTTGCATTGAGGTGATGTAGAGAAAGTGCTTGCATTTGTGTCAGTTGTTCGAGTAGCATGAAGCCCGAGATTGCTAACCATAGGAAGAAGGATTTCGTTTTTAAGGTTACAGAAGTTTTGCTAAACGAATATTTCTTACCTGGATATTGGTTTTGAAACGGAGAAAAGTTGCGCAAAGGACTGACATGCGGTGCCATTACAACTGGCTGCTGATACCGGGCCATTGCAAAGTTGCTGTCTGAGGAAAGAATGCAACAACAAGTAAGAGATTATATAATAGTGGTGGGCAAACTACGGCCCCCCAGCCATTTCATCTGGCCAACCAAGCATTCAATGTAAACGGTCTGAGGAGAGAATGCAACAAGTAAGAGATTATAAAACAGTGATGAGCAAATACGTCCCCAAGCCATTTTATCTAGTCCAAGAAGCATTCAATGTAAACGTTGTATTAATTCAATGATTTTTTGATTTTTTTGGTCCTCATCTTTAAAGAATGGTGCAACATATGAATGTGACGAGTTTTTGCTGGTCTTCGAGTAAGCTTCAGGCCCGAATTCACGTAAATACTACTGCCGCTTTTAATCAAAACTAAATTCTAAATCCGGCCCTAGAGCTAAGCAGTTTTCCCGTCCCTGTCATAAACAACGAAGAATATCAACTTACTGCCCCGGCGTGAAGGAAGATTTTCAAACGCATTCACCCAGCCACTTTGCATGTTGTTCGGTTCAGGATTGGCGTACCTTGAAAAACAAACTATAAATATTAACAAGCTCAACAATGTCGAAAAAATTTAATGAGGATGAAAGCATTTCTAATTTACATTTACGGCAACAAAGCAAAATCTTCCTTTAACTTTTCGTTAACTTGAAAAGTTCGTTCAATAAACATTAGATTCATTTCAAAAATTCATTCAATAAATATAGAAATTCGGCAGGAAAATATCAATAACAAAAAATTTAATGACGAGAATTTAAAAGATTTATTAGTCACGACACCGTGGAACAAAAGTTATTTAATTTTTTGAGGCGCCTCTTTGACAACCTAAACAAAAACAAATTCTCTTCTTGCAAACCACAGCGTGGCAGGTCTTATTCATACCGGCTAGTGACTAGTTGGTAAAAACGATTAAGTAGTGAAGTTTACTAAAGTTCAAATGTGCAATTTTTGTTGCATACTATCTGACGTATTTTTATTTTTCTTAAGTACCTTCATCCAATTTAGTGTCCACCAATACTATAAAAACTTGAATTAAAAATAAACAGTTTCCAAATCAACCTAGTCAAGTATGATTGCCGTTGTAATTTACAGATACATTGTAATTCGCTTTTCCGATAACTATTAGCTTGGAAAATATACTTACAAACTATCGCTGTTTTCAGTAAAGATTATCTTGACACAATAAAGTTAACAAAATTTTACAGTGAAATCGCCAAGCAAAAAAACTTGTTTCGCTCACCTAACACTGCAATTTGTCCATGCACCACGGCCTCTTCCGCGCCATCTACCGGACTGATGAGTTTGTTGATGACGGTCAGCTGCAATTTACAACTTTGAAATGGCTTTGCTTTTAATAAGATTACTGCAACTTTCAAACATCTACGTTTAACGCTCAGTGTCCGCTACAATCTGATTGGCGAGTCTTAATAATTACTGTATAATGTTGCTTTCAAGCTTAAAAACAGCATTATAGCTTAGTTTCCACTACGAGCGTGGAATGGAGTATTCTTTGTTTCTTTTATTGTTTTTGCTTCGCTTAGCGCTCGCTTAGATTTTAAGCGCGGAAAGATCAATACAACAAACAAAAAATACTCCCTCCAACGCTCGTAGTGGAAACGAGCTCTTATAGACACTGTCTAAAGCAGGGACTCAGCAAGTTCCACCTTCAGACAGACAGTGGTTCTCAGTTTCTCCAAAACTATTTTTCGGCATCCGAATTGTATTGAAGACTTTTTGTTTTAGTCACAATGTCGGTCATTGTAGCTCGAACCGCTTTCACACAATAAAGAATGCTGATTAAATAATTTATTGCGTTGATTTCCACAGCGACTTCGTATCTCATTCCATCGAATCATAACTATGCTTCAAAACTCAATGGGGTCGAAACATTGTTTGAAGCTAACACGTAGCTAAACCATTCAATTAAATAATTTCAAAGCAAACGTAAAAGGAAACTCTACCTGAATTATCAGTTGAGTCTTCATCATCCGACTTTTTTCCGCAAGGATCAGGTCGCTTGCGGGATCGCTTCTTCTTCGCTAACCGCTCCTGTTCATCATCGGAGTAATCCAACATATTTTCTGGAGGCTCATCGTCGTTTTTCCAAGACGCATCTGATCCTTTAATTCTAATCAAAATTTAAATTTCATAATCGAGGAAACTACAGAAAATGTACAATTAAAAGGTAATAGCGTCGTTTTATCTTTCATTTAAACTACAAAAATTATAAATCTCTCCAACGCTTATAAATACAAAAATTATAAATCTTATAAATCCTCCAATGATTTACATAACCGTTCCTGCACTGCACATTTTTTGTCATTTTTTGTCTTTTTAAATAATAATATTTAGTTTGAATTAGGTAACGCGGCCGTGCTTCTTATTTTTTCTCTTTCTCAACTCTCTCTATACTTTTTGCATGTTTAACGTTCGTCGTTGTGTCGCGTTTCCTTTTCATGCTTCATAGTACTGTACATTGCATAATGTTACTAAGCATGAATAAAATATCATCATCATCATCATCATCATAAAGCGACATATGTTTTTACAATTTCAACAGACATGTCGTTTAGAGAAAAAGAAATATCGATTTATAGTCTTCTTTTTTCATCGTTTGCTTAACTCTGAGATACATAAGTCTAATCAGCCGCACATTACAATCTTCCAATACCTTTTTGTATCTACTTTTGGTAATAAAACTTGTATGTCCACTTGTTAAACCAATATTATTTAGTTTTAATTGAATTTGGAAAATTTTCCATTCAAATCCTTAAGTCAGTCATTATGAATTGCCATCTTAGTAAACTAAACTCGTAGCGTAGATTTTTCGTCTACACTACAATTGCCTCGCTGAGTTCCCCAAGCGAAAAGGTCAATAATGTTAGGGTACGTCGTCGTCATCGTTTGAAGGGTATCCACTCCAGATCAGACACAAGCAGGACTGAGGCCGAGGGTTTATCCTTTTACGACCCCAGACTGCTGCACTGCCTGAATCAGATGCTGGCAGTGGTGTTATTAAGCCAGCATCGAGTTTCGTCATCCAAAACCGTCAGACCTCGTGCTCCATGTGGTGCCCGATGTATAGGGCACACTGTTAGTACATGGTCTGCGGTTTGCTCAGAGGCGCCACACTCGCAATTTGGTGAAGGAGCGAGACCCCATTTGTGCATGGACGAATGGAATCGCCCAACACCAGTCCGCAGGCGGTTGAGCTTAATCCAAGCTGCTCGGGGTAAGCCCATCCCAACAGGCCTGGCACCGGTCCGGGGCACAAAAGCACGGAGCCTGGAAGCATTTTCACAGTACTCCGCGTTCCATTTGTGATTTGTCCATTCAGAAGCCCGGATGCCAAGTCTGGAAGGTTGTCCAAAAGATTCCGCGCAGCTGGCACAAATGGGCATATTAGGGGAGTATTTAAGTAACAGTATAGCCGCGCGAAAGGAGAGCTTACCGTAGGACTAATTTAGCAGTATACTCGATTACTCGTAGTTGTCCTGTAACCAAATCGTTTTAATATCTAAAGTTTATATTGTTTAAAATAATTTAGTGATTACTTATTCCGGTGCTCGCCTATTCAATAGAAACTTCAATTATTTAAGGCCTTTAATAACTATAGTTCATTTTGTTAAAAAAAAAAGGATTTCACTGTTTAATCGCTGTTCGACAAATTGCCATATAGATAAACCTACTGATTGACACGACATGGATAGAAAAACAATAAAAACAATTAATTTTAAAATTCATTCATTTGCAGAGCGGTTAAAATATGAAATCGATACTTTTGTAATTAAGATACTTTTCGGCCTGTGATTCGAAATGCAGAACTCAAATCCTTTAATTTTTTGCATTCGTTTGTCTTCCACGGCGTGTACAGAAGGGTGAAAAGGAGCTTATCCAGGACTTGATTAGTAGCGCAAAAAAAAGGTTTTCTCGCTATTTTTGTTTCTGTAAAATCAGGCCCAAATAGCTCGTAATTGCCAACTCTCTGCCATAGGAGTTGTTCGGTCACGTCATGAAAAAAATGGTCTTAACCACTGCTCATCACATCTAAAGACATCCGAAATGAATCCATTACCAAAACTTTATAGTATCATTTAGATCTAATTCGACATGATCTTCTAAAAAAATTCTTTTTGCATTAAATACATTAGTAAAGTGAGGGCGATGTGCGTGGTAAACTTGGTCGACAAGAGGAATGGACATGTTAGGATTGAAGAAAGCAACAGATAAGCTGGCAAGGTCGAATGGTATGAGGTGGTATGGTCATGTTAAAGACGACCTGAGGAAGATGTTTTGATGAAGGCAATGGCACATGAAGTGGATGGAAAACATAAAGAGGGTCGACCGAGGATGAAGTGAAGAGAACAAGTCGAAGGAAACACGAGAAGGATTGGTTAAAAGAAAGAAAATGCAGCAGATCGATGCAAGTGCAGAAAAGGTGTAAAAAGAGTTGCAGAAATAGTGGGACGCCTTCGGCCACCTCCAGTCACTGGGGATTAAACTGGATTAAAACTGGATTGATGATGATGATGATAGTCGATCGTTTTCACTGTGTTTCTAATAATAAAGCAAAAGATTTATTTGCAAATAAAAGCTTACTTTTGGAGCTCGGTGGCGAAAACATATTTCGTGAGCGACTCCACTTGAGGCGCAAAATAAACTCTCTGATTAACGGCCAAGTTTTCCGGGGTTTTCCCGTCTTTAAAGCAGATTACGTAATATGGAGAATTGACTGGTCCAAAAGTTTCATAGATCTGCCAAAAGTATTAGTTAGAAAGCTTTTAAGGAACCTAAAAAATAGTGACCTTTTTTTAGACTGTTACCAACAGTCAAAATGTGCAGGTCATTAAACTTTGACCTAAATTGTTGTGAGCATTACTATGAAGTTCGGGTTGCGAGAACTCGACGCCGTACAGAATTTAGTCTCTAAACTCTTCCGCGCCAGACCGTCGACTATTTAGGCCAGTGGTCCCCAAACTTTTCGAGCAAGGGGCCGTGTAAAGATTTTTTTGGACTTCCTCGGGTCAAAGCAAGAAACTAAAAAAAAAACAAAGGTTTTCACTTCAATTCGATCTCTGATTTCACTATTTTTCTCCCGTGATCTCTAAAAAAAAAAAAAAAAAAAGGATTCGATCTCAGATTTCACTATTTTTCTCCCAAAATTTTGGTTTGTTCTCTAAGGACATAAAAAAATAAAAAACTGAAACTGGGTATTCCCGACATAATTCTATGTACCTGTGGCTCAAAGTGGGTGGCATATATTTTTTAAAAGAGCTCCGCGGGCCGGATAAAGTCTTAGTGGACCGGATTCGGCCCGCGGGCCGTAGTTTGGGGACCACTGATTTAGGCCAATACAAAATTCGCTTGTTTGCTTTAACACTTTGGCTGCCAAGCCACCTATTTTATTAAAAGGCTTCTTCCAGGTCCATTTACTATCGAAAATACTCGGGAAATCCCCGCATCAAAACGAAGACACACGTGACACAAACGGTGTTGTGCCACTTTCAGTTATGAAACAAAATCTGACACACATATATTTATGCCATGGCACCCAAAATGTTCGGTTGGTTTGAAAAATTGATCAATGACCGAAAAAAAGCAAGTTCCATGACTGAATTTTCAGTTCACGTGGGACAAAACTTCAGCTTTCAACACGATAATAATAGCAGCTTTGCTTTAGTTGAAAAAGTTTAATTTTTTTCTTATCCTCTTAAAATTAAAATTTTACAAAAACGCATGAATTACTTCACCTGTAAATATTAGCTCGTAAAATAAGACGGAAAAACTTAATTTAAAACAAATGATGAATGCAACATCGATTTTGACCAAAGTATAATTATAGACAATAACGCAAAAAAACTTCCGTATTATTTGTGGTGGTACGTACATGTTACTTATTATTTGTTATCAAAATTTGTTTACATTATAAAACCTTTTTCAACATTAACCAAACAGGTTTAGATCTTCACACCACAAAAAGAATAGATGAAAATCCGTTTATTACTCTTTGGATTACTCTTCTAACATCAACAAAACTTTTTCAAAAATTATCTATCATTATATTAAACGTTTGAATTAAAAGGAGCTAAATTTTACTTGCCTCTCCTAAAACAGATTTGTCTTCTAGAAAAAGAATACTGTCCAAGTTCAATGCTACTTTATAAGGAAGCGCTTTAATTACCACTGAAAAATATATTATAAAATGAAACATTAACTAATCAAAAAAACAATAACATTAGCGCTTTTAAATAACTTAAAAGATATCGCACAATAATTCAAGGCTTGTCTGCGAAAAATCCTGAATTGCATTTTGTCCTAATGGTTTTATTTTGTCTCTATATTTATCCTCTTGACTCGCAGGAAAGCGTCAATACACAGGGCAAGTTACCACAACCTGCTTCCGGAGATGACAAAGTACTGCTGTCCAGTTGAAATTTCTTATTGAGTTTTTTAGTTTTATTGGGATATGACTGAAATTTAAAACTGCTTGCCAAAACCGCCAAGCAGGGGAAAGTGCCATAAAGTGTCTTTCCTATGGAAAATCAGAATGACGCAAGTAGGTTTTAAACCGATGATGGTGTTAACCACCATCACGGCGCTCTTAACCACTCGATCACGCTGCCGACACGTAAATAACTCAAGGTGATAACTTCGAAAGTTTGGAATTGATGTTATATGTTTTATACAATTATAAAAAAAATATTTTTGGAAAACTTAGTAATTAAAAAATCGCTAGAAGTACGTTTAATTTAAACGCTGTTGTACACTAAAAAATAAAACGAAGAAACATCTTGTGCCCACATTAAACATCACCAACATACTTTCTAATTATTGACTTACCAACACTGTTTTCTATCAAGCTGCTGATGTTTCCGATATGCTCCAATTCTGCGTTATCTGGCAACACCGGCAAAATTTCGTTCACCATTGGTTTGCTCTAAAAGTAAGAACGAGACTAAATATCACGTTTTTCTTTTTATGGCCATTAAAAGTTGAAGCACTATTGAATCAATTGAATATGTAGAGATGGGAAATAGAAAAGCGTAAAATTAGCGCTCGGAATCAAGTAGTACGAAAAATTGGACATTAACAAAACTGAGTGGTTCTGCTGCTGCAGTGAATCGAACACAACCTCTTAATTTGAACAACATCCGCGGTCACAAGAACTATATAAAGCTCGACATTCGAAGCGAAGCCTAAACTACAAGGAAAACAAGTGAAGATACAATTCGAATTATAACAAAAAAAAGAAATTTAGCAAGAATTTTATAGTTGGTTTTTCTTGGGATAAACCTTTAAAACGTTTTTTATTTCATCCAGAGACTCTTTCTATTTGAATAAGTTTATATTTTGTTCGCATGTTTACATTGTTTAATTTCATCGGTAATACAGGGTGATCAAACCAAGTGTAGACAGATTTTGAAGGTGGCTCTAGAAACCCTGGGGATGAGGAGTGCGGGTCCCATTACACTTTCAGGTGGCTTATTGTGTTGACTAATTAATGGATTGCTTTTTCAGAAATATTTATAAATATTGGTGTTGCTATGGGAACTGTAACTGAGACTGTTCGGGAGTTGTCTGAGTCAGGGCGGACCCCTGGCAAAGTGTCCACACTGTTAAGCGATTGTGTGGGCAGATCTGATGTTTCTAAGGCTCTGAAACGTTTAAAAGAGACGGGTTTAGCCCTCCCAAAGGTGGGGAGCACTCCAGGTCGCAGGGTCAGGGGCACCAAAACTCATTGAAAACCCCGGGGAGAAAGTCGGGAGGAAAGCGTGGGAAAATTGGCTTCGGCCGCTGGTGTGAGCTATGGAGCAATGCAAAATGTGCTCAGGGTTGATCTGAGCATGTTCCTTTGCGGAAAAACTGAAGCTCAGTTGCTGTCGCGGGTTGCAAGAGCCAAGGGACTGCAGAGGGCCAGGCTTCTTTTGGAAGGGTTTGGAGATGGCACACAGCCTCCAGTTCTGTGGACTGATGAGAGGTTGTTTACTGTCCGGGCCGTGCACAGTCATCAGGGTGGCCGGGTTTATGCAGTAAATGAACAGGGGTCCCGTTGAACGGCAGGCTCGCGTTCTGAAGACAGAGGCCGGCTTCTGTCGTGGTCTGGGCTGCGGTGGCTTCGGCTGGAAAGAGGGCCTCCTCTTTTTCATTGAGGAGGGGTTGGGAGTAAGTCAGCGCATGTGTCTGGAGCTGTTGCAGGAAGGGTTGGTGCCCTGAGTGAAGGCGGCGTTCGAGGAAGGCGCAATTACCCTCCAGCAGGACGGAGCCACATGGCTAATCTTGTCCAAGAATGGTGTAAAAGGAATATGGCGGGGTTTTGGCCGAAGGAATTGTAGCCTCCTTCCTCTCTAGATTCAAACCCTTTGGACTTCGCCATTTGGAGTATTCTCGAGAGTAAAACCTGCTCTTCCGATCACCGGGGTGTCAAAGCTCTGGGGCGTGGATTGGGGACTTGTTGGGATGGGATTTCGGGAGAAACCGTGCGTGCCTCGTGCAGTCGGGTTCCTGGCGGATTGAGACGTATTGTGGGGGTGGGGGAGGGTGTATCAAAAAATAACTGTTGATTTTATTTCCTTGGTCCATTTTTATGTTTTCTTCAAAATTGCTTTTCATTTTTCTTCTTTTAATGTATTTCTATTTTATTAAACATTTGTTTACACTTGATTTGATCACCCTGTATAAGGTTAAATTTTTAATATCGGGTTATAAACCGTAATTAGATACTGTTTCGGTCCACACTGTTTCGGCAAAAAGACAATACTGTTTACTTTTAAAAATAACTAATCTTTTTTGTCTATGGCCGTATTACCTAATGCTGCTTTCTGAAATAAATGAAGTCATCATTTTAGGTAAGCAGCTCGACTTCATTTAAGAATTTATCGTCAAAGGAAGGAATAATTAGAGTAAAGTGTATAGTATGCTGAACTGATAATGTTAATACAGATGAAATCGGTTAATCGCATATTTAATTTGCCAGACATTTTTATGCGATTATCCGATATATGCGTTTAACCGATTTATGTGATTACGCTTCGACCACGTTGTAGATTGCCTATTTGGTTTGCAATGTTTCTACGCGATTAAGATATTGTACAAACACCGGCAAGAAAATACGCAATTTTAATGTTTGTTTATACTCAACTTTATATACTTAAATCTTCAACTCAACTCAACTTTGTTTTCCCGATTTTCTCCCGAAAAAAAAAAATGAATAAATAAAAGGCCTTCACCTCGATTTTGTCTCCGATTTCGCTATTTTTTTCCCGAAATCATAGTGATCTCTAAAAAAAAAAAAGGTCTTCACCTTGACTCGAATTTGTATTTCCTACTTTTCATCCCAACTTCATATTAATCCCAACAAAAAATTGCCGTTTCGTAAGACGGTCTATCGTTTTTGGTTTTTTGATAGGCATTGCAAAAGGGGATGGCATGCCATCCAAACATCCCCCTTAGTTGCGCCCCTGTTTCATGACACACCCTGAAGATTATCGCACTTTTTTGTTTTTCTTCTTTTGTTTTGTATTTTGCCGCAATTGCGCTTCTTTCGTTTTGTATTTCGCAGCAAATAGCAGCCACCCTGACAGATTAAGTTACCGCTGTTTACTTTTTCGATCCCATGGTAGATTGCATTGTTGTTTCACAAATGTTTTCTCCCCGGGAAATAATGCGATGAAGTGAATGAAGATAGCAACTGTGACAAAAACCTTATGCGATAATCCGATCTATTCTTTTAAGCGATATGCGATTAACCGATGTTTTTACTTAATGAGAGATGAGATTTGGTTCGGGATTTTAGATTTGCATGCGATAAAACGATATATGCGTTTAAGCGGTATGCAATTAACCGATTTTGTCTGTAATTGTAAATGTACTGTGCAAATTAGAGATTTCTCCCATCTAAAAAAATGCATTCGCTAAATTAGTAAAATGTAAGGTTTAAAGGTGCAACATTGCTACTCTACGATGAAATGATTGTGAATCATTAGAGGTTACAGCACTGTCATCGTGATCAACATAGTCTCGGCTTACAACCTACTTGCACCATACTGTTGTATCTTTGGGAAAGACACTTTGTGGCATTGTTTTAGCTTGGTGGTCTTGGCAAGCAGTTCTAAATTTCAATCGTATCTCTAGAAAAACTATAAAACATAAAAAAATTCAACAGGACAGCAATATCTTGACATCTCTGGAAGCAGGTCAGAATAATTGCTTATCCTGGGTATCCTCCATTGCTTTCCTGCAAATCAGGAGGATAAATAAATAGAGAAAAAGAAAATAGCAGGTAAACAGTAGAGTACTTACTTCCAATAAAATATTTTTTGCAGACATTACTCGACTAATTTTATGCTTAGTCATAGTTGAACAATCATCCTGCTCTTTGTTGTCAATTACTGATTTTGAACTTAAAATCATAGAATTTTCTGAGCTGTAAAAATACAAAATGCCTATTACGGAATTACTAACATTGAGGCTCACACAAATACACAATATTAAAATACATTTCAAAAGCTTATTATGAATCCGACAGAAAAAAAATTAAATTAACTGGAATACTTACACAAAAATCATTGCATTAATAAAATTATTAAGGGTCAATAAATACAGTACTTAATTGAAAGTTAGAGGAAGAAAAGCAATGAAGTGCATCTATTAGCTACTTTATGTACAATATGAATTCCATCTTGAAGAAGTTAAACCCAATGATTGGTTCAAAGTTAATATTGCTGTTAACAAAATTTAGACTTACAATGATATCGAGCACATATTCATTTGAACAATTGAAATTATTATAAGATTGTGTCACCAATGTATTCTTCAATAAATATTTCAGCAAAAACCAAAGCCACTGAGAAATTTTTGTGATTTTCTTGTGCTATCAATTTCTGGAGTAAAGATGAATAATCAGGTCTCTTAAAGTCACCATAAGTGATATTTATTCATGAAACTAACCCAGATGCTCCTGCAATTACTATCGCTTCTTGTAAGAGCTTTTTTCTCTTGATTTCTTCTTTATTCCACCCTAGTACTCAAAAGGGGATTCTGGTTAGTTTCACCAAAAATCTCTTACAGTGACTTCTTGAAGAGACCCAAATAATCTTTAACCAAGAAAAGCTTTGAATATTATTCTTTAAACAACATACAAACATGTATCGGTACTTGGTATTCATGACAAAGGGAATAAACATGAAATGAACTGTGGATGTCCCGAGCAACTCTCATTGAATGAAATAGAAAACAAGCAAGAAACAAGGTTCATATAAATACCACACCATAAGGAATGTGTTAAGCAATAAAAGTAAGGATTTTTAATTAAAAACTGATAAAATATCAAACCTTTCTGAAGTTATATCAGAATCACTTGAACTGTCATCAACACTTGACGTTTCATCAGAAGATTTATTTTCTTGAAGTTTTTTTGACAACTGTGTAGAAACAACAGCTCCAATCATAGTAGGCACAAATGTCGTGTCCCAAGTTGCTATAAAATGCAAAACATTTTTCACAAATACTAAATACAAAAAATTAAATCTTAACATTAAAATTTCTTGAAAATATAAAAAATAATTTCAGTTTCTAGCATAATATACAAATTGAATGCTAATCTTAACATAACAGTAAACACAAAGATGTTTGAAACACCTACCTGTAGAAGATTTCACAATTTCATTAGCAGATTGTTCTAATAACTCTATATTTTCATGCTGCATTGCATCATTTGAGGAAATAATTGAAATTTTTTCGTTATTTATTTCAACAAGAGATTCTTGAAAGCTTGTAGGTCCACTTTCCACATAAAGCAAAGCATGTCTTTCAGTTTCAATTTTATTAGTCAATAAATCTTTTTCTTCTTCATTCTTCCCATAAATTGAAGATAAACTTTGACCTTTTTCTACTGCATCTACTGTTTTTTCAAACCATTCTAAAATTAAATTTCCATCTATAATCTTGTTGTCTACATCATTTTCATTCCTTTTCTTTGTTGTGAAATCATTCTTACTTGATAAATCAGAAACAGCTTTAACAAGTTCACTGACCAATTCATTTATAACATTAGAATCAGACATACTGCACCTAAAATGAAAGGTTACTTGTCACAAATTGTAATAAATTAAAGGTTACTTGTAACAAAAATATATTGACAGAGAAAACTAACCAAATTAATATTTATCATATTGAAGATAATTTTATCTTTTAAAAATTAATAACTATTTAAGCAAAACCATCAAAAAACATTTGCAAAAGCTTAAAAACTAATACTTGTCACCTAATTATCTATGTTTTATGTTATGTTCACAATTTTAAAATTAGAAGAAACTTTATACAGAATTTATAGCACCGGTTGCTAGACTGACGGCAATGTTCAACTTTTTGCGCTGCCAAATTTGAAACAACACAGCAATGATCAAAAAACTTCACGCTCTGCCAACTAACAGGCAAAACAGTACGTTGCACGACTATGCAAGATGTATAAAAAAATAAAAACTTCTGAGAACAAAAAATAAATCATGCCAGCTGGAGCTTCCATAACTTACGTGCGAGAGCGAGAGGCGGAGCGGTCAAGCATGCGGCTTTCGCTGAATTTGAAATACCGCTTGCAAATGCGCAAAAACCACTTGCTGGCAGCGTGGTCGAGTGGTAAGTGTGCCGTGATTGTCTCGGTTGAAACTACTCGCGCCATTCTGTTGTCTCCTTGGGAAATACACTTATGGTATTTTCCCTTGCATGGTGGTTTTAAACAGTATTCAGTCATATTTCTCTAAAAATTTCAACCGAAGAACAATATTTTGGCAATATTGTGAAACCTACTTTAAGTTACGCGTAGAACTCAGTTTTATTTAGTAGTATATGTTGGCAATATTTTATTCTGTTACGTCATAAATTATCTAAATTTAAATTTTCAAATTTACAATTAATTATTTAGTTTTATAAGTTGATAATGGAATGAGTTATAATTCCGAAACGTTCTTAATAAACTATGTTTCAACATATATTGGCTATAGTTTTTATTCTGAAATTAGTTAAGCTTTCCAAATTTTATGCTCTTAAATTAAAATTATTGATGAAGTGTGACATTTAATAATAATAAGTTTATTGAGCTTTTAATGAAAATATTTTACAATAAAATGTAGCAATGCGTGGTCCCCTCGTGCTGGGCCCCCGGTGCGTTGCCCGGCTATACCAGCGATAGTTACGGCCCTGTGCGCCTCCCTTGAGCGATGTTTCCCTGCTTCATGCTCCCTACTCTTATAAATAAATACAGAAGAAGTGTTACAATTACATTTTATTTATTAATCGCGAATAAGTGAGACACTTGACATTTTTCCTAGCAAATAGCTTTGTGATGCGTGATTTAATCCCAGGCAGCGTAAGTCTCCTTCAACGTTCAGCGTGTTTCTGGACAACCAGTCGAAATGTGACTTCACAAAGATAAGTCGAACCAAACATAACTAGAACACGAAGGACTTGGGTTAAAATAAGAGGGTAAGTAGGAAGGTATTTCACACGAAACGCTCAAAATCCAGCTCTTTGAAGTTGTTCTTGGCTGTTAAGTTAAGAAATTTTTTGTGCTTTGTCAAAAATGTCGCTTACTTTGCACTGAAATGGGTTTCCGATAAACTTCCAGGTTTCTTGTTTCTCATCTATTGATTAAATTTTTCTTTTAAGTCAGATAGGTGAGTTTTTATTGTGCTTTAATTCAGACTTACGGTTAGCGTTTGGAAGAGCAAAATCCAGTTAAAAAAAAAAACTTACTGGATTCCCTTGTTCAATTCCATTTTTTGCTGAGGTCAAGTTTTCACAAGAAAGACCGGATAATATCATGATGCATATTGATGTTTTTACCTAGAAGTCGGAGGTTGAGAGCTTGCAACACTTGAAATATGTCTGTTCTCAAGATAAGCTAGTGTTTGTTGAAACCTTAGATCAAAACTTTTTTCTTCTTGGAATCGAGAAATATTGCAACTTCTTTTAATTCATAAAGCCGTTTTAGCATAATACCCCATAGACAACCATCAAACATTCGTGTAGGGGTAGGGGAAGGTGGGGCAATATGGCACCATGAGGCAAAACGGAACACTTAAATAAATTCGTAAAAAAGAAATACAGCTACCTATTGACTATGATTACATAATCAGCCATTGAACCATGTTATTCCAGCCATTTTGTTTGAATGTCGAACTTGTACCGACGAACTGAAAACGATCAGAAGAATTTTGACCTACTTGATCTAAAAAGAGCATATTTTAATAAGTGAGTATATAGTTTGCTTTATGGTTATGAAGTTAAAATATTGGACTTCGTTTTAACATGTCATACGATGACATGTTAAAACTAGGCAATGGGGCAAAATGGTCAGCTATGAGTGGGGCAAAACAGACCAAAGTTTTATTTTGCCCCACTCAAACTGCTGTTTAGTATGAAGGCTCATTATCAATATTTCTCTTCATGAACTGCATCAAAATAGTATAACAACTTTTATTTATAAAAATTAATGTTTTTTTTACTGATATAGCTTTTCTATAATCTATCAATAAGGTAGGCTAATCCTATAATAGTCTATCAATATTAGCAGGCCTTGTCAAAGGGTAAATTTGTTAATTGCATGTCTAAATTCAAACTGGTTTTCATTCAGCTATACCAATAAGAATATTGGCTTTCAGCTATACGAATAAGAAACTTCAAATTAGTTAAATTCTGTTATTAGTATCCATATTTGAATTTATTTTTTATTTATTAATTCAACCTTTTTACAATTTTAATAGTTGTATGAAAATTGCTGTTGGCTACCATGGTTCGAAATTACAAGCGCAAAACAAATCAACAGTCATGGAGTAAAGACTCAATGAAAAAAGCATTACATGCACTGGAAAATGGAACCTCTTTAAGAGCAGCATCAAAAGAATTTCGGATACCGAAAACAACTCTTCGAAGAAAATTTAAAGACCAAAACAAACATGCCAAAAACCATACAAAAATTCTTGGTAACTACAAGGTAAACTTGATTTAAAATTTTTAATAAACCTTTCAACCTTTTAAGAAAAATTATAATTTGGTTTATAAATATAGCTTATTAAATAACATTAAAAAGGTATTGTTGTATCTTTGCACGAATACACAGGTTTATTAAAAAACAATAATAAATATTCACAAAAAAGTACTTAGCCAAAAACAACCGTAATGAAATAGAATGCTTTTAGTTCGTTTGCTGTAGTAGTTTGATAACTCTGAACTGACTGATGAACCGAAATAGATGCGCAAATTTAACTGGTTACAACTATGCTTGGAGATACGCGTGTCCAATAATTGATCGAGCAGAAGGCGCTGATTAAGATTAGAAGCGTTTAAGAAAACACTACGTCATCTATTGCACAATATCACAACACCTCCCCAAATAAACTATTAGCAACAATATTTTTTTTGAGGTCTCTTTGTTCTCGCTGATCGTCTTGGATTGTGTCGCCCGTACTCGTCTCCGGTTGGTAATCTCGGATTGTTGCGTTGGTTCATCGAAGAAGAACTAGATGCGTGGTCAGTCCCGGCTGGAAGTGTTTCTGTAGACAAAACGCTCGTTGGGATTTCACAGGGATCATCATCTTGATCCGAACCGTATCGAGGTCGAAGTTGATCAAGATGTCTTCTCCAAGTTGGTCCTCGAGGAATGACTCGTACATTGACGCTTCGTGTACCATGGACTTTCGTAACTATCGCAGGCACCCATCGTGGGTCACGATCTCTTCTAGGGCCGAAGTACAGTGCGTAACAAGGGTCTCCTAGTGAGTAATGATGTTCGACTTTCGAAACCACTTCCGAGTCTTCAGCATTTGAATGCTTGCTCGCTTGTCTTGACTGTCTTCCCTGCAGGAGATGCGGAATGGATGGAACCAAAGTGTCAATTTTGGTGCAAATTCTTCTTCCATTCAACAATTCGCTTGGTGACAGTCCCGATGCAAAAGGAATTCTTCTATATTGCATTAGAAATTCTTGCAAAGCTTCCTTAGGAGGTAACGAGGATTTTCTCAATGCCTGTTTGAACGATTGTATCAAACGCTCGGCAGCACCGTTTGTTGCTGGATGATAAGGTGCTCCGGTGAGATGTACAATGCCTCGTTGTTTGCACCAAGCTTGGAACTCTTGAGACATGAATGTTGTGGCATTATCGGTCACCAACGTGTGGGGATATCCGAAATGAGCAAATTCTTGTTCAAGTATAGCAGTAGTACTTTTCGAAGACGTTGAGGTTGTTGGATGAATGCAAGGATATTTTGAATAAGCGTCTACAAGGACTAACCAGTTTCTTCCCAGAAAGTTGATCGCATGGTCCAAGTGGAGTCTTGACCATGGTTTTTCTGGCATCATCCACGGATGGATTGAAGGTTTATCCGGCTTATTTTGAAATTGGCCACAGGAAGTGTAGTAGTAGTTTGTTTTTATTCGCACCCAAAAGAAACAATTGATAATAATTGAAGACAAAATAGAGCAAAGGTTGCAAATAGGGAAACGGCAACTAAACGATATACGTTATAACATGCACAAAAAATTGTGCATGGTCACCGTACCTGCATCTTAACATTCAAAATTTAAAAGTACATTTACAAAGAAAAAAGAAAAAAAGTATAAAAAGCAACAATACATTTCTACAGGTCACAAGTCAAGAGTGCATTGCTTAATCAAGGGTGGGAGTGCAAGCACTGGTGACTCCGAAGGGTCGGGCAGGCAAAGAAACCCACCAAAAGAAATCCTGCCGTGGGTCAAAGACCATTTCAGTAACTGGTGACCTGGGTATAACTCTAAGTTGGTAGGATGTATCAATACATAAGAAAATTATCACTTGTCAAAACTCTGATTAAATAGAATCAAAAAATTAAAGCATAGTTTAATTGATTTCGAGGTCCTTGCCACTCTTCTTATGCTTGGTTTTAGAATTAGATTTGGATGTACTTTCAAATCTGCAACAACAAAGAAAACCAGCAGAAACCACAGAACACTAATTTATATGACATAAAAGCAACAACAAAAAGTATAGTAGATCTATGGAGGCCACGTACTAAGAGTGTAAGATATGACGTTTCAGCTCTTTTCGAAATTTTTTGTAAGTTTTTAATTCTTTAATTTTTAATGGAATTTTGTTCCAGACAACTGGTCCTCTGTATTTAAGGCATTGTTGTGTAACAGTTAGTCTACAAAACGATGGAAAATAAGCGGAGTTGCTTCTTGTCTTTATTTTGTTGTTAGGGTCAACAAGATTGTTTGAAAAGAAGTTGGCAAAGCTATTAGGAAGAAGATTTTTTGAATATTTAAACATGAAACAGGCCGTCTCCAGTTGTTGTATTTGTTCTACTGTCATTAGACCATTTATATACATTGCGTTTTTTACACTGCCTTTATAATGTATTCCATGTATCATTCTTATAAACTTATTGGCAATTCGTTGAATTTTTAACAATGTTGTTTTATTGCCATTACACCAAGTTGTTATACAGTACCGTATGTGACTAACAATCATAGAATGGTAGAGCATATCCAATGATTTTTTGTTTAGGTGGGGTGAAATTTTTTTAACTACACCCAAGTTCATGGTTGTTTTTTGTAGTACCTGGTCCATGTGGGGTTTCCAGCTTAAAAATTCATTAAAGATAACACCTAGAAAATTTGCCTCAGATTTACGAGTGATGCAATTATTTTTAAATGAGAGTGTAAGTGAATTTGGAGGGGGTATTGTGTTTGGCCTTCGAAAAACTATATAAAAGGTTTTTTTGATATTGGGAGTTAACTTATTGCAGTTTAACCACTTTGCAATATTTGATAGCTGTTGGTTAGCTTCAAGATATAGCTTTTCATAGGATTTATGTTTTAAAAATATATTAGTATCATCAGCATACATAATACTTTCACCTGATGTTATACAGTTGGGGAAATCATTTACATAAATTAGGAACAAGAGGGGTCCGAGAATAGACCCTTGGGGAACACCATATTCAACTGTTTGGATATTTGAGTGGACTTTATTAATATATATTAATTGTTTTCTTTTACTTAAATAGCTATCAAACCACTGATGAGCCAGGCCTCTTATACCATAATGCCAAAGTTTATCTAAAAGTATAGTGTGGTCAATTGTGTCAAAAGCCTTTGATAAGTCTAGGAAAATCCCTAGTACGTGTTCTTTCTTTTCAAAAGCATCTGTTATACTTTCTGCTAAAACAGAGGTAGCATGACATGTGGAGTATTTTTTCCTGAACCCATATTGGTGTTTGTAGAAAAAATCTAGTTTGTTAAGAAATGAAATTACTCGGTTATACATTATCTTTTCCAGGACTTTGGACATAGTTGGTAATAGACTTATTGGTCGATAGTTGCTTACAATTGTCCGGTTTCCTTTTTTAAAAATTGGTATGACTTTTGCTGTTTTGAAACTTGTGATAAACTTTCCATTTAACATTGAAAGATTAAATACATGAGTAAGAGCATATAATATATTGTCAGGAGTGGTTTTCAAGACTGTTATTGGAATTTCATCCATACCACTACTATTTTTGGGTTTAAAATTGGCCAGTAGTTTTTTTATTTCAAAAGGACTTGCTGGGGAAAGATAAATCGATTGGGTCGTTGATGGGGGCAGACTTGTTTGGATATTTGATAAGTTTTGTGGTAAATTGGATACCAGCTCTTTTGCCACACCTACAAAGTATTCATTGAAATGATTGGTTATTTTAGAAAGATTCTGAACACTCTGACCATTTATTAATAAAGAGGAGCACAATGGTGTTTTAATATTGCCTAAAAGATTATTAATAATTTTCCAGGTTTCTTTTATGTTATGTTTGTGTTTTTCAAATGTTTTAATATAAAAATTTTCCTTCTTTTTTAGCAGTTCTCGGTTGTATTTATTCCTAATTTTATTAAACTTAATCTTGTAGTAAAATGTTTTTTTCTTAAGGTATTTTTTAAAAGCTTTATTTTTTTCTTTGAATAGCTCATATAAGTCTGTATCAAACCATGGTTGATGGTTAGTTTTATTTTTCGTGCAAGAAACTAAGGGAAAATTGGCATCAAAAGCTCTGCTGTATGTATCCATTAGTAATTCAAAGGCGTAGTCAAGATTATGTTCATTTAGTATAGGAGTAATGTCAATTTTATTCAGTGATTGGTTAAATTTTTTGATGTTTTGCTGAGTGAATAATCTTTTTGTTTCTGGGCAAGGTAATGATTTATTCATATTTACACAAGCAAAAGTAGGTAGGTGATCAGAAACGGAATGTAAAATAATTCCTGATTTAATTTGATTGCTATATAGATTTGTCCATATATGGTCTAAAACTGATGCATTAGAATCAGATATACGTGAAGGTAGATTAATAACCGAAAAATATGATTTTTCTAGCATTAATTCAGTAAAATTTGAAACATGAGAATTATCATGATTTGCCAGGTTATAATTTAAGTCTCCTACAATAAAACACTTTTTATTTGGCCCAATAATATCTAGGCAGTTATGGAGAGTGTTTATAAATACTTCATTTGAATGAATATTATTAGATGGTGATCTATAAATGTTTCCACACAATACGTCAATATTTTGTATGTCAATTTTTATGAATATGGATTCAAAAATTTTTTCATTCATAATTGTTAGTTCTTCAACTACAGTAAAACTATATATATTTTTTATATATACACCAACTCCTCCTCCTCTGTGAGACTTTCTGCTATTAGAAACAAACAAGTAACCACTTAGATTATAGTATGGGCCAGGGGCATTTGATTGAATCCATGTTTCTGTGACTGCTATTATGTCTGGTTTTGGTTCTAAATTATGAATAAATGCTTCAAGTTTGCTGAAGTTTAGTAAATTGACAATAGATCTCATGTTCACACATACTATTAAAAATTCATTACCATTATATGTTAGTGATTCAACTGAGCTGATATCAATATATTTTTCCTGGAAATTGTAAAAACTGGGATAGTTTAAACTGTTGTTATCATCAGTGTTTATGGTATCTTGAAAAATTGTGTTCAGATGTTCAGCATGTGGGAGTGAATGTGGTGAGTGATACATTCTTTTTTTTGAGTTACCAGAGTTTAAGTTTTGACATGTAATGCATGTTAAGTAGTTTTCCCTATTGCTGATTGATTTAGCACATTTTTTATGAAATGATTTATGGCATTTAATGCAATTAATAGGAATAAAATCTTTACGAATTGTTTTATTGCAATAATAGCATGTAAGTTTGCTTTTAGATGATGAATTTTCCATCTGTTAAGATACACACTAACAACTTATGAGCAACTACAAAATAAAATAGTTAAAACAAAAGTCAATCTAAACTAAGAGAAAAAAATAAAGGAATCAAACAAAAGAGACAATAAAATGCACAAAAAATAAAACTATTAAGATAAGAGAAAAGAAAAAACAGAAAATAAAAAAATAAAAAAAAACTTTTTTTTTTATTGTTTAAATAAAGTAAACTAAGATTTTTTTTTCATTGTGTGGTATAAGGTAAATTTTGGCATAACTAATTTTGGGCTATTTTAAAAAAGTTAAGCAGTTATATAAACACATCTGTTTAAGAAGTTCTAATTCTATGAATGTCTGAAAGGTGATGAATAGCATGTTTTTTGCCTTTAAAAGAACAGTATACATTACCTTTTTGAGTCCAGACATTTTCAAAGTCGAAGTATTTTCGGGCTTCTTCTACTATTTTCAGTCTTCTTTTGGTCAAAGACTCAGTCATTGAGAGTTTTGGTCCTTCGGTCACTTTGAAATTTTTCTTATTGGCAAAGATCATATTTCTAATTGATCTGCGAACAAATTTTATAATGATAGGTTTAGTTGTTTTTTTTGAGGGCAGAGGGTGGCAAATATCAATATCAGCTGCACATATTTTAGAAGGCAGCTCTAATCTAGAATTAATAGTACTAATTATATACTTCTCAACCTCTGAATTACTTATCTTATAATCGATTGGGTTCCCATGTAGTATTAAACAATTTGATCGACTGTATTGCTCCAGCTCATCCAGTTTTAAATCTTGAACTTCTTGCCACTTCTTTAAACTTTCCAACTCTTTTTGCAATAATTGAATATCCTTGGACATCTGTTGAAGGAAGTTTTGCTGTTCAGATTTTGTTGTTGTTTCTGAAATAGAAATATTTTTTTTGGCAGTATCTAGCTCTTGAGCATTAAACGTGGATTCATACTCAGCTTGTTTTTTTGATATTTTATCCAATTTTCTTTCTAATTCTTCCAACTTTTCCATGGCTCAGGCAAGAAGTTATCAAAATTAGCAGTAGTTAATAGCTTAATAATTTAAAATAATTACCTTAAACCACTATTACACACCTTACACCAGCATCAACCTTATTCAAATAGCGACATAAATCCTCAATGTCAAAGTCAATTCTAGGCCAATAGACAGTTGACCTGGCAAGTTGTTTCATCCGTTGCATGCCGAAATGTCCAAGGTGTAATAATTTAAGAATATGATTACGTAGGGTTGAAGGAATTATTACCCGTAAGCCGTAAAAAACGCAACCATTCTCTGTTGACAACAAATTTTCCAACTTTTTGAAGTCTTTAAGCTCTTCCGAAAATGCATGCGGCCATCCCTCCTTCACAAATCGCATTACTTGGGCAAGAATTGGATCCTTGGCAGTCTCTCTGACCACAAGCAATGGATTGTCAGGATTGATTTGACGACTGATTGTTCGAACTAAACAAACGCTATCGACATCATCTTCCATCTCCTCCCCATCAAAACTTGTGTCATTTGAAAATGGCAAGCGACTAAGAGCATCGGCATTGCCATGGTCCTTGCTTCTACGGTATTCCACCGTGTAGTCATATTGATGGACTAGTAATGCCCATCGTGCAAGTCGATTCGCGGCCATTGCAGGAGTACCTTTATCAGGGGCAAACAAGGTCACTAAAGGTTTGTGATCGGTAACCACAATGAACTTACGACCGTACAGAAACTGATGAAATTTCTTCAAAGCGTACACTAAGGATAGTGCTTCTTTCTGTATTTGGCTGTAGCGTCTTTGTGTCGCCGATAAGACTTTAGAAATATTGAGAATCGGACGCTCGCTTCCGTCTGCAAAGCGATGAAATAATACCGCTCCAATTCCGCATTCTGAGGCGTCACAAGATAAACCCAACGGAAGAGATGGGTCATAGTGCGCAAGTACAGTCTCTGTGCATAGTAACCGTTTGATCTTTTTGAAAGATGTCGCTTCTACTTCACCCCACTTCCACTGTTGTCCTTTGCGTGTAAGCTTGTACAACGGCTCGGTGATTTCCGAAAAATATGGAGGTAAGAATTTAGAATAAAACTGCACAGATGCTAAAAAAGATTTTAACGTAGAAATGTTCTTGGGTGTAGGCATTTCTAGTATGGCATCAACTTTGGACCCTTTTGCAATTCCTCGACTTGATAAAGTGTGACCCAGGTAATCAATTGATACTTGGGCGAAAACACATTTCTCACGGTTGCAGCGAAGACCTTTTTCTTCTAGTCTTTTGAACAAAGCTCGCAGGTTCATCAAATGATCTTTTGCGTTGTCACCACTTACCAAAATATCATCGAAATACACGGCAACTCCTCGCAAATTTTGCGTTAACTGTTCCATGATTTCTTGGAAATACCCTGGTGCGGATTTAATTCCGAAAGGAAGTCTTTTCTGAAGTAAAACTCCTTTGTGAGTGCTGAGAGCCAGCTTCTTCTGGCTGTCAGGAGAAAGACAGATTTGATTATATGCATTAGCTAGATCAATCTTACTAAAGCAGTAACCACGTCCTAGCTTGCGCATTAGATCTTCTGGGAGAGGGATTGGTTGACGATGGTCTTCCAGTTGCGAGTTTACAGTCACCGAATAATCTCCACAAACTCGGATGCTTGCTTTTGCTTGACCTGGCAAAGGAGACTTTCGAATAGGAACCACGGGGGTGCCGTACGAGTTAAAATCTGTAAGCTCCCATACACCTCTCTTAATTCCTGCTTCGTATGCTTCGTTTAAATCTTGTAGGATTGAGAACGGAACAGGTCTTGGCTTCTTGAAAATAGGTTTAGCTTCAGGTTTAAACCGTATGTCCAGTGAAAAATCTTTTAGACAAC
Organism: Diplosoma virens; assembly: GCA_963680785.1. NCBI lineage: Eukaryota > Metazoa > Chordata > Ascidiacea > Aplousobranchia > Didemnidae > Diplosoma > Diplosoma virens. The sequence continues at coordinate 17,693,462 of OY796894.1, read as the reverse complement.
CCAATGTAGATTCAAATAAAGTAGGAAACTCTCCACATAATTGAATACATGCCGCATCTAAAGAGTTTTCTGGACCAGTTGTAGTGACGTGCTCTATCGTTGCAGTAGATTTAGCACAACTTAGGTTTTCTCTGAAGTGATCAGTTAAGTTGGTGAGTTTCAACTTCATCATCGCCAGACGACCTAGTAAGTTTAGATTGTGCACCTTAGTGACAATTACAGGAAAGGTCACGTCAGGTGATTTTCCATCAATACTTGCAGTTGATTGGAATTGTCCCACGACGGGTAGCGGGCTACCTTCAGCAACTTGATATTGAACTGATACAGGTTGTAGAATGGGTTTACCCAGCGTTTGCCACGTCGCTTCACAGCAAAATGTGTCACTGGCTCCGCTATCAATTTCAAACTTAATTCTGCGGTCATTAAGTCTAATAGTTTGATAGATGGGTGAAACAGAACATTGGACTTTGTGCACCAATTGTTTCACAAGCTTATTATCTCTTAGTCGAGACATGCATACAGATTGCAGATGACCTGTTTTCTTGCAGAAGCTGCAAATAGCTTTAATGTGGGGACAAGCTTTGCTAAAATGTCCAGAATTTCCACACCTGAAGCAGGCGGTTTTCTTTTCTTGCGTTTTGGAAGTTTTGGACTTTGCGTGATAAACTTTCTGCACCGACGTAGAAGGTTGACCGTGTACGGTTTCCTTTGCTACCTTGGCTGCTTCTTCCACTTCTTGAGCCACTCTGATGGCGTTGCTAAACTTCAGTTCATCGTCCTTGAGCTTGAAGAGTGTCTTCAAAACTGTTTCGTTGTCTACTGAACAGATGAATTTAGTTCGCAAGGCTTCATCTAAAGGATCTTTAATGGATTGAAAATCACACGTAGCTGCATCTTGTCGTATTCTGCTTGCCAGTTCAGGAATAGTTTCGCCAGGTTTGCGTTTCATGTCAGACCAGAACTTGAAACGTTCTCTGACAACAAATCGTTTTGGGTCGAACTGCTCTGCCATAAACGTCTGAATATCATTCATGGTTAGCTCATGTATGCTTTTGACAGGTTGTTGCTGAGCCGCTAAGTTGCTAAGCATTTTGTAAACGGAGTTAGATTGGTTGGTAAGAAAAATTTGTGCTTGATTGTTGTCGGGAATAGAGTTAGCAGTGACGAATGTTCGGAACCTTGCCAAATAATCAGTCCATAACTCAGATGTGGAATCGAATGGTTGAAAACTTGCCATCGGTGTTGGAACATTTTCTCGCCGGTTGTTCAAGCTGCTTTGTAGAATTTTCAGCTGCTCTTGAAGCATTGTCATTTGCTCTTGATGCTCGCCGCGTAAAACTGCCATTTGCTCTTGGTGTTGCTTATTTAACAACACAATTAGTTCAGAAATTTCACTCATTTTGACAATTCAAGCTGTTAATGCAAATTCAACAAATTTTCTTTTTTCTTGACGCAGATGAGTTACTTGAATCCTCGTCGCCACTTTTGCCTGTTGTATCTTTGCACGAATACACAGGTTTATTAAAAAACAATAATAAATATTCACAAAAAAGTACTTAGCCAAAAACAACCGTAATGAAATAGAATGCTTTTAGTTCGTTTGCTGTAGTAGTTTGATAACTCTGAACTGACTGATGAACCGAAATAGATGCGCAAATTTAACTGGTTACAACTATGCTTGGAGATACGCGTGTCCAATAATTGATCGAGCAGAAGGCGCTGATTAAGATTAGAAGCGTTTAAGAAAACACTACGTCATCTATTGCACAATATCACAGGTATAAAAGATTAGTTAGGCTTAAGTATTTTTAACCAGTAGAAACCTGTAAAATGCCCTCATTTATATGAAATTGTTTATATTTTAGACCATATTTTCACCAACAATGAAAAAAGAGTTGGTAGAATATTTGTTGTCTTTGGAGAGCATGATGTTTGGTTTGACAACTAATTATGTCAGAAATCTTGCGTTTCAGCTAGCAGAAAAAAATAATTTACCAAATTCTTTCAATAAAGCTAAAAGAAAAGCAGGTAAAGATTGGCTGCAAGGGTTTATGCACCGGCACAAAGAACTATCTTTAAGACAACCAGAAGCTACTTCTGCTGCTAGAGCTAAGTCTTTCAATCCCCAAACAGTCAATAAATTTTTTGACCTGTTTGAAGCAGTGATGGATAAATATAAGTTTCCTCCACAGCGAATTTTTAACTGTGATGAAACTGGCATCACTACGGTGCAAGGCAAGCCTTCAAAAGTTTTAGCCAAAACTGGAAGGCGACAAGTTGGGGGGTTAGTTTCAGCAGAACGTGGGCAACTGGTTTCGGTTGAAATATGTATGAACATAACTGGGACATTTATTCCACACCTTTTTGTTTTTCCCAGAGTTAGGATGAAGGCGGAGCTCATGAATGGAGCTCCTCCAGGTTCCATTTATGCATGCCATAAAAGTGGTTCGATGCAACTTGAAATATTTATAGAATGGTTTAAAGCATTTTTTAAAATCAACTGGAGCAACTAAAGAAAATCCTGTTCTTCTAATTTTGGATGGACATTCAACTCATACAATGAACATAGAAGTAATTGATCTTGCAAGAGCTAATGGGGTAGTTTTGCTTTGTCTACCACCTCATTGCTCTTATAAGATGCAGCCGCTGGATGTGAGTTTCATGAAGCCATTGTCAATTTACTATGATCAGGAGCTTGAAAAATGGCTTCGTAATCATCCTGGTCGGGTGATAACTATTTTTCAAGTAGCCGAATTATTTGGAATAGCTTACACTAAAGCAGCCACAGCACAAACAGCCATTAATGGATTTAAGAAAACTGGATTGTTTCCAACAAATAGAGACATATTTGAGCCACACGATTTTGCTCCATGCCAGCCAACAAACATTGATTCTGGAAAGAATGACCAGTTAAATGAATCAGCTTTTGTAATTGAAGTTTTGACTGACTTACCATCAAACAAGTTTGCAGATAAATCTGATTCTTAATTACTCACACTAATGCAAACACCACAAAGCCAACCAATTTCTACACAAGAAAGCAACCAAGCTGGTCGTGAAAACGAAACAATGGAATGTAATCCAAATGCTAGCCATACCCACTCTCCCGTTGCATCGACGTACATATCACCATGTGCAATTGCACCTCCACCAAAAACATATACAAGACCTCGTAGAAAGCCAAAAACACGACGTGGATTTGCTGCTGTTTTAACAAGTAGTCCTTATAAAGCTCACCTACATAACATTAAAAAGGCAAAAGCAAAGGACATAGACATAAAGTGTAAAAAACTAACGACATTAAAAAAAGCAAAGTTACAGAGCAAGCTTAAAGGTGCACAAACAACAACTTTTAAGAAAAGTTTGACTACAACATATTCAAAGCAAGAAGAGGATGCCCAATGCATCTATTGCTGGGAAAAGTGGAGTGAGACTAGTCATGACGGTATGATACAATGTACTATAAGCTTGAACTGGGCTCATTTTAAGTGCGCTGGTATAGAAGAAGATGACCTAGAATTTGTTTGTGATCTATGTTAAATGACCAACAAACTTTTTATAGGAATGCTTGTAAACTAAATTTTTACTACTGCCTTGTATGCAACTGTAGTATTAAAGTAGGCCTAAAGTTACTGGAAATTATGTTCTTTTTTATTGTTTTGTTGGGATTTATTGTAGATTAAATATTCAAAACACATCACGTGTCTTTTATCTTGCCTAACTATGTATCCACCTCACAATATTTCTCAAAAAAATACGTTGGGGCAAGATGGACGATCCGGTCCACATTGCCCCTATAGGGTATTCCATATTGCCTCATATACGGGGCAAAGCGGTTTTTTTCAGAAAAAAAAAGAATCAATATTTTCACAAAATCTATAATTGCAATTATATCAGCTTTTGGTTTGTTTGATTTATGTCTACAACCTTGATCTAAACTCGGGATATCGTTTCTCTGCAAACTTTAACGTAGGAGGTAGAAGCGTTTAAAGTTAAGGGGTCCGTTATGCCCCACCTTCCCCTACATGTTCAGATTGCATATCTTGAAACAGAAGCTTGAATAGACAACTGTTAAGGGATCCCGCCTTTATAAGATCTCTATAGACGGGTCCAAAACCTCTTTCATTTCAAGAATCTAAATTCTGGATAGTAAGACTTCACGATGAAGTACGCAATGCGTACCTAATACTGAAAAATTTTTTTTCTTTACCCTTTGAATGAAGCCAGACTGCAGACCATGCATTGCTGGAGCTCCATCCGTGCACGCTCTTACTAATGATTCGCACGATAGTTGATTCTCCTGAAAAAAGTTTGAGACAACATTAAAAATATTGGCTGATGTTGGACGACTTTTGAATGGGTGGCAGAATATCATTTCTTCTTTTATCGTTTCACTGACAAGAAACCAGAATAAAGCAGAAGCCGAGAAGAATTTCCAATATCCGTCGTTTTATCGCTTTGTATAGCAAAGAAAGGAAATTTTTTTTATTTGGTCATGTTGATCTTTGATGCCGACTGAGATCGTTCATCGATTTTCCCTTTTACTGTATCATTGGATAGTGAAATTTAAAAATGCATAATTGCTTATTCTTGCCAAGTACTAGTTCTGTTGCTAAGTTTCAAAAGAGACCCCCGATGCTATAGCTTTCCGTATTCTTTGCAATTAACATGAAAATTTTATTAGAAGCTTCAACAACATTCGAAAATCTTTGCTAAAACGTCCCACTTAGCTTTCTTTAAGAAGTGACTTTTTACACAAAAAATTCTTTAGGTTTGTTGACTAAAACAGAATGAGCTGTGGTCAAGTGCAGTTGGGAACATGAGGGACGCATTGCATCATTACTAAGGGTTTTGTAAAATATCACAAACTGCGGGACTTCTGTGTCATCTTTTTGCAGCGATATTTTAAATGTTGTCATCAAGATACTTTTTTTCTGTTATTTTGATTATCTAAATTTTATTAGTAAGCTGCGCAGGTACTGCAACGTGACAAAAAGATAAACTTAATTAATTCTCTGAGGTTAGATCTATTCTAAATTACTTTGCGAAGTTTACAAATGCTGCACTACCAATTTACAAACCGACTCATACCTGTCTTAATCCAGTCTGATTTTTCTCTGACTGAATTTAGCACCCCATGGTAGGTTACATGTTTATTAATTTGCAACTGGTAAATTATTAAAATGAAGTAAACACGATTAATACTTTAGTTGTATTATGACATTTTACAAAACAGAATTACACATATTGATTCAGCACATATTTATTATAACATCTCAAGACAACACGTAAGCACTAAGAACAACCATACTATAGGTTAATAAATATGAATATCAAAATTAATAGAATGTTGCAAAACACGTTAGGGCTCGCGCCCCCTTAAAAATTTACGTACGCCTCCCAGGAAAGACGTGCTCCCCAGTTAAGAATTACTGCTTTAAATCAAGAGTAGGAAATCTGTAGGCCGCGGGAGAATTTTGTGTGCCCCAAATTAGCGTCGAAAAAAAGCTTAAGTGGACGAGGATCTTATGGAGTCACCACTTCATTTTTAAAGTTTGTTTTGACATTAATTTCAAGCAAAAATATTTTGCGATTACCTAATTGGGTAAAAGTCACAAAACTCAATCGCAGCCGGCACGCAATCTTTTTTATTAGGTATGCGCCTAGCCATGCAAGTATACTTCCCAGCCTTGCTTAAATGTTTTTTAACAGGTTTTATTTTTAAAAGCGTATTGACGTCATACTTATATTTTAAAAGGTATTCACAGAAACAAATTTTTTTTGCATATTGAAAGTAAAAATAAAGTGAAGATTCAATTTAAAAGTTGTTGCACCAATGGTAAAAGAGCATCATTTCCTGAGGATTCGGAAGCACAGACTCTAGTTCAAGTACTTCGAAAGTGACGACTCCGTCATCCAGAACTTTTAAGGGGCCGATACAACATGTCCCAGACTACCCAGTTCCGGTATGTTTGCGGTCCCATAACTAGCCAATTGCCAAAACAACAATAACGTCCTCGATTAAGCGGCTGTAATCAAATGTAAACTTAGCCAAGCTAGAAAAACTAAGTAGTCTACTTCGTAATTTAATTAGAATAAAAGTTATTGAAGATTTAGTAAATTAGTAATTACTGTAAAAACAGTTAATCTTAGCGAACTAACTTGTGAGAGAAATCGGTAAAAGAGTATGAGTGATCAATATATTAAAATTGGAAGATCTTATATTTATTGAAATCGGGAGTTTAACCCATTGACTGTTGCCACCCAAAATTTTGAAGTTCATTAACATGCGGATTACATGCTGAAAAATTGAAATTACTCCAACAAGCTTAAAATTAGTGGTGCTCAATGAAAAACTGAATTTTCAAATTTAAAACTATTTTTTCAAAATAAAGCAAAGTATAAAAAAGGGGGATAAGAAAATTGTAATATTATGTATAAAAGCAAATATTATAAAAAAACAATTTCGACCTTGAAGTTGAAATAATTTGGTAGGTCTGCCCCGTTTGTGTCACTTTCTGCGGCAAAACTGTTTTTTTGAAATACGTTTTCCATAACAGCCAAATTTAATTATTTTCAATAGTAAACATTTTTAAAAGAAGTTGACTAAATAGACCGTAATACTTTTTTCCTACTTCAGCAAGAATTTCTTAAAATACTTTATAAAAAAAACGATTAAATTCATAAGCTATGTAAAACTCTGATCAAATAGGGTAGAAGAATTAAAATTGAAAAAATCGCAATAAAAACAAAAATTTTTCAAATAAACGATTTAACTTGGCAATATGCTTGAGGTAAATACAGCCGTTTTATATATGGCATTGGCTCAACTACGGCTCCGTTACGTTGTCCTGTTTAAAAAAAGAAAACGACTTGCTGGAAAGTCTTAATTTGTCACATCTTTCAACAAAACTAAAAAAATCAAAATTTTAACCGGATAGCAACGGTTTGGCATCTGAAAAAGATGATGATGCCTGGTCGTTGCTGTAAATTTAACGCCTCCAAAGTTGTCACGAAACATTGCCACAATCTTTTAATATGATTGCCATACTATGAATTGCGTTTGTGATTTAAATTTATTCGTTTTCGTTAATGATGTAAATTAGCCATAAGTAAATTTATTTCTATACTGATAATCGTAAAAAATTCCTTTGTTCTAATTTTTCGATCATCTAATTTCAATAATTTGCCCTCTTTCGTGACAACTTTGGAGGCGTTAAATTTATAGCAACGACCAGGCATCATCATCTTTTTCAGATGCCAAACCGTTGCTATCCGGTTAAAATTTTGATTTTTTTAGTTTTGTTGAAAGATGTGACAAATTAAGACTTTCCAGCAAGTCGTTTTCTTTTTTTAAACAGGACAACGTAACGGAGCCGTAGTTGAGCCAATGCCATATATAAAACGCCTCCAAGTTGTCACGAAAGAGGGCAAATTATTGAAATTAGATGATCGAAAAATTAGAACAAAGGAATTTTTTACGATTATCAGTATAGAAATAAATTTACTTATGGCTAATTTACATCATTAACGAAAACGAATAAATTTAAATCACAAACGCAATTCATAGTATGGCAATCATATTAAAAGATTGTGGCAATGTTTGGCAAAGTACAAGAGATAATTAAGTGAAGTAGTTGCTTCTATGTTTTTATTACAAAAGATCAAATTACCGTTGGGTGCATTTTCTCGATCGGCTGAATACACTACAAACCCGAAATGATTTCAGTCATATTCATTAAAGCATTGGCATAGTTAGGAGTCCGAACTCATCTTTCTAATTACATAAAATTTTTACATAAATTTTATTACATAAATTAACGAGCCTAAAAAAATTTCGAGTTAGAACTTGTGTTTTCTGGTTTAAGCCGGAAACGTCGAAGGTAATTGAGCCATTTTTCTAGTTTTTAGATAAAAACGCAAATGCAAACGCCGGTAGCAGACAACATTGCCAAAGATTAATAAGTTAGCAATCTGATGGAACGTGATTAAAAAGAAAAACACAAAATTCTATTCGTCGTAGTCGCTTTCTTGCGTGAAAGTTACGAAAGGTGAAAAGAAAAATTGAAACAAAGTTTTAAATGCTCGATCCACGGAAATTCGGAAGTTCAGCTCAGTCACATGGCGCGGTGGCGTCTTGATGCTTTTATCTAATATTCTCAAATGTTTCAAGTCAACAGTTGCCTTATCGGCTTGCAACTCGCCTTTGAAAGCAATTTTTAGATCGGGACGAAGAAGGAACACCAGCGCCTAAGTGAAATAGTTCAAACAGTAAGCACTAAAGCCATTTAGCATGGCTCAAAATACTCAATTAACTTTAGAGAAAGTTGTTTACAAGTTACGTTTCATAAACACTTGTAGAAGTCTACAAAATATAAAGTGAAAAAACCCATGTCAACTATTGAAATCAATCAAAAAGAACCAAAAAAATACACTGAAGTTGTCCGAATTTTATTTGATTGCACTAGCTTTTGTGAACTACTTCGCCTGGTGCAACGAAAATCGACGAAGTGAGCGGTAGTTCATAAACTTGGTGTAATGAAATAAAACTCGGTCAATTTTAGTGCATTTTTTTGGTTCACTCGCAGAAGTGACATAGAAAAACTTTTAAACACTAAGAATTTTAAGAATATTTTTAAGTAATCACATTCATTTACAAAACAAATTAAAAAAAAGAACTATATTCCATTGGTACTTACAGTGAATTTATTACCGGCCTGCAGCTTGATTTGGTTTGATTCACCCTCACCTGTGGGCTTGATGCTCACTATAAAACTATATTTATTGTAATAATCCAAGTGGCAATCTCTCAGAAAAGGACGTTTTGCGAAGCAAGGGTTTAAAAGGTCCGAAGTATCACTGCACGGTTTTTCTTGAAACTTTTCCCCATAGACGCAACACAACCATTCGGCCAGAAAACCGGGTAAGATTCGTAGTACCGATTCAAACTGTTACAAAAAATAGATGGATGTATGACGTGGCACATTTAAAAACTTAATAACTTTTTTTTGTAGTATTGCTAGTTACGTGTAGTAAACAGATAAGACATAGTAAATTTACTTTGTTGTCGATATCAACGACTCGGACATCCTTAACGATTCCAGTCCAGTTAATATGATAACCATTGAGTTGATAACATAGTCGTTTGGTATAGACTTTATTGCCACCTTCGCTCAAACAAATTTCTTCGTAATTCATCCATGTAAGGTTGGAATTGTAAACTTGTAATCCGGCAGGACGATAAAACGCAACTACGGCAAGCAGAGTGCTAACCAGCAAAATAATGGCCAAAATTTGCAATGCGGGACCAAAATTAAATTTTAGATACTTCAAAACATCCTTATAGCTGCACTGAGGTCGCCTATATATAAAATAGAAAAGAGGCAACACCAGAGCAAGAGTGAGAAGTGTAATTTTTAAAAATTGAAAAACAAATAACCAACGAAATATGGCATAGAAAAAGAGAATAATTGTTACTGGTATGGAACAGAACAGGACAACTAAACCCAACCCGGCTCTAAACAGCCCCGTGAAACTTGCGTCAACAAAGAATAAACAAAACATCTCCCACCATAAGAGGACATATAAAATAGGGGCGACACCCCGAATCACACCAACCCATCTTGACCTGAAGCGAGACTGGAAAGATGTGGCTAGGATAAAAGCAAATGAACCAAACCGAGCAAGAACTGACAGACTGAAATTCAACTGAAATCCCTTAGAAAAAACAAGAGGAAAAGAGAAAATTCCGACAGGATCAGAAGAATAACGTTTAAAGTCTTCGAGCAAACTGGCTAATACGTGCAAAGCTATCCCATACATAGAATGCTTGTTGAAAGAAGGATAAAAAGAGTAAAAATTGGCAAAACAAAGAATAATGCTACCCAAAGCTAACTCTGAAATAGGTAAAACTTTAACGGAGGCAATCGAAAATGACATAACATTTATAATAACAGCTGGAAGCAAAGAGATCAATGGTGAAATATGTTTTTTAAAATAGTTGTCTTTGGCTTGATCCAAATTTAAACTTGAATCAACGGAAGCCAGGAGTTCGGACCAAGCCATAAACTCTTTGAAGCGCTTTTCACCTGCCAAGTAAAATCATCTTCAAAATAAAATTCAATCGAGCTTTTCTTTATTAAGCTACCGCATTAATTCTATTCATATTTACAAGTAAAATGGTGAAAAGCAATAAATCCAGACTTATTTTGTAACTAAGTTCGTTAATACAGTATTATTTAGCTTTTACATAGCGATATTTTGAAGCCAAAGCTCGTATATTGGTACATATGTTTATACGTTACTATACCTGCTTGTTCTAAATTCTAACTCATCAAATTGTACTTGTCGACAAACACACAAAACAAGCACACAAATTCCAATAGCATATTTATAACGTGTTACTTTTTTCATAACTGCATGAGAGTTGTAAACAAATTTTGTTTTTACTGTGCAGTAGCCAAACAAATATGATTTGTTTTGAAAACTTTTAAGATAGCTTTAAAAAGCGTGTTTATTCCTCGAAGACTTTTCATCTGACCTCATTCGGAGAAATCGCCGGAATGAACTAACCGCGATCCGATCGCGCTTACATACAAAAATGAGAGCGCGATTAATTAAAACCAATCAGTTGCTTTACTTGACCAATCAGACGCGCTCTCATTTTCTTTATAACCACGATCGGATCGCTCGTAGTTCATCTTTGACGATTCCTCGCGATGAGTGTCAGATGGGGATGTTTCTTTTTAAAACACAACATTAAACCTCGCAACCCAAATGATTTTCTTTGTAAAATCTGTCTTTCTTTTTCCGATGACCCTCACCATCTTTTCTTTCACTGTCTTTTCACCCAAAAACTAATTTCAGACTTAGAACCCCTCCTCACTGCTGTACTAAAAAAACCTACTACCCTTACACAAAGCACTCTTCTTTTTAACTACACCAACACAATCGGTGCACCACATATCATTACATATAAATTAGCCTCATTAATCCGACTCTCCATGTTCAATCTAAGAAATTACAACACATTCCTGAACTCTCCCATTCCTACATCCCTTCTTATAGAAGAAAAATATAAAATCAAAACGAAATTCAAAACATTTCTTGAAAAAAATTTCCCAGATAACACAGACTAAACTATTCATGTTAATCTTTTGTTCATATTTAGTTTCCTCTACCTCAAAATACAGCATTTGAGTCTATCACTTTATATTAGTTTTTCTTTTCTTTACATTCGCATTCCGTTATAAAATCATCGTAATGTCCAATCGATAACCAATGGTACATAAAAAAAATTCTTGTCATATCCTTAAAAATATGTGTTTTTTTTAATTTGATTTTTGTGTGTGTTTATAACTATTATTAAAATTTTTATACAAAAAAAAAAAAAAAAAAAAAAAGATGAAAAGTCTTCGAGAAATAAATACGGTCTTTAAAGCTATCTTAAAGTTTTGCACCGCCAATGAACTCTGAGAAATTTCTGTTTTTTTTTTAATTTGCAAGTTTTAAATAACGCTGACGTATTATTTCAAGCACAGCAATACAGAAGCAGTAAAGGACAGCCATTTCCATAATTAAAATTCAACAAAGATAACATATTTTTGTGTCACCATACATCCATCAATAGGCACCACGCCAGTCCATATATACGTATTTTGTATGCCAATTAATTAATCCTTAGTAAACTTTACACTAAAAGTAATGAATTTTTTAAATGAGCACATAAAATTTTATTGAAAACTATATAATCATTTTTTAAATAAACTGTTATACTTTGCTAAAGCCAAAGCTTTAACAAGTAAAAAAAATAGGCCACCTTACAGTACATTCTAAATTTACCTAAAGCTATACTAGAATAAAAACTTAATGTATTAATTGTGAGAAGTACCTCTAAGCAATCGTAGAGTTGAGACAACAAGAACTATGAAGGAAGAAACAAAAAAAAAGAGAGGCAAAAAAAACAACAAAAATTCCGCATTTAAAATGTAAGTATACAATACAAAGCTGATCAATGTGGCAATTTGACTGGTAGGAATCATACTTCTCAACCATGAATTGCCATATCGTGATGCATATTTTAAGATATAATTACGAATTGCAACTAGCAAATTAATTTGAACCTTGACAATCTGAAAAAAAATACATTAGACTTTTATTAAAATTTACATATAAAAAATAAAAATTTCAGAACAATTGCAATTAAAAAAATAATTAAAGTTGAGCTTTTTGACATTTAAAATTTTTTTAAACCATGTAGTGAATAATATGTTGGATTTTAATAAAACAATCAATTGAAAAGTATAATTAAATGTCTTATATAGGTATTAATTATGCTTCCTGCAACCATGGTTATTCAAACTCAAACACCAGAGTTCCAAGGTACTTCAATTGGATAAACAAAAAGCAAATAAGAAACAGGGGTATCCAACTTTTCAAACCAAGGACAAAATAAATAAAACACCGGCGCCAAATTTTACAAGAAAAGATCTTTTTGTTTTGGTCTTAAAAAAGATTTTCATTTCAAACTGTGAAGACCTTTTCCTTGGTTTTACTTGGCATAAAACAAAATTTTTTGGAAAGACTATAATCCTATTTAGTTTACACAATTTTGGAAAATACAGCACAGGCCACTTGAAACTTATAGGCAGGCCAAATGTGGCCTGCTTGCTTTGGGTTTAATGCTTTTAAAGTAATATATTAAGTTATATAATGTATATGCAGATTCAAATATGAAACATGAACACAACATAAAACCTTGGCTCTTTTAAACTTGTTTCAGTATTAACTAAAATCATAAATAAAACATTTGTTATAAAGTAATTAAGGATTTTTCAATTATGCATATACAAAAGGTAATTGGAAACATTAAGGCAATAATTGCAATATGCTAAAAAATTTACTTTTTCAATTAATGCTGATTTATTAGTTGCATGATACACTGTTTTAGGATTATAAGAATTATCAGCATCATCATCATCATCATCATCACTATCTTCATCATTTTCTTTATCAATTGGCTTTGATCGTGGTAAATGGCCAGACATAAAACGCTTATTTAAGACTTTTATATCATCTGATGACAAAGCATCCTTTTTTTGCCTGTAAGAAAAAATTAAGTTACTTTTATTGTCCCTGTAAGTACAAAAAAATCAACTGGGTTTTATATACTTTTTCAGCTTATTAATAGCTTTTAACACCAATGGATGTCTTGCTGTAGAAAACTCAGCTGACAGAGGTTCATCTAAAAATATAAAAGTTATAAACTTAACACAAAAAATAACTTTAACCAATCAGGTAAAAGTTTATAAAAAACATGATATATTGCCTTTGTGATGACATATTTAAAAAATAACCAAGACCTTTAGCATGTATAGACAAGAAACATCATTTTTAGACACAAATAACGAGAAGGAAATTATAGCCTTAACCTAATAACTGCTAAACATATCTTAACTTGCCATAATATATTTTTTGATGATATACTATACCATGTACTTAATGCTCACTTAGACATAACAACAATTAATTTTTAATTTTCATTTGTAAAGTGAATAATGAAAGGTGTTGCATAAATGGTACATGGGTGTAAAAAGTATAAAAAGTAAAGCAATAGAGCCATGTTGTGATATGTGAAGTTGATGCTGAAAGAATACAACAATCAGAAAAGAAAATTAAAAAATCAAACATAGCACAATTGATAAAATTATACTGGTAGATGAATCCACTGTACTTCTATCAAATAATTTCTAGAGTTTATTACAAAATGACATAAAAACCACTTGCATAGTTTCAAAATAAAATTAGAGACCAAAAAAAGCGGAAATTTTTCAAAATTATAAAAGTTAGGCTAGTGTAATAAGAAATGCTATAAACATTGCAAATAAGTGCTCGTTTTGAAAGGTATTTTTTGCTTTTTCTTATATAATTTTTTATGGTCTTCAAAGTAGATAGCTTGATGGCAAAAGTTAATCAAGATGGTCAAATGGTTAAGAGTGTCATGATTGATGGAAAATATGATAGACAAAGTCATGGTTTAAAACCTACTCTTACCATTCTGTTGTGTTCTTGGAAAAAAACTTTACTGCACTTTTGTGGAATTGGCAATCTTGACCAGGGTTGCCAGGTGGCCTAAAATTCGGACAAAAAATGATAAATTAATCCTAATTTTAACTAATATGTCTGACAATTGGCAAATCATTCAAACACTTGGTTTTTTGTCTTAATTTACCGATTTTTATGAGCCTCTTTTTGATATTAATTTTGTCAGTATCTCCTATGCAGTATTGTCAGCCCTAAGCAGTTTTTGTGTCCAGTACCTGATTAACAATTGTTATGTGACTGCTAGTCTATTGCTTGTCACATAGACAATAGATATTGCTTAAATATAGAGGAAAATCACCAATTCAGCCTTCATATTTGTAGTTTACCTTTCCTGCTGGGTGCTGTATCTTTGACAAAAACTTGGCTGATTAAAGTAGCTTTATCTAAATAAAGAGTACCCAAGCTTTTTTTAGTGGATTTGATGGTGAAGCTCCCAGTGATATTATTCAGTATTGAGTCAAAGTTTCACAATACACAGATGCTGTGAAAACTAGAAAAATTAAAGATTTACAAAATTATGCATTAATTGGCATGCCTGTCCATGCCTGTATCTAATGCAAACTGTTGAATGACTTTTTTCCATGATGTCATTTACAAAGACAAAAACCAAAAAACAAATGAAACCTGTCTTGCTCAAGTCAAATACTGCACATCAGAAGCAAACTTCATTTTCCCAAAAAATGCTGTCTCGCTTTTTTTGCACTAAAGAGATGTTGGTAGGGTTTTGATGTGAAAAATATACTCCAGCCAAGAGAAAACCAAAGAATTAATGACATAAGCCTACATTAAAATTTTGCAATAAAAAATAAATTGCAGCCATTATGCTGTGCACAATGAATTGTTTTTTTGCTTAATATGTGTTTTTCTTGTTGGTTTATTTGTTTTTCCTGCTTTATCTAATTGATACTGTATATGGGAGACTGTTTTTGCTAATAACTATATTTCTTAAAACATGTAAATTGCACTCTGTGAAAGGACTTTGTAAATTGCACAATAAATCTAAGCATTTGATACAATTGATCATTCAATATTACTTTCCAAACTTAATCATTATGGGGTTAGAGGCAATGCACTAAAGTGGTTTACTAGTTACTTAACAGGACATACATAACAAGTAAAATATGCAGGAATTCTTTCCGCAACTACCCTTGAAGTTAGAAGTGGTGTACCTCAGGGCTCTAATCTAGGACCACTTCTCTTTTTGATATATGTCAATGATTTCAAAAATTGTCTAAATGATAGTAATTCTTTGATGTTTGCTGACGATACAAGCATTTTTTTACAAAATAATGACATCAAAAAGCTTTTTGATGCTGGTAATAAAGAACTTCAACTAGTTGACCAGTGGTTGATAGCAAATAGATTATCAGTTAATGTCTCTAAAACTAAATACGTTTTATTTAGGACTGCACAATCCAAATTAACAACAAAAAAGCAAGATCTCATATTGCGACAAAATAAAATTGAACAAGTTGAATGTATTAAATTTCTTGGCGTTTATATACAAGAGCACTTAACATGATCAAGACACATAAATCACCTAATATCTAAACTACGTAGCATTCTTGGAATTGTTATTAAAGTGAAATCACTGTTAAGCAAAAGATCTCTTCTCCTACTCTATCACTCTCTTATAAACAGTCAGCTTTCTTATTGCATTCTAAACTGGTGTTATGGCAATAAAACCTTGGTTAAAAGATTACAATGACTGTGCTATAAATTTGTTGAATTAATTTCTGGTATTA
The DNA here is from genome assembly GCA_963680785.1 of Diplosoma virens. Taxonomy (NCBI): domain Eukaryota; kingdom Metazoa; phylum Chordata; class Ascidiacea; order Aplousobranchia; family Didemnidae; genus Diplosoma; species Diplosoma virens. The sequence goes on along the minus strand of OY796894.1, from coordinate 17,677,614 downwards.
ACAGTAACTCATCTGTTTGTGATATCATGAAAGAAAATAAATTGTTAACTATACATCAACTTTTAACTAAAGAACTAATTGTGTTTATGTTTAAGCAAAAAATGGTAAAAACCCAATTGCATTTAAAGATATCTTTACTAAAAACGAATCTAAATACAATACTAGAAGCAAGTCTATCTTTATTCCAAAGAAATGTTCTAGCACAGTATGTCAGCAAGCTATTTCACACCATGGTCCAGCATATTGGAACTGCTTTCCTTTCGACTTAAGAAATAAGAAACAAAGTGTTCGATCTTTTACTGTTAATGTTTATAAATATCTCTTAAGTAATAAGAATAATATTTAATTTTAGTGTTAAAACATGATACTGCCCTATATATTTTTAATTAAAGGTTTCTGGAAAAAAGGCAATGGAAATGGTACAAAAAATTTTAAATTCAATCCTTGGAAGAAAAACTTAAGATCAAGATAACCAGTCTTATCACAAAAATATAAAGAACTCTTTTTTTAAATACTGTTTGTCTGCATAATTCAAATCAATCACTAAATTAAATTGACTCTTTTTCACCCTTATCTTTGCTCTTTAATTAAAATTTCTTTTTGGCAATGGTCTACTATTTCATTTTAGCAATTATTTTTCATTTTTAAAATTGTTATATAAATTTTTGTGCCGTTACTAAATGCTATTGACTTTGTTTAACATGTTTATTTTGCTATTATGCTGGTCTGTAAAAATTTAGTGAATATAAAAATTTTTTATTTAATTTATTTATTTTTTTTATTTATAATTGTATTGTTAATCATAGATAATTTTTTTTCTATCCATCACTTCAACTAGCATAATAGTTTGTTTTTTTATGTTACATTATGTTATTTTTAATATTGTTATTATCTGTTTATTATTTGATTTTTATTATTATCTGCTTATTATTTCTTTTTGTTTGTATTCATTCTTCTTATTATTTTTTGTATGTCACCAGATGCATTCAGAAAAGGTTTCCAGACCTGGTGAGGTTTCTTTTTATGGGTGGTTTTTCTTTACTCACCTTGCTCAGTTGAGCTAAATTTCCATCTTGGCTAGCTGTGCCACCCATCATCATTACACAGACTAGTCATGCACTGGTTCTTCAATCTCTCAATTTGTTTGATAATATTATTATTATATTTTCTTTTTTCTTTCTCATTTCTTATATGTTTATGTGATTAAGGTGTTGCAGCCATGCTTTCTACTGTTTTTTACTTTCATGTTTTAACGTCTGACGTTGTGCTGCTTCTTCCTTTTCTTGATAATTCCAATATTTATAAATTTTAATGTTAAACTGTTTACTAATGATTGAGAATAAAATGAAATGAAACAAAATGAAATAAACCATATTTTTAAATTTGTCCTAATATGTTCTTTTCAGACTATAACTGTACAAAAATTTTTTCAAACTACCTGGCAACCCTGATCTTGACAAGCAGCTGTAAATTTCAGTCATATCTCTAAAAACTAAAAAAACAAATTAAGAATTTCAATGATTTCCAATAAATTCTTACAGATTAAGATAAATATAGAAAAATAAAAAAAGTTTAGAAATTAAAAAAAACTAGTTACAATACTTGTTTTTGGAATACACAATCAATGTTCTAAAAAAAAGTATGTTTCTATAATAGATTTAAAAAAAAAAAAAAAAAAAAACACCTAACCAGATGTTGACTGGAATATATCCAATAAACGCTTGGATGTCACTTCATGCTTCTCTTTTAAAGTGGTGTTTTTTTCTGAAGAAGACATTTTTTCTTATTTTTCTTTAGTCATGAGTAGGAAATAAAAAATGCTTTACAATTATCACAGTAATGTTTCAGTATAACACAAGAATTCCTAAAAAATTTTAATCAAATAAATTATCAAATAAATTAAATAAATTAATAAAAGGTCATACAACCAAACAAAACTAATGTTAATAATAATAATTTTTATAAATAAAAAAGACGAAGTAAATTTTTATTCATAAGCTGAAACTTCTTCTTCTTCTTTCGGCTTCTCCCTACTCGGGGTCGCCACAGCGCGATAGTAATCTCCATTATACAATAACAATTATTGAGTCTCTTCAAGAAGTGACTGTGAGCAATTTTAGATTGTGAAACTAACCCCGAATTGCCCTGCAGTTTGGTTTTTATTACTTCTAAAAAAATCTTTTTTTTCTTGGTTTATTTTTTATTTCTTCCTGGTGGTGTAGGGGAATTCCAGGTTAGTTTTATATAAAAAAATAATTATGGTCCTTATTGTAAAGACCCCAATTGTCAAGGTCAGCAATTTAATCAGTTGCATCAAAGTGCATTTTCAGTAAGGTATTTTAGTTATGGAAAATAAATACATCACATTATGAAAACATTAAAAATTATTTTTTAGTTCTTGATATAACATTTCTACTAACATTGAATCAAGTTTTATGGTAAACTAGTAAAAAGGGATCCAACTGGAAAGACTTTTTTGTTAAGCAACAAGTAAACAAAGTTAGTCAGTCAAGTGATGCAAATGTGGTTTTTTCTCTCACACAAATTAAAATTGAATAAGGTTTAGCACTAAATTTTCATATAGTTTTAATCCTGAGTGATTGTGAAGTTCAAATTTACAATTGATAAATCTAAATTGATCAAAGAATTAAGGGTCATTCCATTATAATTCAGCTGAAGCTTGTAACCCAAAATTTTCTAAAAATTGGTTGATTACTTTTTGAAATACAGCTATATAAAATTTTTGCTCACTAGGTGGCATATCAATTGCCCTTTTTTTCAAATATTTTAATTTTTGGGTTATTGGTAAGATAAAACTCAGTTCAAAATGTTGATTCCGCCATTTTCAACTATGTAAAATCTAAAACTAGTATTGTTTTTCTTCTATTACTTATAAATAAAAAGTTATGAACTAATTAAAAAATAATATTGTTTGTAAAATAGGGCCTGAAAAACCTCTGTGGAAAGCATGATATGAAAAAAATAAAAAACTCTGGTAATAATATGTCAACTGTATAATAAGAAAGTTACAGAAATATCTTTATTGTCTTTTTCAAATAATTTACAAAACAAAAAGTGCATTTTTATAAAGCATAATTTACATTTTTTCTGCTTTACCAAGCCACTTTTAAAGTCAATAATTGTTAATCAATATTCGAATTCGGATATTGAGTTGTGCTTTAAAAGGTTTTGATATTATTTGCAATTTACAAGATTATAAGAGCTTCATCACATAATAAATTATGTGTAATAATGCTAATGAGTTTTCAAGGGACTATTATTTCAGTTAGTTTTGTGTTAAAAACACTTGATTGTCATAGCTAAGTTTAGAAGTATTGTTGTAAAACTTATGGATTGAGAAAAATAGGTCTCAAGTTGTGATCACCTCTTTCACAAACTGATATTGATTGAAGATTTGTTTGTATGTCAAAAATCTTATGAGAAAATATGACTTTAACCCTATTCAGACTGGGCTTTTTGGAAATTTTGTACAACTGGGGATGCTGAAAACGCTTGTGCATTTTGCTTGCTTATATCTCAACAATTACTAGCGCTAGAATTGTCATTCAAGTTTGTATAGAAAGAAAATTTTATACTCTTTTAATATAGATACTTAAATGTTGCAATTAAACATCATTTGAGATTGAAAAAGCGAGTTTTCAAAGGGTGGTCAATTTTTGTAAATTGGCTGAAAACAAGAGAGCGATTTGAGAGAATTAATGACTTTGGGTGTTTGTTGAACGTCATTAATCCATAAAATTAGAAGAATGCTGACAGCTGAAATCCACTTGGTAAGATTATTATTGTTTACAGAGAAAGAAATTCTACACAAGCAAATCTGCTAAAAACTGGTTTTATTAGAGTTTACAACGCTTCGATCTTTGCTATTGATCAAATAATTTTTTATATTCACTCCCTTTTGTGAACATTTAGGCAAGAAATTTTATAACAAAAAAGAAAGCAAATTATTACACAAAAAAGTTTTGTTTGTAGTTCCACATTGCAGGAACTCACCTTAATTTTTCTTCACTATAAAAGAATATTTGGACTTGACTAATTTATTTAGAGGTGATTGCTTTTGATCACATCGATTTTTTTAATTTTACAGAAATCCTTTTTTGTTTCGAATGCTTTTTTCTTTTGGTTAAGTACGCTAATTTATTAATAAAATATTTGTTTATAAAATTTTGCTAATGTTTTTTGATGTAATTGTTTAACTTTTAATTGTTGTACGACTTGTTGAATTAGTTAGGTCTAGTTTTCGTAAGAGTTACAAAAAATTAAAATGTTTTAAAAAGTAATTAATTACCATCAACATATATTTCAACTGTGACCATTAACGTAATTTTGTTCAAAACTTATGAAACCGATATTTTTTTGCAATAGAAATTATTCAATTGATAGTCCGAATTTCAACATTACTGTTTGAAAAACAAAAACACCAGCACAATCATAGAATAATATTGCACGCAAGAACAGCTCAATGTATTTTGTTTAAATATTTTTTGAGTTTGTTTATGTGAATTTTTGAAAACTGTTACCAGGCTGAACAAAAGATTGGAAGCGCCATTTTAATGCTTTTTTTTTTTTCATTCCGGACCTGATATTTCTAATATACATATTTCACACACACGTTTTTTTCTGATTGAGAAGGAAATATCGATAACAAAGCAGTATAAAAACTTGGTTTCACGACATTTTTACTAAGTATCAACTTTATTGTAGAATTTCACTGGTTAGACCAGTGGTTCTCAAACAGGGTGTCGCTGCACCCTAGAGTGCCATTTGCATTTTTTGCTAGGGTGCTGCAAGCTATTGCACATTATTCACTAGTCCAGGAAAACAATTGAGTGTTGTAATGTTATTTTGAATTATCAGCTTCAATGTTAATAATAATAATAATAATAAACAATTTTCTATCCTGCTCAGGCAAATATTTACTTCAAAGAAGTGGTTGCATCAGAGCGGTAGTGGAATTATAAGTGTCAATAAAATAAATACTAGTTCAGGTTTGGCAGATACAAATAAAGACAGAAAACATGCAAAACATCAAAACTCCAGATGTACAAACAAAAGAAAGCAAACATAAAAGTAAATATATACAAACTTAAGCTACAGTAATACTAACATTCAATAAATATTACCTTATTTAAATACAATAAATTATTTATGATTCTGATAAAAATTGTTCAAAAAAAAAAGTTTTAAGTTTAGTTTTAAAAACAGATTTTAACTTACAACTTCTAATATCATATGGAAGTTTATTCCAACAGCAGGGAGCATATTGACTAAAACATCTACTGTGGTATCTGGTTTTTTTTCCAAAATCAGATGGAATTACTAACAAATATGTTACTACATATATCTGTGTTTCTCAACCTATGTGCTGTGAAAGATTTCAGAAAAAAATTAGCTAGGGCTGTCAAATATTGCACTTTTTACACATGAAATATGTAATACTCAGAGCAAAGATCGTTTTTACTTAGAAAGAACTGATTTAGGAAAGGAAATTCACTAGGAAGACCATGAATTTAGGTGAAGAGCTTTTTTTTAGAGATCACATAATTTTGGGGGCGGAAATTAAGGCTCCTAGCTAAAGTGCACCACAAACTTCAAAAGATACCAATTTTGTCCCACGATCAGAGCAACGGTATTTTTAGAATATAACTGATTTTAGGGATAAAAGCTAGACATCTGAGCCCAATTCTGGCTGAAAACTTTTTTTTAGTGATCACCTGATTTTGGAAACAAAATTTAATAAAAATAGTCTAAAGGTGCAGCGATTTTTGAAAAATTTCAAAAATGTGCCGCAATCAGAAAAAGGTTGAGAAACACTGGGTTAGACCTTGCCTTGAATGAAAGGTTTTACTAATTTCAAAACAAGACTAAAGTCAACTTCAAACAAATTCTGTTTGCACAGCTCCATGTGTTTATTTATTGTTAATACACTTGCTGCATTTAAGCGACAAATATCAAGCAAATACGAAAATGCAATTGTGGTCCATTTTCAATACTTGGTTTGACTCAAATAGAAAGTAATTTTTGGTCTACAATGTCTGTACCTCCTTTCGTATAATCACATAACTTGTATAAAGCAGATTTCTTTTAATTTTTCAAAATTTGAAAAATCGGGTGCATTGTTGATTAGATTGCAATATTTTGCTTTCCTGTGGTTTTAGAGTTTACAATAAAAGAATTGAAGTTTATATTTTTTTTAGTTTCGTTCCAAAAAACTTAGAAACCAATATTTCTATTAGACACTTGCTTTATTTCATTTGATATTTCTTTGCGCTTAGCTTGAATAGTTCCGATGGCAGTAATATTTCGTTCCAATAGCCATTATACCAAAGGTATTGAAGTGAATGATTGATTGTAAGATCAACTTTTATAATAAAGCCAAATCAAGTGGTCAGGATTTTATCTGAATTTGTTAGAAAATTTCATATGAAAAGAAATCTAAATCTACAGTTACTTCTTTTTCTATATAAACAACTTCCCTTGGAAAGTGAGATTGAAAGCGTTTTATTGCCTCGTAAAGTGCTTGAGTAAACATAGTTAATGAATGGTTCAGTCTCAATTGTTTTGATAAACCGTTTACAACTTGCCTTTTTCTCGCTTTTGGCTGCTTTTTTCTCATGTTTTATGAAATAGTCAAAAAATTACTGACTAGGTGTCAACAAACTATTAATAACTCCAAAATTACTTGAGCGATTTTTTCAAAAATTGCACCAACTTTTAGATGAATAAAAATCAGGAAAAGTTATAAAATTTGAAAAAATTTGTGCAATTAGTTTTTGAGCAGCACACAGCATTTTAACACCGCAGGCAGTTTTAGCCCCCCAGTCTTAATAGGGTTAAATCATTGAGTACTATTTGTAAAAATTTTCTAGTCATTGTATGATCAATGGATGAAGGGTCTGAAGGAAGGTTTTTAAAATGGAAAAGTGCATTGCAAAACAAGGGACTGAAGGTGAATCTTGAAAAGACAAAGGTGATGGTGTGTGGGTCAGAGGGTGAAGTCATACAAAGTAGAATAAATCCATGTGGAATATGTGGCACAAGGGTGACAGTGAACTTAGTGCTATGCACAAAATAAGACCAATGGATTCATGGAAGGTGTTTTAAGTTGAAGAAAGTAACTCCAAGTTTGGCAAAAAACTTTTTTTTTTGTAGCAAATGTGAAAAAGCAACAAATGGTACAGAAGAGCAACAGGATGTAATGTGTGATAAAGTGGAAAGTGTGAAGGAATTTTGCTTTCTTGGTGATAAGTTGAATGCCAGTAGAGAATGAGAAGCTGCGGTGAGTGCAAGAACAAAAGTGGGATGGAAGAAATTCAGAGAGTGTTGAGAGATACTGTTTGAAAAAAGATTTTCTTTGTGGATGAAAGAAAAGATATATAAGAGCTATGTAAGATCAGCTATGTTATATGAAAGTAAAATGCAGTGTTTGAGAGAAAATGAAGTAGCTAGTTTTGAGAAGAGCAGAAAGATTTATGGTGAGGGAAATGTGCAGTGTAAAGTTGGTGGACAAAAAGAATACAGAGGACATGATGAACATGTTGGGATTTAAGAAAGCAGTAAATAAGCTGGCATAGGTGAATGGTATGAGGTGGTATGGTGATGTTTTAAGACAACCTGAGGAAAATGTGTTGATAAAGACAATGGTTCATGAAGTGGATGGAAAATATCAACATTGTCAACCAAGGATGAAATGGAGGAAACAAGTTGAAAAAAGCATGAGAAGGATTGGTTTAATAAAAGATGCAGCAGATTGATGCAGGTGGAGAGAAGATGTAAGTAGAGTCACAGAAGTAGTGGGATGCATCTGGCCACCTGCAATCACTGGGGATCAAACCAGATTAAAACTGAATTGATGATGTATTAAAAATTGTTACAATATTTATAGTATTCAAATTGACAAATTAAGAAAAAGGTTCACAGTACATAACTTTAGATTTTGCTAAAGACATGCCATGTTTTTTTTATTCTGATTCTTATTATTTATGGTAAAAACCTGTGCTAAAAAAAATTAAATTTTAAACAAGAATCAATTGAGTTAGAAACTTTAAAAAAACTACTCATATAAACTTTATAAGCTACTCATGAAATTAGCAGATCAAAACAAATACATTGTAGTCCAAAAAATGAATTTGGAAAAGATGACAAAAACTTTGAATAAATGTCTTTTTGAGTGTAGCAAAAACTAATCAGCTTAATGTATCAGTTGAAAGTAAATGTAACAAATATTTAGTTAAACAAGCTAATACTATAAAAGGAAGTATTCTGTGTGAGTGTAACCTACAAATTCACAAGCACACAGCAACAATTGATGTGTAACTAAAAAAACTCTTTATTGCATACATTAGGTTGAGGAATATGTTCGTAGAGTTTTTATCAAAGATTTTTATTTAAACAAAAGCGAAGAGTTATGGCTGTAAGTTAATAAATTATGTATTCTCCATTGCTGTTTACAACCTCCTCCCACCTCTTGACCAATTTGCTGATGCCATTCCGCCAAAAACCCCTGGGTCTGGTATCAAAGAATTTGTTGATCCAGTTTTTAAGGTCCTCTTCATTGTCGAAGGTAATGCCCTCTCATATGGGTTTGACAAAGAGCGGAAAAGATAGTAATCTGTGGGTGCAAGGTCCGGAGAATACAGCAGGTGCTGAAGGATCTCCCATTTGAGCTCTTGGAGTGCAGCTTTGACAACTTGTGCAACATGAGGCCTGGCATTGTCGTGAAGTATGGTTTGGCCTTGTCAATGGGGTCTTTTCAGTCAAATAGCCAAAGCCAAGACTTAAGCCTGACCTCCCACCAAATGCAGATCATGGTCTTCTTTGGATGGAGGTCAGGCTTAAGTCTCGGCTTTGGCATATCTCCAGGAGCTAGCCATTCCTTTCTTTGCTTCATATTTATATCTCTACTAATTTACTAGCGGACAGCAATATATTGGCATCTCCGGAAGCAGGTCGGGGTAATTGCTTACCCTATGTATAGCGCCTCCGTCGCTTTCCTGCGAGTCAGGAGGATAAATATAGAGATAAAGAGAGAGATATATAGGCACCATTTCTCATCTCCCCTGACGATTTGGTACAAAAAGCACTGTTTGTACCGCATGTTGCTTGATGGCAGGCGAGATGTTGAGAAGCAATTTGAAGGCAATTTTCTTTGTTGTTTTTGCTAAGCTCATGAGGCACCCAGACTCCCAATTTTTCAGCAAATCCCACTAAATGAAAATGATTGAGAATCGTTTTTTAATCGCAGTTTTTTTTCAGCCAATTCATGACTTGTTTGGTGACTTTCCTCCTTCAAAAGTGCTTTGAGATGGTCTTCGTCAAATTCAGAAGGTCTTCTGCTGTGGGGTGTGTCATCGATGTCAAAATTGCCATTTTTGAACATTAAAAACCATTTTCTTGCCGTAGATTTGTCTATGACACCTTCCCTGTATACAATGCAAATGTCCCAGGCTGCTTCAGCAGCTTTTTTAAAAGCTGAATGAAAAGCGAAAAACGAAGAATAGCAGGTGTCGAAAATGTTGCTTTTTACCCCTTGGATATTCCATATGTAAGCCTCACAAATAATAAAATCTCAAAATACTCAAAAAAATGATCAGCACAGTTTTTTTTCAGTAGAAAGAGCTTTATCAAATGAATATATACATTTTGCCAAGTAGTAAAAAATCATTGTAAAATAAAAGAAAATATAAAAACACTATGAACATATTCCTCAACCCAATAAAAATATAATAACACAACTGTGTCAAAATGAGCTTTTGCAAATCTTTTTGTCTTAAATGATTTGCTTAGTTTTGTAGGTAGCCATTTAGTAGCCATTATGTTTGGAGCCATTAGTTAGTAGATCATAATACAGGGTGTCCGTAAAGTTACTATACAGTCTTACAAGTTACTATACAGACACCCTGCAGTACAGTAAGATATTGTATTAAAATATTTATTTGTAACAAAAGAAATAACACCTTTATGTTTATAAAAATCTCAGAAAATACATGTGTTACATCCGATAATATTAAATATAATACAATAAAACTATATAGTAACAAAAACTATTACATATAATACAATGAAACTGTATAGTAACTTGTAAGACTGTATAGTAACTTTACGGACACCCTGTATAATAATAAAGTACAAAATGCAGATCTACAAACTTAGTTGTCGGCAGCGTGGTTGAGTGGTTAAAGCGCCTGGCTTGTGACCAACTTGGTCTCAGTTCAAAACCCACTTACATCATTCTGTTGTGTCCTTGGGAAAGACACTTTACAGCACTTTCTCCTGCTTGGTGGTCCTGGCAAGCACTTCTAAATTACAGTCATATCTCTATTAAATTACAAGCAGACAGCAATATCTTGGCATCTCCGGAACCAGGTCAGGGTAATTGTTTACCCTATGTACTAGTGCTTTCGTCGCTTTCCTGTGAGTCAGGAGGATAAATATAGAGATAAAATAGAAATAAACAAATAAAAATTTTTGTGTGGAATGTTTTTAGCAAACTTTTTATGGCTTATTATTGTTTTAATTATCTTTCAAAAAATGTTAAAAATTTGACACCTGACATTTTTTAAATTCAGCACTTTCATAGAAAAAAATTTAAGAAATTACTTCTTGAAATATTCCTTTTCTAATTGCTCAATGCTGTTTAACAAAATGGAAAAATTTTGACACCTGACATATTTTGTCATTTACCTGACATGTAGGTCAGCAGCATGGTCAAGTGGTTAAAGTGCTGGGTTTGTAATTGACATGGTCTCAAATCAAAACTAACTTGAGCCATTTTGTTGTGTCCTTGGGAAAGACACATTACAGCACTTTCTTCTGCTTGTTGGTCTTGGCAAGCAGTTCTAAATTAAAGTTACATCTCTATTAAAATTTCAAGGACACAGCAATATCTTGGTATCTTCAGAAGCAGGTTGGGGTAATTGCTTGCCCTATGTATAGCGCCTCCTGCACTTTCCTGCGAGTCAGGAGGATAAATATAGAGATAAAAACAAAAAAATTTTTGAAAGATTACTTATTTTCATTGAAAGAACCAAAAAAAATTTTCTTTTTCATTTTTTTAACTGCTTAAGGAATATGCAGTAAATCCTGATACTTCTATGCTGCAATGCCCACTATGCTTAACACACACATAACACTAATCACCTCATTTACTGAAGCCAAGTACCAACACAATACCACACCACTAGCCTGTGGAAAAAGTACGAGTTGGAATCCAAAGCCAGCTTTTCTGAGGGTTAAGGGGTGGCTATCCCAAGATATACTTAAAGAAGAACATCAGCAACAACATCTAATTGCTCAATGTCATTAAGCAAGACTGCATTCTCTTTTTCATAGCATTAGCTTGTTTAATTAAATATTTGCTATATTGAAAAAAATTGCATCTCAACAATTGTTAGAAAACCATTGTTTGAAGACAATTGTTCAAAAGTTTTACATTAGTATTTTTTAAAGTTTCTAACTCAATTGACTCTTGGTTTAAAATTTAGTTTTTCTTCAGCACAGGTTTTTACTTTGAATAAGAATCAGGATAAAAAAGACATGACATGTTTTTAGCAATATCTGAAGTTATGTATTGTGAACCTTTTTCTTTGTTTGTCATTGTGAATAATATAAATATTGTAACAATTTTTATTACAATGACTAGAAAAATTTTACAAATAGTACTCAATGATTTAGACTTATATTTTCTCATAAGATTTTTGACATACAAACTTTTGATTTTCAATCAATATCAGTTTGTGAAAGAGGTGATCACAACTTTAGATTTACTTTTTTCAACCATAAGTTTTACAACAATACTTCTAAACTTTGCTATGACAATCAATATAACAATAGCATTTTTAACACAAAACCAACCAAAATAATAGTCCCTTGAAAACTTCACTTATTAGCATTATTACACATAATTTATTATGTGATGAAGCTCTTATAATCTTGTAAATTGCAAAAAATATCAAAAACGTTTAAAGCACAACTCAATATCAAGCATTCAAATATTGGTTCACAATTATTGACTTTACAAGTGGCTTGCTAAAGCAGAAAAAATGTAAATTATGCTTTATAAAAATGCACTTTTTGTTTTGTAAATTATTTGAAAAAGACAATAAACATATTTCTGTAACTTTCTTATTTTACAGTTGATACATAAACATATTTCTGTAACTTTCCTATTTTACAGTTGATGCATTATATTACTGCCAGAGTTTTTGTTTTTTTCATATCATGATTCTCAAAGGTTTTTCAGGCCCTATTTTGCAAACAATATTATTTTTTAATTAGCTCATAACTTTTTATTTATAAGTAATAGAAGAAAAACAATACTAGTTTTGGATTTTACATAGTTAAAAATGGCAGAATCAACATTTGAACCAAGTTTCTATCTTACCAATAACCCAAAAATTAAAATATTTAAAAAAGGGCAATTGATGTGCCACCTAATGAGCAAAAATTTTATATAGCTGTATCTCAAACAATAATCAACCAATTTTCAAACATTTTTTTGTTTGTTTTCACTAAAAGAGGTTAACAATGTATAAAAAGGACAGGTAAAAAGAAAATTTTGGGTTACAAAAATTTTAAAATTTGGTTGAATTATAATGGAATGACCTTTTAAGTAAATTAGTAAAAAATTATTGAAAGTTTGACAGCCTACAAGTATTAAAAATTCCAGTAATTGTCTAGATAAAAAAAATTTTTTTTTCCTCAAATCAGCTAGCTTGATTATTGTTTGCACTTTACCAAGTCAATTTTCACCAGTAATTGTCCTGGCTGTTGAAAATTAGTGCAATGCAGTCGTAAACAGCAAAGTACCAATGTAATATTGGTCGAAATCGAATGAGTCTTTGTACTTTTGCACAGTAATGTTTCATTTGCCTTGATGGTAAGAGGTCAAATTATCCTTGTGTGTGCATTTTCTCAATCAATTGAATATATTGCAGGCCAAAAGTGATTTTGGTTATATTCATTAAAGCAGTGGCAGAGTTAGGAGTGATTCCTTATACTCATCTTTTTATAATACTTAAAAAACAAAAAAAAAGAAAACAAACTTTTATACAAATTGAAATGGCAAGTAAACTTAAATTAAACAATATTTTGAGACATTATACTTTGAAACAAGCTGAAGTTAAATTAAACAAACTTCCACATCGATATTGATGCAATGTTAAGTGTCACTTTGAAAGCAAATTTTACACTCATCAAAATTCCGTCCTCATTACATAAGAAGACCATCATCAATTTCCAACAGATTTTCAACAGATTCATCTTGAATGACAGCTACTCAAGAACTGAAACCAACAGCAACTTCCAAGAATTAAAAGCAGCAGGCATCTTCTGCTTGTTTAAATTCAAGTTTAAATTAAATAAACTTCCAGACTTTCAAACAAACTTTTTTTTTTACCAAGAAAAAAATAAAACTGATAAGAAATCAATGGAGTTCGAAATGCTGAATTTGAGTAAAAAGTAAAGCTGAATATAACTGCTTTCTAATATTTGATCCAGAGAAATATCTATCAAACACCTCAGTCATTTAGATTTCTTTTACATCAACATTAACATAAATTAGCTTATTCAAATACAATCCAGTATAACTTATTCCAATAGAATATAATCCAGTAGCCTAACTTATTCCTTCCAGAAAAAAATCTTCAAAAGATTTAATTAAAGCAGCATAAGTTGAAAATATTAAATAAATAATTGGCTGCTTATTCAAATGATGCTGTTATTCGAGATATGCATAGGGATATAACTTGTTGCGAAAATATATGGATAAATATACAAGAATCGGCGTAGGTAAAGAATACGGACCCCCCTTGTAAAAATAATTTAAAATAACAAAAATAGGGTTAGGGTTAGGGTTAGGGTTAGGCTAACCCTAACCCTAACCCTAACCCATTTCGGAATTATCCCTATTTTTGTTATTTTAAATTATTTTTACAAGGGGGGTCCGTATACTTTACCTACGCCCAAGAATCAAATCTTATTATAGGTACTAGCAGATCATCCCACAAGTTCTGTCGGAATTTTGAAAAACAAGTAATCAAAATCTATTGAATTACGTAGAATGTACATTTCCTGATTATATCTACTGTATGACTTCTTTCCATCTATGATCTATTTATAAGCTTACTAATCCCATTATTGCAATACTTTCTTGTTAAAACTCTTGTAGCGAAGGAGTTAAACCGAAAACTTTCCGCTGTCGGTTTCACCCTGTCATGGATTTCGAAAGTTTATTCCTGCAAATGATTCTGTAAACTTCAAAAAAATGATATTTTGTAAGAGCAAGGTCGGGAGAAAAAATGGATGAGGAATTTTTTTCCAACCAAGCTCATCGATCCTGCGATGTGATTTTTTGCATTAGGTATGTGGTCATGCATTGTCCTGATGAAACATCACTCCTTTTCGATTCACTAAAGTGAGTCTTTTTTACTTCAAAGCGTGTTTTAAAGCATTGGCGTACCAGTCAAAAAAAATTTGGGTCTCTTCAAAAAATCACCATATGCGAATTTTTTGGTAAAACTAACCAGAATCTCCCTTTGAGCACCAGGGTAGAATAAAGAAAAAACTAAGAAAAAAAGATCTCTCAGGAAGCAATAGTAACTGCAGCTAAAACCAAGCTACAACTGAAATTAATTACTAAATAGCAAGCTACACCAAAATTTTTTTAAAATCCTTTCTTTATAGAATTGAAAAGTTCGAAACAGCTTATGTATCCAAAGGATACGAATAATTATATTTTGACAAGCCTTACGACCGTTTATAAAAAAATCGAAAAAACTTTGATAAATAAAAACATAGGCTACTAAGCTACACTTCAGTTCAATGCTAAACATATTATTTTTGTATTGAAACACAACTACTATCATAGTAAAACGCACAAAACGTCAATTTAATTTGTTAGTACCAAGCTATGTGTGGCTTTCAGTATTTTTACAAACTACACTTCGACAAGGAAAAAAGCTCAAGTTCTAACTTGAAGCGTAGCTTGGTAAATAAAAACGTACCAAACTAAACTAAACTACATCTCAATTTAATGCCAAACTTATTATTTTTTTGTCCAAAACCAACTACTATCATAGTAGAACATCCAAAACGTCAATTTAATATCTTACAATGTGCGTTTTTAAACTATTTTACAAACTACATTTCGACAAAAAAAGGATTAAAATTTGTCCTTAGTAAAGCGTTGCTTGGTAAGTAAAAACATATCAAGCTACATCTCAGTTTAATGCCAAACTTATCATTTTTGTGTCCAAATCCAACTACTTATAATTGATCAATTTAATTTGTTACTAACAAGCTTTGTGTGTTTTGAATTATTTTACAAACAACACTTCGACAAAAAATTTTTAATTTGTCCCGTAGTAAAGCGTAGCGTGGTAAATAAAAACATACCAACCTACATCTCAGTTTAATGCCAAACTTAACATTTTTGTCGAAACCCAACTACTATCATAGTATCTTCTTTCCTTTGGCCATGCGTCGGTTTACGATTTAGTTTACCTTTATACGTTCGCCATATCAATTTCTATAGATAATTCGACATTGTTTTTTAAGTTATTGCCTTTTCCTGATTTCCTGATCCTGATAGAGAGAGAGAGTATAATAGCTTTCAATATTTTATAACCGCGTACACACGGCTGTAGAACAAAGTTTGTTTAATATTTTTTTCTTTTTTACGTTGATGAGGCATATTCCTAACTTATTTGTAGATAAAAGAAATTTGTTTCAAGATATAAAGACAAAACACAGAAACAAACTTGACAGTAAAGCCAATTTGAGGTGTGATATCTGCTATAAAGTTACGAATCAAACTTTTGGTTCCAAAAAACGTTTACATCCTTCTTATAAACAAAATTAAAATTTAGTTATTGTTTTTTTCAGAGGGAAGAGCGCAACTTCTGCAATTTGTGCAACTGCAGATGTTGCGCCGCTCTTTCACACTATTTTGAAAAGCGTTGCACTAATGATAAGAACATTTTAAGTTGCGCTTTGTTGCACTGCGCACTGAGAAACAAAAAGACCATTTGCGACTTATTGCCCTGCGCATTACTCATTAAACTGTAGCGTAGCTAAATAAGTGCTCCGTCTACCTCAACGATACACGACTCGTATCTAACACGCACTCTTAACAATAAAGGCGCGTTTACAGCCGTTTACAGTACTTTTTTCTTTTAGCGTGATCTTTGTTTGTTTTATTAACGCTCAAATCCACTCATGTTTTCGAGAAAAAATGAGTGGATTTGAGCGTCAATAAAACAAACAAAGATCACGCTGAAAGAAAAAAGTACTGTAAACGCGCCTTAATAGCTCGACACAAATAGCGCGTAAATTAACAAAATCATTGTCCAGTCGTAAACGTTTTCACGCGTGCGTGCACACCACCGTTGTTCGTCATAAGAGTCTTTCGCGCGCACCAGACGATTGGTCGCCACAAAACAAATCAATTGCGCTTTATATAGTCTTATTTTGCAAAAGCACTATGTTTTTTGTTGTTTTTAATATAGGGATCCGTGGCGAACTTTATTACAGGCCATTTCATCGCGTATGTTACGTGACTAACAACGCCACAGTTCACCCTAACCTGAGCAAAACATGTTTAGTAAAAAAGTGAATAATTAACTATAGCTTTGAACTCTACGTCACAATTCAGCCTTGCTCTAAAAAACGTGTTTAGTAAATAAGGAGTTTAAAAAAGCTGTTATTCTGGTCTTCTTAATAAAAAAACTGTTCACGTGTCCGGTGAAATGGATATACTGTGTTAAAACAGCTGAATAAAAGTCAAGCTACTCAAGTTGCTTGTGGTCAAGGATTAAAAATTAATCGTACGAAATTCGCTCCAATCAGAGGTGGGCAGAGCGCAACTTCCGCAACTTGCGCAATTGCGGAAGTTGCGTTGCGCTTTCATACTTTTTTGAAAGCGTTGCGCTTTATTGCGCTGCGCTAATCATAAAAAAATTTTAAGTTGCGCTTTATTGCGCTGCGCATTAAGGATTAAACAAATCAATTGCGCTTTATTGCGCTGCGCATTAAGGATTAAACAAATCGATTGCGCTTTATTGCGCTTCGCTCTTATTTCGGAAAAGCGCAATATTTTTTGGTTGTTTTTTAATGTAGACGACCCGTGGCGAATTTTATTGCAGGCATTTCATTTTGCATGTCAGCGATCTGACAAAGAAATGCTATTGGTTCTCTAAATTGGTAAAACGAAAAGCGATTGGTTTTCTAAGTCGGTATACGCCCTTGTCTCAAGACCCGACGATGGTCATGAGATTGCACGAGTCATAAGTGACTTAAACCTCATGTGACATCATAAGACCTCATGTGACTTTGATATACGGGCCGAGGTTGAAATCGGCAATTCACGTAAGTCGACAAAGCCATTGTGATTAAGCAAGCTATTAAAGCTTATATAAAGAGTACCTCTGTTTATTAAATGTGAAATAATTAATTAACGTACGCTCGGCAAATGTATTAATTTTGTCATAACTTTTGGTTTATTTAGACAAAGCAGCAAATCGAATTTAATGCCTTTTTAACGCCTATTGACGAGCTTTTAGCAGTTGCTACTATGAGCGCTTTATCTCCGAAGATGTCTGTTGATTTCTGACCGACAAAACGTCAGTTTAAATAAAAATACCTTGCTAAATTTTGGTATTATTACTGTGAAATCAGTTTATGATTGGTTCAAAAGCTTACATAAAAAATTAAAAGTAAAAATCTTAGCTTTTAGGCGAATTTTTTTATAAAATATTTCGAAATTGGCGAAGTGGTCATGTACTCATAGATATTAACAATAAAAGTTAAAAAAGTTATGCATCATCAAAGCTAAATACATATCTTTTCCCCGTTGATTAAACCGCTATAAAAACAAAGCCTGGCGGACAGTTGTCGCATTAGGCCGTCATTACTTGTGAACAGAAAAATTTGTGCCATAAAAGATTGCAGAAAACGAGTAAAGTGAACCATGAGAGTTAAATTGGAAGTTGTATTAACATTAATTTGCTTTTTAACAATAATATTGTTTTAAAAGATGTACCCAATTTGGAACAGTTGGTACATTGTAGACCACAGTTCCAACATTTTAAGGTATAAACTTATATTTTATATTAATTTTTATTTGGTGTAAATCAGTAAAGTGTTTAGTAAAGTATAGTTTTTATATTTGGTTGTGTTATACTGTAAAAATGAATTGAAATCATGGCTGAAAAAGTTGTCGATGATGTGGAAGCTCTTTCTACTTCAAGTGATGGTGATACAACAGGTAATTTTGTTATAACATTAGGACTCGTTTCTACAACGAGTGTGGAATGAAACATTCTTTCTTTCGTTTATTGATCTTTTCGCGCTTAACCCTATTCCGACTGGGCTTTTTGAAAACTTTGTACGACTGGGGGTAGGAAAGTGCCCGCAGTCTTTGGTTGCTTATATTAATATCTCAACAATTACTTGCCCTAGAATTGTCATTCAAGTTTTTATAGAAAGGAATTTTTCATACTCTTTTGATATAGATACTTAAATGTTGCATTTAAACATTATTTGGGATTGAAAAAGCAACCAGTACCAAAGGTAGTCAATTTCTGTAAATTGGCTGAAAACGAGAGAGCGGTTTGAGAAAATTAATGACTTCGGCTGTTTGTCGAATGTCATAATCCGTAAAATTCGAAGTAGGAATGGTGACAGCTGAAATCTATTTGGCAAGATTATTACTGTTTACAGAAAAAGAAAATTTTTACCCGAAAATCTGCTAAAAGCTGGTTTTATTAGTGTTTACAAAGCTTCGATCTTTGCAATTTATCAAATGATTTTTTAAATTCACTCACTTTTGTGAAGAATTTAGGCAAGAAACTTTATACATAAAAAGAAAGGCAAATCATTACACAAAAAATTATGTTTGCATTCCACATCGCAGAAAACTCACCCTAATTTTTTTCACTGTAAAAAAAATATTTCGACTTGACTAATTTATTTAGAGTTGATTGCTTTTGATCACATCGATTTTAATTTTACAGAAATCTTTTTTAGTTTGAATGTTTTCTTTTTTTGGTGAAGTACGCTAATCCATTAATAAAATATTTGCTTATTAAATTTTGCTAGCGTTTTCTGACGTAATTCCTTAACGTTTAATTGTTATACGAGTTTGTTTTGTTTTAGTGATGTTGACTATTTGTTGGAAAAATTTTGCTTTTGGGTCGAGAGTTTTTTTGGAAATTGTAAGAATTTTCGGGTGTTTTTTTGTTGATAGTGTTTGATTGTTTGATTTAAGTGAAAGTTGTGCCATATTCAACTGGGTCTGGAGTAAAAAGTGTGGTTGTATGTTTTGCCCCGTCAATAAGTTTTCAGCTTGAGTTTCAAATTACGTCACATTGGGGCTTATCATACTTTACGTTCTCAAAAACTGCTCCAATGAGTGTAAAAAAGGTCGACAGTTGGATTTTATGTAACTTTTCTTGTTTTACAGGACTTAAGAACAACACCAACGGAAGGTGGCCAAATATCTTCTTTGGTCAATAAAACTATAGAAGATTGGATGGCAACAAAGCCAACATGGAAGACACAATTCCAGTTGAAATCTTTTCCTGTGTTCCAACGAAGAGCTTGGATTGAAGTTTTTTTAAAATACAACACTGGCATTCCAAGCTCTGCGGCAATAGAACGTGTCTTCTCTGTTGGACCCGACGTGATGAAACCAAAGAGAGCGACGTTATCGTCAGAGAACTTTGAACGATTGGTATTTATTCGAGAAAACGAAAACTGCGTGCTTCCATTAAAATAATTAATTAATTTATTTATGTTGTTGAGTTTATTTATTCCGTTTTGTGTTGTTGAGTTGTTGAGTTTATTTATTATTTATTTATTTATTAATTTATTTTATTTATTTTGTGTAAATCGAATGAATAAAAAAGGAAAAGTCGTTCAACTATTGCAAACAATCAAAATCGAAAAAATGCTTTTTTATTGACTTTGCTTTGTAATCTAATGATTATTTCAAAAGTAGCGGTATAAAAATTTGATGCAATTGATGAAAACAGTAGCTCACGAATGTTTGAAATAAAAAGCAAATTCAATGAAAGTTTTTTTTGGTTTTTGATTGGAATTCGTAAATACAAATGTCTTTTTGTTTTAAAAGACAAAGTTGGATTGAAAGTTTAGTTGAAACCTAAAAAAAATTTTTATATGTGCCCTAACTGAAATTTAGAGCTCTGGTTGAACTGCGCTTATGATTTTGACAGAATATTGCGTCTCATGTGATTTGAAAATCTTGATGCGCTGCACGGTCTCGGTTCAAAACCCACTCGCCCCATTCTGCTGTGTACTTGGGAAAGTTACTTTACGCACATTCCCCTGCTTGGTGGTCTTTACAAGCAGTGCTAAATTTCAGTCACATCTCTGTTAAATTACAAGCGGACAGCAATATCTTGGCATCTCCGAAAGCAGGCCGGGGTAATTGCCTACCTATGTATTAGCGCCTCCGTCGTTTCCTGCGAGTCAGGAGGATAAATATAGAGTAAAAAAAAATTAATATAGTCTTTTTAAATGCATTAAACATACAGCGCATTACGCATAACATAATTTATTTTAATATTTAATTCAATTAATAATAACATAATTTAAAAAAGACATTGCGCTCTGCTTAATATGATTTATAAATTTGGTAAAACAAGATTTATAAATATTTTTTTGCACTGCGCTTAACATAATTTAAAACCTAAAACTTAAACTGGGGGCGTGAAAAGCTCGTAGGGGGCATGAGCAACTGGCTGCAAATTATATTTTAACTCCTAGATTCTTAAATTTAAGAGTACGCCGCCCTGGGGGTGGAGTGAAAGGTTTACAGGGGGGCACGAATAACTAGGTACAAACTAAATTTTAACCGAATCTGGCGGCTTTTTTTTGGAGAACACTACGATTTTCGGAAGAAAATTGAGAAATAGGACACTAAATCTAAGTAAAAACTTTTTTTTGATGAACATCACGATTTTTGGGACGGAATTTGTTGGTATGATAGAAGGGGGCACCATTTTTGTTTGCAGGACAAAAAAGGGGCACGGTCTCAAAAAAAAACCCTGGTTTAAAAAAACATTGCGCAAGTTGCGTTGCGCTTTACATGATTTATAAAAGCGCATTGCGCAAGTTGCGCTGCGCTTCACTAATTTCAGAAACTCGTTGCGCTTTAGTGCGCTGCGCTTCTTTTAATATCAAAGACATCTTGCGCTTTAGTGCGCTGCGCTTCACTAATTTTAAAGACACGTTGCGCTTTAGTGCGCTGCGCTTTGCTAATTTCAAAGACTAGTTGCGCTTTAGTGCGCTGCGCTTCACTAATTTATGGAAAAATGCCCACCTCTGGCTCCAATTAAAGAACGAGTGTAGTGGGAAATAGTATAGTAGAATTTACGAACTTACGTATTCCTACCTCAGACCGCTATACTGAAAACAAAACAAATTGTTTATTAGCCTTATTCGAACACTTAACGTAATTCAAAAAAGACATTACGCTAGTTCTGCTGCGCTTTACACGATATAAAAAACACATTGCGCAAGCGCTTAACATATTTTTTGTGTTCACTAATTTGAGAACATGATTTTGCTAATTGCGCTGCGCTTCATTAATTGAAAAATTCTTTTCGCTTTGCTAATTTGAGAAAAAATACCCCCTGGTTGTTCTGTTCAATGGCGATAGATCTTTTAATTTGATAGGGCTTGAGTTTTGTTGATATCATCAAGGGGGCGCGAGTTTTGTTTGCACGATAAGAGGGAGGCGCGTCTTGAAAAGTTTAAGAACCTTTGGTTTAAACTTTCCATTCGATATTTATTTTTTTGTCTTATCGCAGCTTGCCTTTTGAAGGTTTGTTTTTTTATGTCATTTAGAATGACGCAATAAGATGGCTACTTAACTAAAAGATTTTGCGGTCATTTAGTAGTCACCTTGCCTCCACTTTTATTGTAAATTCTATGGAATGAGTTTGATTTGTAAATCTCATATTACTAATTAGTGACAAATAAATAAATGTGTATTGAATTGGGTTTCTACGTCAGCCATTGTAATATTTAAACGGATAATTCAATTTTCAAAAAGATTTGTTTTTTAGCTCTTTTCACTACATGTATAAGAAAAACTTCCGGTAGAATTTAAAAATGGCAAAGAAGTGTTCCACGTAAAAAGTAAAAATCTGCAAAAGCGAGAAAGAAATACGTTTTCTTGCAATGTTTGCCAAAGGTAATGTTTTACCAATTGTATTGAATGCAACTTGTGCGAACCGTGGTGCCATGCCAAATGCACTAATATGTCAACAGAGGAACTTCTAATAAAAAGTTCTCAAAACGAATCTTTTTTCTGTCCAAGCTGTCTGAAAAATATAAAAAATCCTATTGAATTTATCAATACATTAACCAAAGTAAGTTGCTTGCGTGATTTTAAAATAATTCATTATACTCAGTGTTGGCCACGATGCCAACGCAACTTAACTTGTTCTACTTAGTCGAAAACTATGGTAGCGCTATTGCCACCGTGGAAAACATTGGCTACAGAATCAAAAGAGCTACGTTAAAAATTATGTTCTTATTTATGACCTGACGTCAAAAATAATGTTGGCTTTGGGGCCAACGTATCGTTTTCTAGCTCAGAAAGTCTGTCTTCTGCGTCAAAGAAATCTTCTTGAGAGTTCCAGAAGAAAAGATACAGGTTTCTCCTAACTATATTGCTTAGAAACCAAGCTGCTTAAAATATGAGAAGCACATGAGAAGCAAAAAAAAGTGTCATTCTGTTGTGTCCTTGGGAAAGACACTTTACGGCACATTCCCCTGCTTGGTGGTCCTGGCAAGCAGTTCTAAATTACAGTCATATCTCTATTAAAATTACAAGCGGACAGCAATATCTTGGCATCTCCGGAAGCAGATCTGGGTAATTGCTTACCCTATGTATTAGCGCCTCCGTCGCTTTCCTGCGAGTCAGAAGGATAAATATAGAGGTAAAAAAAAAAGACTCGAGTTTCGCTCTTGTTAAAGTTCATCAGTGATGTTATCTCATTGCGAATCGAACCTACCACATGTGGTCCTCTACGCAGGAGAGAACACCACTAGACCACACAATCCAGAAAACAACTGAACTCTAAGCAGCTCACAAGTTATTCCCGGCTGTACCGCGCAAGCAATGCATAGAATCCACTATGTTGTAAAACCAAGGCCGCACCTCATAACCGGGACTTACCTGACAAGCGCTAAGCGTCGCGCTTACTCTCCTAGAGCCTGACAAACGAAGAAAGAATTTTATTGTAAACATGAGGAATCATGCACCTAATTACTCAAATCCTCATGTTTACTATAAAACTCCTAACTATAATTTATCAAATCACAATTTGAAATAAATTATAACCTTTAATCCAGCGTTTCCCATACTGTGTTCCGTGAGCTTCTTTAAAGTGTTCCGCGAGTTTCCTCAAAGTTTAACCTTTTACTCCCAAATTCGCTGTAATGTAAATGCCAAGAGCTACCTGGGCCTCGGGTTTACTTGGACAGGTTCTGAAGACTGCTTTGATGCTCTTTGTGTCATATGCAAAAAAATTCTACAAAATAGTTCTCTTGCGCCTGCCAAAATGAAGAGACATTTTAAAAGAAATCACCCTACCTTAGTTGGAAAAAATATCTTGTTTTTCGCGGCCAGACTTCGTGAAATGAAAGGCATGCAGAGATTTATACATTCAACAACCATTTCAAGCAAAAAATTATTGGAACTACCTTATTTAATGAGCAGAAGAATTGCTTTGGCTGGTGAGGCACACACAATAGCCGAGAATCTCATCAAGCCTTGTTTGCTTGAAGCTGCTAAAATTTTGCTGAGCAAAAACGACTACCGAAAATCGGAGAGCATTCCTTTATCAAACAATACAGTATTCCCTCGTAAAGATAACATGGGTGTTTATATAAAATCTGAGGTGTATTCCCGTTTACAGCAAGCCGATTTTTTGTCTTCAGATGGATAAGTCGACAGATGTAGCAGGATTAGGAGTGCTGCTTGCATTTGTTCGTTATGTCTATAATGCAAGTCTATAATATGTCCATAAAAATATAATGAGGTGAAGCAACCTTGCTTCTATATTAAACAACAAGTCACACCTTTCATCGCTAATTAGCAAGACACAACGTCAACTCGTTTTGTTGCTTCTTCCTTTTTCTAACCCCGTCTTTAACAACACACAAACTTTTCAACATTTTGTTATTTTGTTCATGTGGCGGAGCAGAAATAAAAGAAAACTGAACTGAACTGAACTGAACTGAACTGAATGCAAACGTTCAAGAAGATTTGCTTGTGCAAAACTTTAACCACTTTTACCCCAGGAGACGAAATATTCAAGATTTTAGATTTATTTATGAATGAAAATGAAATTTCATGGTAAAAATATATAGGTGTATGCACTGATAAAGTTAAAAGCATGACGAATTTAATAAAAGTTGTCGTGTCGTGAATTAAAAAAAAAATTCAGAACGTTCCAACTCCCACTGTGCTATACACAGCTATAAGCTTCAAAAAGTATGGCTTCTGACTTATGCAGTGTTTCATATGACGTGATAAAAATTGTCAGTTTTATCAAGAGCTGAGAGCCAGAATTTTTTCTATTATCTGCAAAGATATGGGAAGTCTTTCTTGCAACTTAGTGTTGCACAAATTTGTACGTTGACTGAGTCAAGTTAAGGTGCTCGTGAGAGTTTTTGAATTATGGAAGCAGCTGTTGACATTTTTTGAGGAAAACCAATTTAGAATATCTTTCCGGCTGCTTGAGCCAAAATGGTTGCAGTGCCTCGCCTATAGAGCGGATATATTTTGCAAGTTGAATGATTTTAACTAAAGCTTGCCGGGCAAGTACACATCTGTTCCTTAAGTCAAAGATAAAATTACATGCATCAAAAGAAAACTCAAATTTTGGCGTGAAAATGTAAACATCGACATCTAGCTTGCTTTCCTTGCTGCAAAACTTTCTCGAAGATAATAATCTCAAAATGGACCAATTGATGAAAAGCAATATTGCGCGACATTTGCAAGAACTTCAAAAACTTTTTTCAATATTTTCCTGAGGAAACGATCAATTACGATTGGGTTTGAAATTCATTCAATTATTTGATTGTTCCATTCACCGGAAAAACTATGGTAGAATTTATTGAACTTTTTAAGTAATAGCAATTTGAAATTTCATTTCACAAATCAAACCCGAGCAAGTTTTGAATAAATGTTCAAAATGTACATCCTACACTTGCAAGAGAAGTTCTGAAGAACTCTTGCTTTTTGCAACTACAGTGTTTTCACGTTATATGTCAACAAAACTAAGTACAAAAGCAGATTGGATGCCGAAGTGGATATATATACAGCTGCCAAGTATCACACCAGACATAAAAAGTAATTTCACTTCTTTGCAAGCTCATATTTCAAATTAAATACGTATGTTAAACTTGTTTGCATAATTTATAACTTTTTAGGTTTTTACTGCTGTTCCATATGAAAGTAACTGCAATTATTGCAACAGTAAAACGTGCAAAATTGAAATCCATTTCTCGTTGACAAGCCTGTGTTAACAAATTTTTTCAATAAGTGATCCGCAAGCTAAAATGATAAGACGTAGTGTTCCGTGACAAAAAAAGTTGGGAAAACCCTGCTTTAATCAAATGCTATCAGTCATGATGATGATGATGATGATGATGATATTTTATTCACGCTTAGTAACAATATTTAAGTATATGCAATGTACATTAAGCAAAGCATGAAAAGGAAACGCGACACAACGATGAACGTTAAACATGCAAAAAGTATAGAGAGGGGGTAAGAAAGAGAAAAAGAAAGAAGCACGGCCGCGTTACCTAATTCAAACTAAATATTATTATTTAAAAAGACAAAAGACACAAAAAAATGACAAGACAAAAAAAAAAGACAAAAAATGTGCAGTGCAGGAACGGTTATGTAAATCATTGGGAGGCACAAACCGCCCTATATAGCTAACTATAAATTTAGCTGTCAAATTACAGATCCACAGAGTGTGTAAGGTTTAATGAAAATTTTTCTCCAATTTAACCAAATTCGAATCTATAATACCGACTGCACTACAATTAACAACGAACGACTTTACCGGGTGATTCAAACGACTTGAATGCCCTTTACAAAATAACGTAAGACGGCCTTTGCGAAGGACTTGATCTGAACAAATTTCTATCCCTGCACTCTTAAGTTATAGAGGCAAACGGTTATATAGTAGACGTCACAATAAGCACGTGGCGAATGACAATACAGCATTTTAAATGTCAGTGACGTAACACATGGCTGTAGCAATTAACAATGAAGGAAAGAAGAATGAAAAATGTGACGTCATTGCATTTCGCAATCTTGTAAACAATACTTACTAATTAGATTGCAAAGCGCTACAAATAATGTAAAACGAACACAATGGGGCTTCAACAAAAAATAGCACGATTTTTAATTAAATTTCAATCGTCTGAGACCGAACTAAAGATAATGACTTTTTTTCACAAACAATAACAAATTACCAAATTTTAGCTTCAAAAAAGGGCCAATTGCAAAACAACCCATCAGTATCACTGATTCAGCTGTACAGTTTTGCCCTAACCTATTTTTGTTAACGGTTTTGCGACGAAAAGTTTGTCGTTCCAAAATTTCTTGCGTTTTAATAATGTGTTTTTCTTTTTTTTTTCAAAAAAATGAAACAGGTTGTTATCTAGGCTTGTCAAGCTCCTTTGTAGTCAAACTCAGCAACTTAATCTCGCGGGAAAAGGCGAATAGCTAACTCGCTGCAGGGCGCTTATTGACAAAAGAAAGTAGTGTGATCCGTAATGCGTACAATATTTAGATCAGGGATTCTCAACCGGTGAGCCAAGGCCCAATGGTGGGTTACAACAAGTTTTTTTCAGTGGGCCTCACAGAGATGTTGTGAAAAAGTGTTTAAATCATACATTCGGAGGCTGTTTTTGTGGTGAACAAACGATTTGGTAAAATTGAGTATGGAATGAAAATAAGGACCTTTTTGTGTTTACCTGAAATTTGGGACAAAAATGGAGGTCATAGACACAGATTGGAAGTAATAACTTTTTTTCTGTTATCACTAGATTTTTGCGCAGAAAACGGTTTGTGATACGAACTAAAAACTCTGCTAAAACAACTCATTTAAAACCTTTTTTGCTTTGAAACCTTAAATTTTGCCCTGATAAAATTGCTTTATGGCGCCCCTACTGAAGACTATCACATTGAACCGCACAATTACGTTACAAGCTTTTTGGGCCAGGGTGTTAAAAAGGTTGAGAACCCCTTTTCTTGTTTGTTTAAAAAAATTTTTTTTGTTTGTTCGTAAGGGGAGATCATATCAGGGCTGCGAACTCGAACTCGAACTCGAAGAACTCGGCAATTTTGCCCGAATTCGAACTCGAATTCGAAAAATAAAAATTTCTGAACTCGAACTTGAACTCGAAAAAAGTTTGTGATGTTTGAGTTCATTTAATGAGTAAATTTAACTATAACATTTCTCAGCGTTGGTGCCAAATTATAATTTGCTATCCTCTTTTATTTTGTTTAATAATAAATTAAAATTGGTAACATTGATGACAAAGCATTTTTAATATGTGCTCAGTTTTTCGCAGTTGAATTATTCTCTTAACTCTATTCCGACTGTATTTTTTCAACTCTATTTTGTGAACTCGAACTCGAAAAATTGAAATTTAAAGAACTCAAACTCGGACTTGCAAAATTTTTGTGAACTCGAACTCGAACTCGATTAAAAATGCTTCGAGTTCGCAGCCCTGGATCATATGTAGCTCTCAAAGCTACGTCACAATCCAGCTTTGTCTGAAAAAACGTGTGAAAAAAATAAGAAGCTTTTTTTTATTATTATTACTTTGACTGGCGAGGTGATAAGTCAGAAAAGGAAGTAAGAAAATCGCTGTTCTAATTCTATCGCTTTTGACTTTTGGATTTTGGCTTTTGCTAGTTTTTTGAGAAAATAACTGTTGACGTGATTGACCGCTGAACGAATTATCCTGTAATAAATTAAATAAAAGTGAAACTGCTCGAATTACCTGAAGAGACCAGAAAAAAATTAATTGTTTGGACTTTTGATCAATTTAATAAGTGAGTGGTGGTCAATGGTGGATATTCAAAATTAGGGGCCTGAGGCAAAATCCTAATTAGGGGCCCTTAACAATGACGTCACAAGAATTCGATTACCATTTTACCGATGTCACTAGAAAGATAGGCTACGAAATATTGGGAAAAAATTTATTTTGATACGAAACTTGAAATAACTCAAATCAGTGGCAGACACAAAAAGTTATCATGAAAGGTTTACCTGTGACTTGACAGTTAATCAAAAGACACCTGATCGAAACGACACTTGATCGAAATGACATTTGATCAAAACAACACTTGATCCAAACGACATTTGATCGAAACGACAGTTGATTGAAACGACATCTGATCGAATTATGAAAGAAAAAATTTGCAACTTTGAATCTATCCCAATTTTGTCAATTTTTCGTTCCAAAAACATAGTTCTTTAATCTGTCCTGGTTTTGTTGATTTTTTGTCCCAAAATCATAAATATTTAAAAATAAGATTTTTTCTTTGAATCTGTCTTTGATTTCTGCAAGAGGTCTATAAGGATGAAGCCATGGCACAATGCTCCTCCTTTAAATAACTGACTACGTAAAAAGAATGCAAAAAATGACAGCAATAAGCATCTAACGAGATATAACATGACAAAAAGATCTACTTGTTGCCCCCTTAAAAATGCTTTGCCCAGAGACTTTGTTAAAAAACCTCCCTTGACATTGGAAAAAAATTATAAAAAGTCTTGGACAGACTTGAATTCAATGATGGGATTCAGAGAGTTTGCACCGGTTTGCGTGAACCCGTTCTTATAAATGTTATAACGTTCAGCAAGCGCGTTCTTCATTAAACGTAATCTCTATATTTGTATATCTCTGATAATGAAAGAACATATTATTCATAACTTCTATACTATAGGGAAAAGAACTTATTAATTTTTTAAAATTTTTGAATTCCATCGTTGCTTGAACTCGATTTGAGCCTTTTTTGCAAAAAGCAAGAACTTATTCAAATCCTCATACCAATAGTTGTTGACTTGGAGTTGGTTTTGTGTGCTTATTAAGCCAAGCTATATGCAATGCATAGAAACAACTTGGGAAAATGGTTTTGAAATTCAAATTTCATAGACTTAGATTCATGTTTTCATGGACTTATATTTAAAATAACACCATTTTTGGTAGTCTTGGGCTTTAAATCGGTTTGAGCTTTTTGAAAAAGACTCGAATTCGGTTCGAATTTGAAAGTTGTAAGTTGTTGGATTATTGTTAGCATGCACACAATCTATTAAAGGTATATTTTTAAAACTTTCCCACTGCTACATAATACACACTTATGCCATAATCTTGATTTTCTCAAAAAATAATAAATTTGTTAAAATATATTGCAACAGAATGAAAAATTGAAATGACTAAATAGGTAGGCTACTCTCACAAAAAAAATCTTAATAAACTTGCCCTGATTACATAGCAACAACAACAAAAACAATTTTCTTTTATTGAGTAAATTTAACAATAACAATTAAGCCAGTCGAGCAAAACAATTTAAATCTCAAGAATTATGCCGATTCGAAAATGTACAACAAGTTTTATCATGAGAATCGAAAAATCTATAGCTTAAAACATTATTTAAAAGAGAAGCTTTTGTTATGTTTTTTTTAACACAAAAAAAGATTAAGAAATGTTGGTAATATAAACCTTTGTGATATATAAATACCTTAATTTTTACAAAAAAAATTTAAATTACTTTTGAAAGGTAACAAAGTTAAAAAATAAAAATTATGTTTGCTTTTAGGCAAATAAGTCAAAAAATACTAACCCAAAAAACAAATTTGTTAATCTATAAATATATTACAAAGCAACCAACTATTTATTTAATATTTTTAGCTTATGTTGCTTTAATTAAATCTTCTGAAGATTTTTGTCTTAAAGGAATAGAAATATGCAATGCAAACTTGAAATAATGCTAGCTTTAAACTAAAATTGTAAAAATAATAAGTGTTGTAAAATATTGTCAAAACCATTTAATCTTATGATTATTTGTGCAAGATAGACCAACTGATAATCACAATTAAATTTGATGTAAGAAGCCATTTAGCTTATTCTATGTTAGGTTACCTTTTAAAGTTGTCATTTAAAATCAAAATACTTTACCTAAATTATTTCTAATTCAATTTTTTCAGAATGACAATATATAAAATTTTAACTTTAATTAAGCAGTTGTTTTTACCACATCACCTCACAAACCAGTTTCAAAATGTCAATTTTGAAAATTGCTAAACTCCTTACAAAAAAGTTGCAATCAAGTCTTAATGTCAAGTAAATGAACAAATTGCATATTAATCAATTTAAACTTTGAAAAAAAGTGAAAATTTTCATATAAATTTAGTTAATGGTAAAACATTTGTAGACTGGATTTAGTGTTCTATTAGTTTCTATTGTACATGAAGCAATGAAGCATTTGTTACAAAAAGAAAATAATTTATTTTTTTTGTTATTAGTGTTTGTTTTGTATGTCATTATTTTGTCCTGTGGTCGGCAGCGTGGTCAAGTGGTTAAAGCACCGGACTGATGATCAGCATGGTCTTGGTTCAAAACCTACTTGCGTCATTCTGTTGTGTCCTTGGGAAAGACAC
Source organism: Diplosoma virens (assembly GCA_963680785.1). Classification (NCBI taxonomy): domain Eukaryota; kingdom Metazoa; phylum Chordata; class Ascidiacea; order Aplousobranchia; family Didemnidae; genus Diplosoma; species Diplosoma virens. The sequence continues at coordinate 17,646,868 of OY796894.1, read as the reverse complement.
TTTACGGCACCTTCCCTTGCTTGGTGGTCTTGACAAGCAGTTCTAAATTGCAGTCATATCTCTACTAAATTACTAGCGGACAGCAATATCTTGGCATCTCTGGAAGCAGGTCAGGGTATTTGCTTACATTATGTATAGTGCCTCCGTCACTTTCCTGCAAGTCAGGAATATAAATATAGAGATAAAAATAAAATAAAAATAAAAGTCCTAATTATAGAAAGTGATTAATACTGTATGCATAAATACAACTTATTTTAAAACTAGTGTTTCTAGCAATAAAAAATTTAAATTTAAAACAAGATTTCTCTTTGTTATAAATATTTAAATTGTTGCTGCTAAATTTTAATCACTTTTAGATAACTTTTATAACAATTTGACTATTAAGAATAGTTTACATTACATAGTTGTTGTGGAGTATTTAGAAACTGAAGAGATTTTATGCAGTGTTTTAAATTTTGTCTCTGATGTAGCAAAAAACTTCCTGAGAAGCATAAAATTCCAAAATTTCAGCAAACTTGTTGAAAGCTTATTACAGGCCTTTCATAACTTTTGCTGTAACATGATCATTAAAGTACATTCCCTGCATAGCCATCTGGACTATTTTCTGGAAAACTTAGGGGCATTCAGTGAAGATTGAATTTCTGGAAAACTTAGGGGCATGATTGAAATGAAATATCTCTCTCTGTGTGGCATTTTAAAATTAAACTAAAAAAGATACATTCAAACACAAATAGCTAATTTTGTTGATTGAAATTGAATTAAATTAACAACTGAATCATTAATTCCTTTTTTTGCAGTTTGTAAACAATTACTCAATAATGCTTTGATTTTAGATTTTTCTCAAGTTATTTTGCCAAATACAATATGTCAGTAGTTTGTATATTTTAACTATTTTAAACATTTTTCACATGCTACAAAAAAATTTTTTTATCTCCGTAATACATCTTGCATGACCCCAAATTTAAATTTGGCTCCTTTTTAATTAATCATACTAAGTTCACCAGCTTTGAAATTTTTTTGTAATATACAAATATTGCATTCAACTTTGTTATAACTATGCTGAAAATAATACTATAGTACCATTTAATGCTCAACTAAAAGCATAATTTACATAGTAGCATAGATGTAGCTTTTAAAAGTTTGAAGATATTGAGATACCACCAGACAGACTTTGAAACAACTCATTAAAAAGGATACTTAAAAATATTTCAGTTAAACTTCAAAAAGCAGAATAAATTTAAGCAATATCTATAAGTTGCTAAAATTAATTATTAAAATTTAATTAACTAAATCTACATTTAAAGGTTTTCTAAAAACATATTGTATATCTGATTTTATAATGTGCTTTTTTTTCTTTGTTTAGATAGCATTTGCTACATAAAAAAATAATGGCCCTTCAAGGTTTGGGCGCTCTTTCAATAAGTAAGACAGTATGCTAATTTGTAAATGAAGTTCATTAGGCTGAGTAACAATAAACGGTTCTCATTCACTATTTGGGGAGTTTAGTTGAATACCTTTTAAATTTTTGGAAATCTGCGAAGCCCGTCAGATTAGTAATGTCAAACACTTTTTGAAACCTGAATAATTGATAAGAAGATGATAAAATTTTGTTTTGGTATTTAATGATTTATTTGTATTTTGTTTTAATATTGTAGAGTTGGCGATCTTATAAACTTGCCAGATGTCAGTTTTTTTGTTATTTTGCGCCTACCCATAATGAGTGTCCAACCAAAAAGACAGAAGTTATCTGAGCAAGAGATAAGTGATATATTTCATGAATCAAGTGACTTTTGCGATTTTGAAGACAAAAGTGATGAATCAAAATCAGAAAGCAGTGACAAATCATCCAGCGACGATGCAATGGCTACATCTTCCGATTGGTCATCAAGTGGGAAAAAAAGAGCACCTTTCAATTTTAGCGGTGAGAGTGGCGTGAAATTCACAGTTACAAATAAAGATAACCCACTGGAATTCTTTGAGCAGTTTTGGGATGATGCGATCTTTGATTATTTAGTCTCTCAAACTTATAATTTTGCAAAACAATTTATTGATAAAAATCTTTTGACTGTTCCAAAAAACTCTCACGCATTAAAATGGTTCGATACTAGTGTTAATGAAATGAAAGTATTTGTTGGACTCCTTATTTTGCAGAGTGTAAAATTCAAAATAACAGAATTCAATGTATTTTTCCAAAAGGGAAAGCATTTCCACTCCTTTTTTCAAAATAATGCCTGGCCGTCACTTTGATTTTATTCAAAAATTTCTTCACTATGCTGATAACTCACAAATTACTCCCGATAGTCCTCAGCGAAAATTGGCAAAAATCAAGCCATTTATTGATTTACTCTTACCTAAATTTAGAGAAAATTTTATTTCATATAAACAAATATGCATTGATGAATCATTACTAGGGTGGAAAGGAATGTTGTGTTGGGTCCAATACATGCCCAGTAAAAGACAGAGATTTGGTATAAAATTTTATGTCTTATGTGACAGTAAAACTGGCTTTGTGTGGATTTTTTTTTATCTATACAGGGAGAGACACAGAATACAGCCCTTTTTATGATGATTTTCCAATAACCTCTAAAATTGTTTTGACCTTGATCAATGAACTTTTAGATAAAGGTTATTGCCTCTACACAGATAACTTTCATACCAGCCCCAATCTTGCTGATTATTCAGCACAAAGACAAATGGATACAGCAGGCACTCTAAGACTAAACAGAATAGGGGTGCCAAAATCAGTCAAGGATGCAAAACTGAAGAAGGGTGAAGCTACTGCTGCCTACCGCAAGAAATTAATTGTATTGAAATGGAAGGACAAAAAGGATGTGACCATCTTGAGTAGCATTCATGATGCAGCTTTTATAAATACTACTTCAAAAAGAGGAAGAGAAAGAATAAAACCCAAAGCTATAGCGGATTATAATGAGCATATGGGAGGAGTAGATCTCTCAGAAAACTTATTGTCTCATTTTTCTACGGCCAGAAATAGAATGAAAAAATTCTACAGGAAGATCGTCAGACACCTTTTTGACATTTCTGTCCTCAATGCATTCATTACCTACAAAAATTTTGGAGGAAAAATGAAAAGAATAGACTTTATAATTGCGTTAGGTGAAGGTATCATTGAAAAAAATGCCCCAAATTTGCCAATGCCTAGTACATCTGGTGGCAGGACAGCTAGGCTAAATGCACAACCATCAAGACTTATAGGAAGGCATTTTTTCAATTACTGCCCCCCTGTACAGAATCGAGAGAGATCCGTCAGAAATTGTGCGCAATGCAGAAAGGAGGATAAAAGAAAAGGTACATCGTATTGGTGCAAAGAATGCGAAGTAGCTTTGTGCGTTGTGCCGTGTTTTAGAAATTGGCATACTAACTTGTCAAGCGTCAGCGACGACACATGTTATTTCTAAGAAATTGATCGGAAACGTCATCTACGACATATGTCGTTTTCAAAAATAAAAGCTCATTCGAGATCGTTATGAGTAACATACGAGTATGTTGTTCTAATTTATAAATAAGTTACATAGCGACATCAGTGTCACACTTACGGCTGCTATTGTGAATGGTGATTGCTAGACTTGTTGGTTTGGTTTGGTGTTGTTTTATAAATGCTGTTAAAATAAAATTTGAATTAAACTCTTTTGACATAATATATGGGTATTTATTTAAATTTTTGTATTTATATTTCCTGACCAATTTGGGAAAATCAATTGTAATTGTTGTATTTTCAATTTCCCAAAAGGTAAAATTACAAAGAAAAATTAGTGACGTCATAACGGGAAGAACAAATTGTAAATGCTGTTTATTACTTGAAAGATTTGCACAGTTCTTAAAAGGTAAATTAAAAAGCTATAAAAGAATTTTTTGTTTGTAAAACCCCAAGTTGTACATGAGCGATTCAATGAATAATAAATCTGAGTTTAACAACAATAATAAATTTAAATTGGAAATTAATTTAAAATAAAAACTCTTTTTCTTGTCAAATATGTCATTCAATGGCAAGGTATGACAGTGATATTTCTTAGAAATTACACCGTCTCTCGATGACGTCGATAACCGGGCGCATCGGGCAGTACCTCTAACTTGGTTATGAGACGCCACTATCAGTGTGATAGATGAACATTTTTAATAATCAGCTAAATGGTGCAAAAAATAATGCAATACCAAGTTGATTAAAAAAGTGGGAAAATTTTACTTAATTCAAGTTTATCTTTAAAAATCACATTTTAATGATATTATAAACAACATGAGGTATTTAGGAATATTAATAGAAACCAAACTGCTTAAAATGAGAAGCACCAGACTCGAGTTTCGCTCTTATTAGAGCTCGTCAGTGATGCATATCTCACTGCGAATCGAACTCGCTACGTGTTGTCTCCTGCTTGGAAGACAACACGTAGCGAGTTCGATTCGCAGTGAGATATGCATCACTGACGAGCTCTAATAAGAGCGAAACTCGAGTCTGGTGCTTTTCATTTTAAGCAGTTTGGTTTCTATTAAAAATCACATTCTTATTTTAAATTATTTTTCTTAGTATTTTAAAAATCTAATATTTCTGACGAGCTTTTTCTCTTCTGTAAATTCAAATTCTACTCTTTATATGAACATTTACCCTTTTTCACCATTCTCTTTATAGGTTTCAACTCCTCTCAGATTTCTTTTTTTTCAGCTGCTTTACGCCCATTTATTCAATCACTATAAAAAGAGACTACTTGGGGTAGTAATTAATTTTGCATCTAACATTTTTCTCAGTCATTGGATTGCTAAAGGGGAAGCAACTATGTCGGCTGCCTAAGCAAAAGCATTATGAAAAATAGGACTTAAAATTGAAATGTAAACTTTTTATAAGTTGCATGCTGCGAGGCGCGGTACGCGACAAGGTTTCCTAAAAAAGGTTACTACTTTGCACTACGCGGCCTCACGCGGCAGCGTCAGCTGCGCGGTTGACATCACTAGAGGGATGCATATTCCATTGAATGATGATTCTGTTAAACTATCCTTTGGTATGTAGGATAACAATAACGTCATGAACTGGAGCATTCAACTTGAAGTCAAAAAATAAAAATTTCTAAACTCCACCTAAAAAAATTAATCCTGTGACTTATTTAACTAATTTTTAAGAATTAAATCTAATAAATACCAGTGGCGCCGGAAAGCCATTTTGTCAGGAGTGCAAAATTCAAAAAAGGCCAGCAATTTTAAAATATTTTTGCACGAAAACGGTTACAATATTATTCCGTATTGCGATCGTCTCCTGCGAAAAACTTTAGTGAATACTAAAAAAAATCATCACTTCAAATCGAGACAATAATCCCTATTTTCGTCCTAAATTTAAGGTGCAGATAAAAACCAAAATAAAAGCTTTCACTTTCAATCGATATGATATTTTGGTCGATTTTTTAAATGCTTTTGTATCAGCACGTGTATTTTTCTATTTCGAAAAGGAAAGAGGGAAATTTGAAGGGGTCGAAAGAGCAGGGGCTTTCCCTCTGTCCTTTTCACCTCTTCTTGCTTTCGGTGCCCCTGCACATACTTATAACTAAAATGAGAATTACATATAAAACAAAAATTAACATGACCCTTTCCAAACTCAAATAATTAGAAATAAAAAACTTCAATTTACAAAGTTTTTTAAATTCGAACGAGAAGTTGAACAATAAAAATCTATCGAGTGTTCAGCACTGACATAAATATTAAAGTGCTTAGGCCCAGTGACGGCTTTAGTAGGGTGCGAACGGACCGGCCGCACCGTGCCACCCCTAAAAAACGTCAAAAAGTGGCCTCCCTAACAAGAAATTGCTCTATTTCTTTGTAGTAGCACTATGACGGTGCCATCTCTTAAGTGATGACTTTTTTTTAGAGATCGCTTTGTTTCGGTACACTGAAAAGCGGCTCTCCCTAAAGCAATGACCTTTTTTTAGAGATCGTTTTGTCGCTTTGTTTCGGAGCACTAAAAAGTAGCCCCCTATTTTTTTGGCACCGAGCCCCCTTTTTAGTAAGGCCATTACTGCTTTAGCCCTACTAAACTATAGTTAAAGCCATAAAAAATGCAATTTTTTTCAAGTTAAAAAAGTTTTAGCCAGCGGTAGGCTACTTAGCAAGTTGCAAAGGCGTGCCTCAGTGATAAAAAAAAGTTTCGCTCTAACAAATTTTTCTGCACGTCGACTTCCAAACGAGTAAAAAATATTTTATTAACACACTGTTGATCACTTACCGTGAAATTTTCCTTTCTTTACCTTCACTTACACGCAGCTGGGCTATGTTTTTTTTACATTATATGTGAGAGGAAGCAAGTAAAGACTAAAAAAATATCTTCACGTTTACAGCTATGCATTTTTGAAATTTTTGACACTGCCGGTTTATTGCTCTGGTAAACCACAATTTTTATTTATCAAATCCCATTCGACCCCTAAGATGTTCCAATCGAGTTGGAAAACTTGGAGGACCATTGTTCTAAGCAATAAACTTGTTCATCTGCATAGAGCACAACTAGACAATATGCATTGGTGAGACGTAATATTTCGGGGAAAGTCAATAAATAACATAAATAAAAAATAGCAACGGCAATAGGCAAACGTAATCAAAGAAGTATATGGATGTGCTTACAAACATCCAATAGAAATTTTTAAAAATCTGCCGGCAATATATAATTGTGCAAGAATAAGGTTATTTTATTTATTTAATTCAGGTTTGAAAACCTATATAGCAGCAAAAAAAAAAAACACAAATTTAGATCCAGAAAAAATACTAACTTGAAAACAATCAACAAAGAACGAGTGCAATATTTATAGTAAGAAGATTTTAAAAATATATCAGAGTGAATAAGACTTTTAATGAGAGAATTGCCGGAGTGAAAACAGGGATTTACAAAAGAATAGATACATTTTGGCAATAATGCATCAAATGAATTATTTATGATATGCCGAACTTGAAAATTTCGAACATTAGTAAAACGTGGAAAATTATGCAACATTCTAAATGCATTATTATTGGCTGTATGTAACTTAATTTTTTAATGTGCTTCTTATTTTTATCTTTCTTTCTTTTCTTTTTTTCTATAAACAAATTTATATTGACATGAAGCAACTTTGCTTCTTGTAACACAACTTCCATAAATAATTCATTGCTATCTTAGCAAGCTACAACGTACATTCGTTTTGTTGCTTCTTCCTTTTTCTAATCCGCAGCTTTAATTATGTTTATTATTAAATAATTACAGTTGCATTTTTATTATGTGGCGGAGCAAAAATAAAAGAAAACTGAACTGAACTGAACTGATATCCACTTTATCAAAAGCTTTTGCTGCATCTAAAAAAAACACAATAAACAGGAGAATCATAAAATACATAATTTAAAATTCCTTAATAAGAAAAATGCACGTGTCAGTATTGAAATTAGATTTATAACCAAATTGGTTGTCTGTAGTGAACAAATAAGAAGAAAATTTTACAAAATAAAATGTTTAAATAACTTAAAAATGACAGTTGCAACTGCTGAGATCGGTAATTTGGTAGATTAACAAGATTAACGTTTTTTATTTAGGAATCGGTACAATAACAGTATCCGAACATTGCGAAGAAATAAATCCGGTGAGTGGTCTTTTCGTCCAACCACACTTCGTCCACGTCTTTTTGTCCAACTTTTTTTTGTCCAAAAGCTTTCAGTCCAATTTCAAAAAAAAAAGTCTTGTTAAGAGAACCCTAACCCTAACCCTAAGCCTAAACCCTATTGGACAAAAAGACGTGGACGAAGTGTCGTTGGACGAATTGTCGTCGGACGAAAAGTCAGTACACAAATAAAATCAACAAGTTATACACAAATTTTAAAAATTAGATAAAAGAAAAAGAACCACGGGATCTACATGGATAAGGTCCTCTAGGATAAGGTCCTCTAGAATAAGTTATCTCTAGAAAAAGAAAAACTCTTTATTTTAGACTTGCCATTTACGTCTTGGTGCTATTATGATGAAATAGAGCAGTATCTTGCGTAGGGGGCCACTTTTTAAAGTATTTAACGGGGGGGAGGTGCACCCTATCAAAGCCATCACTGATTGCAGTCAAATAGTGGCGTGTCTAAGGTCTTTGCATCCCGGAGCGATCCTCAAGTTTGCCACCCCTCCTCAGAAGGATTACAATAACACAACAGATATTTACCACTTTTTATTAAGTAAAAATTAAATTGCATGATTAAAATGAAATATCTCTCTCTGTGTGGCATTTTAAAATTAAACTAAAAAAGATACATTCAAACACAAATAGCTAATTTTGTCGATTGAAATTGAATTAAATCCTTTTAAAAAAATAATAAGGCCTAATGATTTCCTTTAATTTTAATCTGTGCAAAATTATCATCTGTTTCTACTGTACAAAAACTTTTCTTGCTTTTCTGTTAGCAAAATTGTCAATAATATTCTCAAAATCTATTTCATCTGTAGTAATTTCAAAAACTTAAAGTAGACCGCACAGCGAATCCCTCTCTTCTTGGCTTCAAATTCTTCAACTATAGGGAAGCTATCTGAGCCATTTCCAATCACACCGATGGCTTTCACACACGTCTTATGGTTTTATAATATATATTAAAGTTGAAATTTCGATATATTCAATTACAACAGGCTTCGACCACAATTATTTACTCGACAATACAGCCCAAACGGTGCAGCTAACGATACAGCCAACAATGCAACCAACGATGCAATCGCAAAACGAAATTTTCCCAAGTTTCGCTTGCGATCTACAAACTCACTCTTCAAACTACTGTATAACACTAAACCAAATCACTGAACCACTGGACCACCAACGACTCAAAAGAATTAAATTTACCGAAATCTCAATTTATAGTGTGCTCGCCACGTGTAAGTGAACCAATCAGATTTCATTAAGATCGCTTCACGTGATCCGCCCCAGTGGCGTAGCAACGTAACCTGCCGCCCTTGGATTTTTGCACGAACTGCCACCTTTTAACACCATCAAAACGAAGAACATATTAATGAAGTTTTACACAATACAAAAATAATAGTACCGGTAATAGCTTAATTATTATCAAAAGTTCGAGATTGAATAGGTTGAGTTTCATTGAAACAAACTTCGAAATTATATCTTCAAAAGATAGCATCTCAACGAAATCACTTTCAACGGACAGGATTGCTAAAGCAGACAGCCTGCTTCACCCATAGTCAATCTCAAGTAAGATTTTATCAATTTAAGCTTTGAAAAACTTCTTAAATGATTAACATAAACGATATTTGGTCAACCACTGCAGCACATCCAACGCTGTGACATCGCTTTGAAATTCAGTGCCGCTGGATTGTACTAGCCTATTGAACCAGGCTATTTCATTAGTTAAGTCAGAAAAATTAACGTCTTTAGCATATATGTTCTTAAATTTGTTCATAACTTTTTCAATATTTTCGCTTTGCAACAACGCGTGGGGATTTAAGAAGCCGAATACTTCATTTAAAATACAAATTTCACTGAACCGGTTTTCTGCTTCACTCCGAAATTAGTCCATAGCTTCTAGCATGCATCTCTTAATTTCTTCTACAGACGAGATACCTACGTCTTCTGCATGTTCGCCAGGCATCTTTTTCTTTCGGACACGTCGTTCTTCAATCGGAATTTCTTGCTTTTCGCAAATCTTGATAACAATATCAATGCTTTGCTTAACCAGCACATCGCGATCATTGACCAAAAAAGCAATAAAAGCATTCATCTTGTGGGAACAGTTTTCCAGTGACAAACCTCTTCGCTATAAATATTTTTGGGTATCACAAGATTCTCTTAGAACTTCTATCCAAAATCGTAAAAAAGAAACAAAGGAAAATTGCTGAATTGCATTCAATATGCCACGAGCTTGTTCTCATGTATCAATATTTTCGCTTTGATCACATAGCTCGTTTAATGCATTTACTACATAATGCTGAAGAGCTTTCACAGTTTCGTAGTGCGCACTCCAACGAGTGTCAATCACTCTTTTTACCACAATTAGTACATGCGTAAGTAACACTTCCCATCTTTGAGTAGAAGCAGAAAAAAAGGAGTAGACTCTTTCCACAACAGCAAAAAATGTTGCAGAATGTTCAGACGATGCCACTGCGTGAACGCCTGCGAGGTTAAGCGAATGATTAACACATGGAATAAATATTGCTTTAGAATTAACTTGTTTTATTCTGCATTGTACTCCAGAACGGATTCCAGCCATGGTGGAAGCATTGTCGTATGCTTGACCTCTGCACATCATTATGTCCAAACCATTTTGCTGAAGCTCATAGAGAATAGACTTAGTAATTTTATCTGCGTTTTTTCTGGGCAGTGGAAAAAAATTTAGGGACGACTTACTTTTTTATTTGTACCTCACTGCTGTCAACTTTTACGTATCTAACAATAAGAGCCATTTGATCAGTATAACAGACGTTGGGAATACTATCGAGTAAAATGGAAAAATATTTTGCTGCCTTTATTTCCTCCAGAATGAGATGTTTTACTTTTTTCCAAGAAGCTCAATCAACTCATTTTGGATTGTTGATGAAAGGTACGTTGTCATGCCCTTGCTAGAAAGTTGGATAACTGAAAGATGTTCCTTAAATGACTGCATTATATTTTGCAAGCAATTTTAAAGTTTCAAGAAAATTCTCCTGGTTTCTTGAGTTAGAGTCTTCACGATGGCCACGTAAAGGAAGATTTTGTTTACACAGAAACTTTATGACTTCAACTACACTATGCTAGATTTCTCCCCCTTTATTTTTTTCCCTTATCCATGAGATCTTGCATTTCTTTATCTATAGTGTGATGAAGTTGAAGTCTCAGTGCAAGCTCCTTCCATTTATCAAAGCACTGCTTGTGAATTTTTGAATTTTCAGGATTAAAAATACATGGATTTAGATGCCAGAAATTAACAAAAGGTTTGGAAACAAATTGAGAATTTTCATTTCTTGATTGAACAACTTGCAACAGAAAAAATATAATCCTGAATGGCTATTCGAATAAAGCAACCATGATCTAAGAACTTCATCACCGTTTTTTAACGTCTTATAAAACCAAACTTTTCTTACTCCAAAAGCTTAACGACTCCTTCTCTTTGTCTCCTTCTTTCATTACTCTAATCGCTGGCTTGAACGGTCCTTCTTTATTTTGATATTTTTCAGTCCTGCTTTGACCATCTCAGCTCTCATGTAATGAGTTATCACTTCTGGCCAAGTAGCCACATCGTTTATATCATCAATTTTATCTGTAGCTATAAGTGTTTCGTTGGTAGGAATACTTTCAATGATCACTTCTTGATTACTTTGCTCAAGTTCAACTGTCTTCCGTTTCCGTGTGAGGTAGAGATTTGCTGAAGCTGCTAAACTCATCCCTTTCGTAAGCTGAAGAGAGTGAGGACCGTAAAGAAATGTTTACAAACTTCAAAATGGCTTCTTCATTCTTTTTCAGATCTTCTTCCTTGGCTTTCTTTTTTTTCTGAAAGAAGCTCCACTTTCTTTTACTCTTTTCATTGGTATGCTAACTTTACGTAAATTAATTAACTTTAAAAAATCAGCAATTAAATTTTTTAACTGCAATCTTCAATATTAAACAACACTGTAGTAGCAAATTTTCTGTAGCCGAGCTATAACCTACTAAGTCTGGCGTAAAACTGTCAAATCTTTAATGTTTTTTTCCCAAAACCTATAGGTTAAACAAATTCTACAGTGGCCGGGCATGCAGCCGACATGACTTCAGCAGAGTGATTAGCAATCTATGCCTTCACAGGAGTACCGCGCGTCACAATCGAAAAAAAGAATTGCTAATAAAGTCATTACATTTTGCCTCCCTCAACAACATGCCGCCCTTGGATATATCCACAATATTCAATGGTTAGCTACGCCACTGATCCGCCCATAAAGCAGTGAACGCAAACAATAGAATTAATTAAAAGGTTTCAAAAAAGGCTTCTATACAGTTAATTAACTTTTTCAATTACAATGCGAGTTCTATTTTTTTTTTATGATTTTAACAATCTGTAAGTTGTCTCTCTATAGACAATATGGCAAGATTTCTCATCCTTAAGGAGCTCATAGTAGACCTTAAATAATTTTTTATTAGTTTTAATTTAGAAAAACTTACCTCACAGGTAGCAACACTGATAGCAGTAGTTAGGAAAATTCGCAGCACAGCATCATTACTACGTATATTTGGAGCTGAATTTGAAAGATCTGTATTAGCTTTAATGGTCTTATCTTTTCACGCATTAGTTTCACCACGTCTAGTAGCAACAGCAATAAAATACCTCAGTCTTTTTCTTTCAACTAGAAACTCATCTTTATCAATGTGATCATGATCTATCTGAGTAAGCTGGCATTCATACTGATCATAAATAAGATAGGTAGGAGTAAGGAAAAATGTATTTTTCGGCAAGTTCATTAAGTTGTTGAAATCTTAAATGCATTTCTTGAATCACTCTATTCAATGAAGAAAACATTTCTGTTCTCAATTCAATGTCATATGGCAATCCAACATCTTGTGATTCGTCTCCAAAAATGTTTTTCTTCTTTCTATTTCGATGCCGGCGCGCTATGATCATTACAAACTTTTTTGGCATAGTTAACACCATCATTTAGCCTACTAACTTTTTTCTGTTCTTAACCAGAAATTCCTTTAATGCCTCAAGTTTTATATCACATCGTTGTAAGTTAAGCCCCTTAGCTTAGAGGTAAATCTAATTGTATTTTTGTACCTGTAACTGTAATACAGTAGTTGTATTTTTGTAACTACACTAAAAATGCTTAATTTATTTTGATAAGAAAAAATTCACCGTACCCGAAATAACAGACAACAACCTCCAAAAACTAAAGCTGATCGAAATGGGACGCCAAGTTGCTCTACTGATGATTACTCACTTAAAGTCCAGCCCCCTAAAAACTGCCTCCCCCTACCGCCCCCCTCGAAATATACCACTGGAGTTAATATTGGCAAAATAAAAACAATCGTATTATGATGAAATCGGAACTTAGCATTCTATCGTAAAAAGTATAAAACTATAGCAATTTTGAAAATGCTAGATACGCTGTGTTGCTTTTCTTGGTTCTTCCTGCGCGGACCAGCACATATATATATTAGTAGATAAAAAGAACAGTTTTAGTTTCATTTCTTATTCTACATTTTTTGAGTTTCGGTATTCAATTTTGTACTCTATGTTTAGATATACTCCGTTGGGCTCTTAATTATTAAAACTTTTTGGTTTTATTTTGTGACATTGTAACTCAAAATATTTTGCTCGGATATTTTTATATAGCACATCAGTGGTGTGCAGTCAGGACATGCAAGTCATGCAATGCATGACCAACGAACTTTCCTAAATACCAAAAAATAATCATACACTGTATATATTTAATATAATTTTCTTTTATGTTTATTTATAGGTTTACTGTATATGACACTTTCCTAAATACCAAAAAATAATCATATATATTTAATAGTGTTTCCAACCCGGGTTTTCCCGAACCCAAAACCCGGTTTTTTTGCTATTTTTTAACTACCCGAAACCCGGGTTTTAAAATTTGGAAACCCGGATTTTAAAATTTAAAAATTGCAATGTCACTCAGGAATATTAACCACGATTTGAGCACCCGCAGGCCGCAGCGTACAAAATTGGACCTTGGAACAGTGAAAAACACTCGCAGTGTTAGCTCCACTTGCCCTTATTAAGCAGGCGCCGATTAAAGTATTGGCTGAACATCAAAGTGAAAGCGATCGAATGATTGTCGCGTGTTACAACATCACATGATCAAAAACAAAAATAAAAAGCTGCTTTCTTTAAAAGTTGACTATTTACCATTTATATTACATTGCTGAATTTTGTAGACACAAACAAAACATGTCAGACATTCAGTTTCAAGATGTTAGTGTCCATAGAAAATCAAAAGTTTGGAAACATTTCTTATATGACAAGGCTCAACAAAGAGCACAGTGCAAGTTATGTTCAGTTACACTGAAAGCAGCTAGTTCAAGCACCAAAAGTTTGATCAGTCACTTTAAATAAAACACAGAATTCAAGTCAATAGATACTATGAAATAGCTGCTGAGGATGTTCAACCAATATTAAAAGTTTCACGCATCGAGTCTTACTTTAAGAGTAAGAAGGAGTCCATCAGCGAGGTCATAGCTCGGTTAGTGTCCGTCGATGGTCTTACTTTTAACCAAATTGCAAACCGTTCTCTAATTAGTAGAGCTTTCAAAGCTGATGCTTATTCTATGCCCAAAAGACCCCAAACCATCCGTGATCACTTTGTTAAAGAGTTTAAAAACACTTTCATGACTGTCAGTGAAAAAGTTAATACAGCCAAGAAGAACGGAGATCATTTTTCAATTAGCTTTGACGAATCAACTACAGTCAGGAATCGTCGATACATGAATCTCAATCTACATGACGGACAAAGTTTTCAGTCTCTTGGTATGATTCGTGTCAAAGGCAGCATGAAATGTAAAAAAAGCAACCGAGCTTTTTCAAAGAAGACTTGCCAAGTTCAATCTTAACTTTGACGCGGACATTGTGGCCACAATCACAGATGGAGCTGATGTTATGATGAAAGTCGGTCGAGAAACATATCCTCTACACATTGCTTGTTTATTTCATGCAATTCATTTGTGCATTTGTGACGTACTACACAAAGAGAAGAGAAAAATTAACGAATTTAACAACAAAAATAATAATGCCAATGATAATGAGGTTGAGAAAGAAGACAGTGATATAGATGAAACTGCTGAAGACAACCTCGATGAACTTCCAGACATAGTTTTGGTTTCTGAGTTTCGTATAATCGTTACAAAAGTGCGCAAGACAGTTAAAATGTTCAGAAAATCCGTGGTGCGCAACGATAACAATCTACAGCCTCAAAACATTGCGTCCTTTGGATAAGAGAAAGCTCTATTCCTGGATTGCAAGACTCGGTGGAATAGTTTGCTCAAAATGCTCTGGCGCTTTTACGAGCTACGCAAGGAAATAAAGGTAGCGATGGTTGAGCTTGAGCAAGAGTTTGAGTTTTCCGATGACGAATGAAAAAGATCAACAAGCTCTGTGAAGCCCTTGCTCCAATGGAAATGGCAGTCGAATACCTTTGCAAAGACAAAGCTGACTTACTTCTGGCTGAAAATGTGGTTATGTTCACTCTGAAGAAACTAAGAGATCTGGATACGAAGATGAGTAAGGCCGTACAGGAAAAGTTTCAGATACGAGTGCAAGAAAGGCGAAACACGGAACTGATCCACTTACTTAAGTATTTGATGTCTTTTAATTACCTGGATGAGTATCAGGACCATTTTGGAAACAAAATTAGTAAAACCAAAATTGCATCCTTGGCGATATCTCTTTTGAAAAGGCTCTATCCACAGAGCCCTTATAATCATGTGGAAGAGGATCAAGAAAATGTTGAGGGTGAACTCGTTACCACTAAATCTGGCCAGCCTGACCAGGCACCTAAGGCCATGACTCTTTTCAAGGAGTTTGTTTCATTTCTCGAGAGTGAAAATCAATAGTGTGAGTCTATTTCGACACAAGAAGAGAGTCGATCACAAATTGTAAAAAAAGAAATGAGTCTTTTTGAAGGTACAAAAAAAGGGACCTGAAAATCTTGAGAAGCTGTATCACGCATTGCTAACAATCAAGCCCACATCAGTAGAGCCAGAAAGGGCTTTTTCAGCCATGGGACTATTTGTCACGAAATTGAGTAATAGACTAAATGATGAGAGTCTCGACGCTTTGATTTTCATGCGTCAGTACTACAAAAATCAGTAAAAGCTCTACTTTAGCAATAAAGACTTAATTAATTTGTGCATTCTTCTTTTCGTTGTCTTCATAATCATTTGCTAAACTAGTTTTTTTTTGGTTGTTGTAACAATTGTTTTTTAATGTTTCACTTGGTAACTTGATGTGTATTTTTGAAATTTCAGCTTGTTTTGTACATTTAAATTTCAGCAGTCTGCACTCTGCTATATGATTGATGTGGTTGACTTTGAAAGCCATATTGGCCGAATAGACATTTTGCCGTCTCCTTTGTTTTATGTTTCCACTATAGAGAACTAATGAGTTGCTAATAAAGTACGCATTAAATACCAGTGAAACAGTAATAATTTCAACGTAATGTTGGGTTTATTTTGTGCAAAATCGCTTTTTCATCAAAACCCGAAAAACCCGAGTTTTCCCGGGGTTTTTCTCTCAGGTATCCGAAACCCTGGTTTTAAAATTTTGCCCCGAATTGGAAACACTATATTTAATAAGCAGATATATTAAATATTGAATTTAATTCATTGCAAATTTCGAGGAACGCATAGTCCAAGTCATAAACTCAAAACCAACCTGTAATTAAACATAACATGCACCAAAGGAATCGCATTACTTTACTCGTATACATGAGCTCTATTGCCACGTTGTTTTAACCACCGGCGTCATTATTCTTAATATACTCACTCCGGCATGCAATTTGAGAATTGCATACAGACTTCTAGATTAATCGATATTTGTGATAAACAACTCTTAAGTACCAGTGCTAAAAATTAAGTTATAACAAGTGACCATAGTTAGACTCTATGAGAGATAAAAATTTGATTGTAAAATGACAATGATTTAATAATGATGTCACAGATACCTAAAAATTGAAATAATAATGCCTTCACAAAAGTGCTTTTGGTACGTTACAATTATAATCATGGTACACATATGTACCAGTGTCCGTTAACCATTCAACCACGCTGCCGACAACAGTTAAGCGCGGAAAAGTCCATAAAACAAACAAAAAATGCTCCATTCCACGCTCGTAGTGAAAACGAGCCTTTAGCTTACATCCTTAAACGTCGTTGAAGAACATAATTTATTAAAGAAACCTAAAAGATATTTTAGAAAAAATTTTAAATTTACAATCAAATTGAAAATGTGAGATGTTTTGTTTGAGCTTAGGTCTAAAAATGATCAGAGTCTACCAGTGGCGTATCTACGTAAAATGGCGCCCATGGCAAAGTTTAAAAATGCGCCCCCCTACTTGTTTCTTATTCCAGTTTATATTGAATTGTTTTTTCTCAACCACGCAATATAATTAGGTAACAAGCAATTTAATAACGACACTAAACAATAAGCAACAAAAAATTCGGACGGTCGCTCAATAACAGGGTCTTACTTTTCGTGCCTTTCTTGACGCAAATTCGTCAATAATTTCATCAAAATTAGTTTTCTTTATTTCATCCCTCTCTATACTTAATAAAGCTAACGTCACTTCAATTGTGCTCACTGACAGAACAAATGGCATTAATGGTTGGCTGACAATTTTTAACAGCTGTTGTTGAATTGCGATACTTGCACGTCATTATTTAAGCAAAAATACGAGTTTCAATTATTTCCAAGTTGAAATTATTTTATTGAAACTTTGTACGATTAAAAGTTTTTGCTCTTTTCGCGCCCCTGTCCAAACGGCGCCCATGGCATGAGCCATGGCTGTCATACTCTAGACACGCCACTGGAGTCTACAAATTATAAAATTTTCTCCATAAAAATGATTTGCGAAATTAGCAGACGAAATTGTTAAATCTCGAAAAAAAAGCAGTAATGGTTTTTAAAATTGTATTGATTACTTTTATTGAAAATAATGTTTAGCTATTTACCTTTAAATTACAAGTTGTTGTAAAATTTATGGGTCTCTTCAAGAAGTCACCGTGCGCACTTTTTGTTCGTGAAACTAACCGGTTCCTCTTGCATTTACTATCGCTTCTTAAAAGGTCCCTTTTCTCTTGCTTTCTTCTTTATTCCATTGTGGTACTGTAAAGGGGATTCCTGGTTAGTTTCATTAAATCTCTTTCTTTTATTTCATTCAAAAAAGAATAGGTGTACGGTAATTAAAGTTTACGTACGTAAATTATTTAAGCTGAAAAACGATGGAAAAAAAGAATATGAAACTAACCCAAATCCCCTTTGATTACTGTCGCTTTTTAAAAATATTCGTTCCTCTTGTTTTCTTTTTCATCTTGGTGTTTAAGGGAGGATCCTGGGTTAATTTCACCGAAAAAAATTACTTACGACAATACGGTTGACAATTACATAGACAAACGGTTGTCAATGGAAAATACTTTGAACAATGTTTGAATATGATTCATGTTATTTATCCCGTTTAAATTTGCTGTACATATAGATAATAAACATAGATATTCTTTTTTTCCATCATTTTTCAGCTTAAATAATTTACGTACGTAAACTTTAATTATACCAAAGAATATAAAAAACAACTAATATCAAAATACTAATAGAATACTAAAGTGTTGGATAAATGATCAAAAATTTATCCCGATCTAGTTAGGAATATGTACAAAAAGTTTTTTATTTTTTGAATAAATTATATAACCTTAGAATTATTGTATCAATTATGTGCTTTTTTCTTTGCTTTTGTTTGCTTGCTTTTTTTTTTTTGTTTTTTTTTCTCTTGTAATCAGAACCAGTATTTCATGCTTAGTATTCCTTGCCCTTTCATATTAACTTCATGTTACTTTATAAAAAAATGGAGCCACCTTGACTTTGATAACTGTATGGTTTTTTCAATGCCTCCATTATGTAACTTATTTGCACAATTACAATCAATTAGATTTTTGTTCTAATTAGAAAGTTTGTTAGTTGTTAATATGTCATGCTATGGTTATGCCAAATAAAATTTTTGTTGCTCTCTCTCAGTAAAAAACGACCTACCAAAAAATTGCATATTTTTTCAAGCAAGTAAAAATCATATTTTTGAACTCTTAAAATTTTGTAAAAGTAAAAGAGCAATCACAGTTACTGCAAATGTTGTTCACTCTATTCTTATATTGGTTTTTCATGTGTGATCAAAGTTACTCCAAAGTATGGGGTGACTTGGTTCAGTAGTTTGTTTGAAAGCGTTTAGCTGCAAAGCTGTTATGATGTCATCATAATATTTAATTTGACAGGTCAGAGGCAGAGTGTTATGATCAACAGGAAAAAAGTTTTCTTATTGACACTGTCAGGTTATTAGAAGCTAGAAACCTCCAAAATTGATCAAAGTTACCCCATTTTATGGTATAAAAATAAACATTTTAGTTTTAGTTTTATGAGTTTTTCACTATTTGTGTATATTGAATTATATAAGTATTAAAAAGTTAATTAAAAATTCGGGGTCTGTTCAAGAAGTTACTGTAAGTGATTTTTGTTCATGAAACTAACCTGGATCCTCCCTGTCATTACTATAGCTTCTTGAAGAGATTGTTTTCCTTTTTAGTTTCTTTTTTATTCCATCCTGTAGAAGTGCTGTAGAGGTGCTGTAGAAGGATTTTGGGTTAGTTTCACTGAAGAATATATGTGGCGCCTTTAAGCAAACCACAGATCATGTTCTAACAGTGTGCCCTATACATCTGGCACCACGTGGAGCACGAGATCTGATGGTTTTGGATGAAGAAACTCGATGCTGGCTTAATAACACCACTGCCAGCATCTGATTCAGCCAGTGCAGCAGTCTGGGGTAGTAAAAAGACAAACCTTTGGCCCCAGCCCAGTCCTGTTTGTGTCTGACCTGGAGTGGATACCCTTCAAATGACGACAATGACAACTGAAAAAAATCACTTACAGTGACTTTTTGAAGAGATCTAAAAATGTTGGTTGGTTCAATGGCTTAAAAACATAAACACCAAAGTCGGCACAGCAAATTTTGCTAAATAAAGATTTATTAAAAATTTTTGAAAATGTTGTAGAATTGGTTTGTGTTGAATAAAACTCTTTGCATCAAAATTGATTGTGTAATATTTATAACAATTTTTAATGTCAACAGCATCGTTGAGGGGTTAAAGCACTGTAATTGTGATCGACATGGTCTCAGTTCAAAAACCTACTCATGCCATTCTGTTGTGTCTGTGGGAAAGTCATTTAATGGCACTTTCTCCAGCTTGGTGGTCTTTGCAAGCAGCTCTAAACTTCAGTCATATCTCTACAAAATTTAAAAAAAAAAAATTAAGCAGGCACCAATATTTTGGCATCTCTGGAAGTGGGTTGGGGTAATTGCTTGCCCTATATATTAGCATCTCCGTCACTTTTCTGTGAGTCAGGAGGACAAATATATAGAGACAAAATAAAAAATAATAAACCTAAATTGTAAACTGATTTTGATGCAATCTAAAACTTGCTTTTAGAAGTTATTTCATATGTGATTTTCTTTTCATTTAGATTTTTGTTGTTATGCTGGTTTGCTTTGTAAAATTATGTCTGCGGCAATGACAAGCACTAGCACAAAAATTCTACAGAGCGAATATAAAAAATTGCAGCAACAACCTGTTGAAGGATTTACTATTGGATTGGTAGATGACAGTGACATATACCAATGGAAAGTTGGCTTGTTTGGACCTCCTGATACACTGTATGCTGGTGGTTATTTTAAGGTATATCATTGATTTCTTCTGTTAACTATATTCTAAAATTATAGTTACAAGTTGCTCTTTTTAAAGTTTAGTTTTTTGTAATTTAAAATTTTTAAATATCTTTTGTTTTTAACATTGGCTTACTACTAAGGTTTATGTTCTAGCATCTCAGACGATTTTTAAGTTTTGAATTATCGGGATCTCAGACAAACTTTCCAGGAAATCCTGATTTATTGCATTTGAGTTGAAAGTAATAATTTGAAGCAGGGGTACTCAATACGTCAATTGATTGCGACCTAGAGCAAAAGCATGGGATTGCAGGTGAAGACTTTTATTTTTTGAGACAAAAAATGAAGAAATTTGACCTTATTTTTTTTAATTAATCAACTGCCATTTGGAATAAAAATAGAGAAATTGGAAAGTAATTGTAAGCAAAGACTTTTTTATTAGTCTTCGGTAAATTTTTCAAAGAAAATTGTGTGACATTTTGTCATCTCCATGGTGCATTTTGCAATTCTGGGATTTCCCAGAAAGCTAATTTTTTTCCTGTAAAATCCCAGGGTAATAAAAAGTCTGAAAAATCATAAACCTTACTTACTACACAATCATTTCATGTTAAGTGTCCTAAAGGCCCCAGTTTGGCAGTCAAATACAGGTAGAAGATAATTCTGATCTGAAAAAATATAAATTGCAGAAAATTCAACATTTTAAAATTTTCTTTTTTTAATGGAAGTAACGTTGTTATTGCCAGACAAAAACGTTGAAATCACAGTACACTATGATATAACATAGCACTTGATTTGTGTAGAAAATTTCTTAACCCTTTGCCAGTCCTGTGCATCACATGTGATACACAGTTAAATGCCCTGTGTATCACATATAATGCACAGGACTGTCAAAGGGTTAATTGCAAAAAATAATTTCATGGAAAAACAGTCATAACAAGAAGATAAGTCATAACATCAGTTAGAATGGTTTGCAGTAAGAATACTAGACACAATGCTTTGTAAAAACTGGAAATGTATGACTCATATGACTATAAACCCAAGTTTGAAGATCAAAAAAATGAGCAAAAATATGAAATCATACTGAAGAAGATTGCAGTTTACATCTACAAATACCATAACTTAAAAGTAGTATCATCAGTAAAAGGATAATAAGTTGTGCCTTTGCTTAGCATTTGTACTTAAATTTTCAAAAACAATCTGTAAAACTTCAACTGTCTGAAAAAATAAAATTCTTTCAATCAGTCCAATTTGAAAAAGACAGCTGATTTTTACCTTTGTATTTTGGCATATGAAAATGAATGGTTCAAAAGACTTATAAAAAGAGAAGTTAAAGCTTTACATGCAAACAATTCTGGAAGCTAATTATTCAGAAAATTGCAGACAAATACCTTGCTCTATAAGTCTCAATCATGATATCAACATTTTCCAGATCAAGAAAATAAATAGAAATTTTTATAAATAACTAATTCACAGTATGCGACAACATTTATATAAACCATTGATGTTTACAGACTTGTCCTATATTATTCATTTTAAATTCATTGATTAATCAGTAAATGTTTCCTTATGGCTAAAACACACTTGTGGAAATAGCTGGGGGTCCTATTCTTTTGCTTCTGACTGACTATTTTGAGTATGTGTGACTACAATGCTCAATATATAGATAAATATTTTTTCTCGAACTGTAACTTATTAAAGCTGTAATAAACATAAATTTTCAATACCTTTTCATGAAATTTAGACATTCAAAAGCACTTGAATAAATTACAAAAAGTAATAAACCTATCAAAAAAAATGCTTTATCACACCCTCACATACAGTCATTGCTTTGAAACTTTTATTTTGTTATTATTACGTTTTATGACGTGCTATTGAAGCCATCTCTAGATATGCAAAACAATTTTTTTTAATTTTGAGGGGTCAAATACACCCCCATATTAACTATTAACAGTTGAGTCACAAAAATGAAACTCTCTGTAGAAGTTTGTAAAAAATGCTCTTTCACTGGAAAAAAAATATTTTGCACGAATGAGTGCCCACAAGGCTATTTTTATACCAAAAGATCGCACTATTTTGCAATTTTTGGATTTGGTCCATATTTTGAAAATAACTTTTACAACAATGCAATATTTTATAACATGCCGATATGTCCAAGGTGTAGTAATTCAAGAATATACAGTAGTTACATAGAATTAGTTACATAGTCGGCAGTATGGTCGAGTGTCGGCAGCGTGGTCGAGTGCTTAAAGCGTCGGGCTCGTGACCAACACGGTCTCGGTTCAAAATCTACTCGCGCCATTCTGTTGTGTCCTTGGGAAAGACACTTTACGGCACATTCCCCTGCTTGGTGGTCCTGGCAAGCAGTTCTAAATTACAGTCATATCTCTATTAAATTACAAGCGGACAGCAATGTCTTGGCATTTCCGGAAGCAGGTCGGGGTTGCCTATCCTATGTATTAGCGCCTCTGTCGCTTTCCTGCGAGTCAGGAGGGATAAATATGAAGATAAACGCAACTGTTTTTTGTTGACAACAAATTTTTCAACTTTTTGAAGTCTTTAAGGTCTTCAGAACATCCTTCGTTTACGAATCACATACTTGAGAAAGAATTGGATTTTTGGCAGTCTCTCTGACTACAAGCAATAGATTGTCAGGATTGATTTAACGGCTGATGATTCGAACTAAACAAACGCTATCTATATCTTCGATTTCCTCACCATCAAAACTTGTGTCACTCAAAAATGACAAGCGACTAAGAGCATCGGCATTACTATGGTCTTTGCCTTAATGATATTCTACAGTGTAGTTGTATCGATGCACAAGTAATGCCCACGTGCAAGTCGATTAGGCCTTTCTGAAGTACCTTTATCGGGGTTGAACAAGGTCATTAGAGGTTTGTGATCGGTAACCACGATGAACTTACGACCGTAGAGAAACTGGTGAAATTTCTGCCAAGCATATACTGATGATAGTGCTTCTTTTTGAATCTGGTTGTAATGTTTTAATGTCGCAGATAAGATCTTTAAAATATTTAGAATTGGACGCTCGCTTCCGTCTGTCTGCAAAGCGAATCCCATATTCTGAGGTGTCACAAGATAAACCTAATGGAAGAGATGGGTCATAGTGAGTCTGTGCAAAGCAACTGTTTAATCGTTTTGAAAGATGTAACTTCTTTACCCTACTTCCATTGTTGTCCTTTGCGTGTAAGCTTGCACAAAAACTCGGTGATTTCTGAAAATACCGAGGTAAGAATTTAGAATAAAATTGCACAGATGCTAAAAAAGATTTTATCCTAGAAATGTTCTTGGGTGCAGGCATTTCTAGTATGGCGTCCACTTTAGACCTTTTGCAATTTCTTGACTTGATAAAGTGTGACCCAGGTAGTCGCTGCCAAGACTCTTCTCTTCTAGTCTTTTGAACAAAACTTGCAGATTCATCGAGTGATCTTTTGTGTTGTCACCACTACCAAAATATCATCGAAGTACGCAGCAACTCCTTGCAAATTTTGCGTTAACTGTTCCATGATTTCTTGGAAATAGCCTGGTGCAGATTTGATTCCAAAAGAAAGTTTTTTCTGAAGTAATTACTCCTTTTTGAGTGCCAGAGCCAGCTTCTGGCAGTTAGGAGAAATCCAGATCTGATTATGGTACAAATCTTGGCTTTTTTTTAAACCATATATCCAATAAAAATATTTTAGACAACCCAATGTTGATTCAAATAAAGAAGGAAACTCTTTACATACGTAATTGAGTACATGCCGCATGTAAAGAGTTTTCTGGATCACCTGTAGAGACGTGCTCTATCGTTGTAGGTTTTATTTGAAGTGATTGGTTGAGTTGGTGAGCTTCAACTTAATAACTTAATATATTAGGTGCCCAAAAAAGTCTTTGCCGATTTTTGTTGACTTATTTTAGGCCCCCTTTTTCATTACTGACAAGCATAGTTATACAGGAACCAACTTGTACTGACAAATAAATTGTTGAATGATTTCAGTTTTGTAATTTTTCATGACTAATGTTATTTTATTTCTTATTTCAGAGCCTTAAAAATGACTGATAGAAAATTGATAATTCGTGCTTGTCTGTTGTACGAGTTTAAACTCTTGTTTCT
Organism: Diplosoma virens; assembly: GCA_963680785.1. Taxonomy (NCBI): domain Eukaryota; kingdom Metazoa; phylum Chordata; class Ascidiacea; order Aplousobranchia; family Didemnidae; genus Diplosoma; species Diplosoma virens. The sequence goes on along the minus strand of OY796894.1, from coordinate 17,622,377 downwards.
CCAAGATAATGCTCGACCACACGTTGCAAAAATAACATTTGCCAAGATAGCAGAACTGAAGCGGGAGATTATGCTTCATCCACCGTATTCACCAGCATAGGCGTACCAGCCCAAAAAATTTTGGGGGCAATGAAGTTTCGCCCAAATCTTGTGACGTTTGCCCAAATTATGATCTTCTAGTACAGTGATGGCGAACCTATGGCACGCGTGCCAAAGTTGGCACGCGAGATCATAAATACTGGCACGCGACGCATTCCGAAAAAACGGCGCAAAATGTTTTTTATTATAAACTTACGGCCAACTTTAAACCTATCGTTATTCAAAACCAGCTTCGATTAAAGCCCTTGTGGAATTATATGATATACGGTTATTATCTCACTTGTTTTATTAAATATTTTCACGGATCAGTTGTTCTTGAAAAGATGCCAAGTGAAAAGCAGTTACAATCACATAATGAATCCATTATTACGTATGGACCTGCCAATGACGACACAGTGCCATTTTACCAAGACAATTATAGTTTTTACAGTACAGTGCTCAGGTCGTGTACCACTGTAGCAGTCCTCTAGCCAAGCAGTTTTTAACTTGAAGCAGAGTCGTATTTAATTATATCTGTTAGTTAGCCTAGCACAGTTTAGCTTAACTTATTTAACAGTTAAGCAGCTTGAATGTATACTAAAGGCAATACAACTGTATCATGAGGGAAGACCGAATTTTGCGGGGGACCAAATTTTATACGACACCGGCTTGTACTCGTCTATTTTTATTTCGACGCAATAACACGGACGACAAAGCAGTCAAGCAGGCGACTGGTGATGAGTGCAGTTGTAGCTCGAAAGGTTCAGTAATGTTTGTGAACACTGCGGGCGTTTTAGGTTTGTTTTTTTATTCAAGCAATGGCGGCAAAGTAAACTAACATTTAAGATAAGTTTATCGCTGTTGGGCGCTAATTTTTTGCTGTTAAGGAGCTCATTAGACATCACCTGGTGATACACGAGAAAAAAGGAATTAAGGCTAGTTGAACAGGAATTCGCTCAGGCGGTGGGAACGTGATCAAAGCGGTACCTACAAAATATGCAGGTGCACTTGGTGCATTATTACAAGTGCACAGTCTGTATATTTTGTAGCCCGGAACAAAACGATAGTAGACCTATAGTCGTGCGTTGGCTACGCGTGATCTATTTATCACAAGTTTTGGCCGCGGTAGTTTGTGTCTAATCTAAACGTTTTTGTTTATTGAAAACTGATGTTTATGAAACGGCTGGCACGCCGGGACAGACAAATTCATTTCTGGCTGCAAATGTGGCACGCGGCCTCGAAAAGGTTCGCCATCACTGTTCTAGTACTTTATGAATAGGACAAAAAATTTGTCTGAAATTTTTGGCCGGAGAAGAAATTTCGTTCTGAAATCATGGTAATTTCTAAAAAAAAAGGTATTTTGCCCAATTTTAATATTGATTTTGCCCGAAAAATTTGAATTTTGCCCAAATCTTGGAAGTTTGGGGGGGAAATTGCTCCCCCTTCCCCCCCGGCAGGTACGGCTATGTTCACCAGACCTCTCCCCAACAGATTTCCACTTGTTTTTGAGCTTAGATAGTCATATGAAGAACAGCACATTCAATATTGAAGATCATTTGAAAACGGAAGTGCATAACTTTTTCCAGAGTAAAACGAAAGACTTTTACAAAAATGGCATTACTAAGTTACTGAACCGTTGGGAGAACGTCATAGAATGTGAGGGTTCATATTTTGATGAATAAATACACTTAATACTTTAACTATGAATCTTTAATTTCCTTCATAAAAAATCGGACAAACTTTTTTTGGGCACCTGATAAATAACTTAATATAATAAATAATAATAAATAAAACTTAATATAATAAATAAAAAATTTAATAACCCCTTAAAAAAAAAGTCCTCACTTGGAATTTGTCTGCGATTTCTCAATTTTTGTCGCAAAAACATAGTGATCTCATCGTAATGACATTAAACAAGTCTCATATTACTTTCATTTTGATTTATGCTCCGTTGCCCACTGGAAACAGCGCCATGCCCCTCCGGTTGAAAACCACTGTTCAATCACATGTTGCTGCATCTTGTCGTATTCTGCTTGCCAGTTCTCTGATAGCTTCTCCAGGCTTCCGTTTCATGTCAGACCAAAACTTGAAATGTTCTCGAACAACAAATCTTTTGGGGTCAAACTGCTCTGCCCTAAACGTCTGAATATCATTCATCGTTAGCTCATGTATGCTTTTGACAAGTTGTTGCTGGGCTGCTAAGTTGCTAAGCATTTTGTAAACGGAGTTAGATTGATAGCTTTAAAAAGCATGTTCATCCTTCGAAGACTTTTTATCTGACACTCATGGGGAGGATCGTCAGAATGAACTGAGAGCTATCCGATCTGATTGGTTAAAAAAGGCGACCAATCAGGAATAAAAAATTAAAAAGACTTATTTTCCTTTGTCTATGTAAGCACGATCGGATTTCTCTCAGTTCATTCTGACGATTCCTCCCGAGAAATAAACACGCTTTTTAAAGCTATCTTAAAAATTTTGTACCGCCAATCGACTCTTGGAGTTAGATTGGTTGATAAGAAAAATTTGTGCTTGCTTGTTTTCGGAAATAGAGTTACATAATCAGTCCATAATTTACATGTAGAATCGAAACTCGTCATCAGTGTTTACATGTAGAATCGAAACTCGTCATCAGTGTTGAAACATTTTCTCGTGGATTGTTCAAGCCGGTTTGTAACGTTTTCAGCTGCTCATGAAGCATCGTCATTTGCTCGCGATGTTCGTCGCGTAAAACTGCCCATTTGCTCTTCGTGTTGTTGTTTAACAACAAAATAAGTTCAGAAATTTCACTCATATCGACAGCTCAAGCTGTTAATGCAAATTTAACTAATTTTCTTAAATCTTAACGCAGATGAGTTACTTGAATCCTCGTCGCCATTATTTCCTGTATTTTTGCAGGCTTACACAGATTTATTAAAGTTTAACAGCAATTATATCTATATTATATTTACAAAAAAACACTTAGCAAATTGAGCCTTATTCAAATAGAATTCTTAGTTAGTTTAATGTAATAGCTTCACTTACTCGACTGCGCTTGAAACAGAGAGCAAATTTAACTTTGAAAACTATGCTTGGAGATTACGCGTCTAATAATTGTCAAGACAGAAGCGCTTATTAAGATCGAGACGCGTTTTGAGAAAAACGAAAAACATTCCGTCATAATATTACACCATATCACAACCAACTTTGAAGTGTTGTAACTATAAAAACACACTATTTATTTAGCTAAAATTTAATCGTGCTCCAAAAAAGGGTGGCCGAGTGCAAGAAAAGTAGGGGGCCACTTTTTAATGTTTCAAAACAAAGTGATCGCTAAAAAAGGTCATTAATTTAAGGAAGGTCACTATTTAGTGTTCGGAAACAATGTGATTTCTTTAAAAAAAAAAGTCCTTAGTGTAGGGTGGGCCACTATTTAGTGTTCCAAAACAACGTGATCTCTAAAAGAATAGTCATTGTTTTAGGGGGAGCCGTTTTTTAGTGTTCTAAAAAAATGTCATTGCTTTAGATGCCACCGTCATGGTGCTACTATGAAGAAATAGAGCAATATCTTGTGTAGAGGGGACACTTTTTGACGTTTTTTAGGGGGGTGGTCGGGTGCAGCCTCTGTGCTTACACCCTACTAAAGCCATCACTGAATGTTTGTTACATTCATAAACACTGGTGGCCCACCAGAAATTTCTAGTGATCAACGGAGAGCTTCATAAATTCTTGATAAAATGTTTATGAAAATTATAAACGTTACAATATTAAATTATGTTGGAAATGCATGTAAGTAAATTATGTAGGCTAACTAGCCTTTGATCGCAGCAGTATTTTTTCTTTAGTGTTTAATTGGTGTCTAAATAGCTAATTTTTTTGATGCTTTCACAGCTCAACGCTATACTTGGCCGTGTACTTAGCATTTTTTTAAAGAACACAATAATTTCTAGAAATCAAAGAATTTTTTTCGGCGGGTACGTCTGTGATACTGATGTTAACATACTAATTAGAACTAAAGTTCTGGTGGGAAAATTTAGTTTTGAATATCGGTTAAAGGGGTTTATAAAATTAAAAAGATTGAGAACCACTGTACTAGAGTAAACGAGACGTAGCACTAGACATTGCTGGACAATCACACAAAAATATGTACTGGAAATGAAGAAAATCCAATAAATTAGTTACAATTTTGCTGGTATGTATTGAGGACGTACTTGACTAGTTGCAATTTCGCTGGTATGTATTGAGGACGTATTTGACCTTGTAGAGAATTCTCCCTCATCAAGCATGCGAAGCCTAAGTCAAAAGACTTTGTACGTTATTTTCTTAAATGGTTTTGAGCTCTGGGTTATTCTGCAAGACAAGCTGAATGGCCATGCACAGTAGGAACGACGACGAGGTGTGGGAAGTGTGACAGTGGTCTTCATGTCAAGCGTTTCAAACAGTATCATATTAAGTAAGATGTGGTTGTGGTGCTACATCTGTGTTATACAAGCTTTAAAATAAAATATTTTTTCAATAAATCCAAAAGAAATTATTTTTGCTTTATTGATAAATTACTATTTTATTTTATCTCTATATTCGTTCTCCCGACTCGCAGGAAAGCGACGGAGGCGCTAATACACAGGGTACCGTAGATACTCGACTATAAGTCGAGGTAGAAAATTTACTAGATTTTGAAGAAAACTTGTTTTTTTTTTATTTTTTTTTATTGACCCGTCTATAAGTCGAATTCATTTTTTCTGTCAAATTTTTCTGAAAAAAACCTCGACTTATAGTAGAGGTGGGTCATACACGGGATCAAAAACCTTGATGTCTAAAATCCAAAAGGTCTCATTCTTATTTGATGCAGAATTCTTTTCTGAGTATTTTGGTACCATTTTCATTGAAATCTGATGAAAACTGAGTATGCGCCGGCCAAAAACCAATTCAGGGGTGCTGGTCAAGCGATTTCAGAGAAAACGTAAAATCACGTTATTTTGTTTTATCTTTACATCAATTTTCATCTGATTTTAACAATTTTTGTGGTAAAATATATGTTTTCTATGATAAGAAATCTATTTAAACTATCAAAATCAGTGTAAAATCAATGACTTTTTAATTACCTTCTATACTTTATATACTGTATTGAAAAACATAACCATTTGACATTACTATCCACTTGCTCCAGTTTTGCTGCCATTGTATTTTACACATGTAAAACATTCATCAAAAAAAATCCCTTGCAAATTTTATTTACCTAAGAGTCCCTTTTTACAAAAGCAAACACACTCCAATAGCTAGTTTAATCAGTAATATATAAAGAACAGAACAATACATTGATCGGCTCCCAGTTTTCAAGAATGAAAGTCATCACATGTTTTTTCAGGTCCCATGAGCCAATCACATTGCATGGGATTATTTGTACAATACTGATAGTCTGAATGCTGAGGGTCTTTCCATGACCTGCTGTCACCAGTTTGATTGCATTGCTCTAGATGTTCAAAGTGTATGTTCCATCTTCATGGTTGGTGAGACAAATCCCAACATATCATTGTCATTTGTCACTTGTCTCTCAAATCACAACACATGGTTCATTTATGTTGACTTCAGGTTCTTTCTTTGGTATATCTGTTGCTGATTGTTTGCTAGGTGCAGTTTCAGGAATTGCAGTGTTGGGTCCATTCAAATTAAACATGCGCTTCATGTCTTCTTCTTTTGTCATGTTTGATAAGGTCTCTTGCATCATGTCTGTCTCTGATGTGAGAATTAGAGCCGGGTTAATTTTCAGTTCTACTGTTGTAATTTGGTTAAGCCTATACAGCTGTGGTCTAGCTTTCTGGTCATGAGGTGATGTATGTTTTCTATAAGCAACTTCACTGTGCAGGATCACTTCTGAGTGCATCATCATTATCTGAAGCATTCACACACCTTTCTAGCTTATTGATGTTGGTGAAAGGACCACTTCAGGATTTGCACTTTTGTAGTAGAACATGGACATATTCAACAGTCTTCAATGCTGCACTACAATTTTGCTCCAATTTCTCTCTTGACAGAAGATTTTGCTTCTCTACCCATTGTCTTTCACGATCATCCAGAATTTTGACAAGATTTGTTGTGATTTTCTCTACAGAAACTGGCAAGCATTTGTGGACAGTCATCAGAAACTGGCAAGCATTTGTGGACAGTCATCAGAAACTGGCGAACATTTGTGGTCAGTCATGGAATACCCTTTGCTTTAAACTTGGGGTTAGAACATGACACTGACTTAGAAGCAAGCTTGTCGAAAATGGCCAAGTCACTTTCACAGTCTAGATTGTTTGTTGGCAGGTACTAAAGCTGGGAGGGGTCCAGCATGTGGAGTGTTGTTGCACGACAGGAAACATCTTCCTGTGGTCCAAAACCATATTCACAGGCTTTCTGGGTTGCCAAATGTGAAGCTGTTCTTACACATATTAGACCAAGTACATGTTCCTCTGCTGTGGATGTAAGCTCTGGCACGTCAAATAAATAGCTTACTTTATAGTCACTTAATGTGTCAAGACATTTAATAGAAAGGTCATCATAGAGTTGTGGAAGGATTCTCAAAAGATCATTTTGTGAAGAAAGTTCTACCATGTTCAAAAAGGGAGAGGTAACTTTGTATGTAAGTTGTGATATCCTACAATAGATGAAATGCATTCAGAAACAGTTGGGTCCATAAACACAAATACTGGTTGACCATTCAGTTTAGAAGCCATAACTGAAGATTTGTTTTAACAAAATAAATATTTCCACTTGAAATTGGTAAAAGAAGGCCATTATTAGTTTTAAAATTCATTTTTATATATAATATCATACAATTTTTTAGATGCCAAAATAATTATTTTTGGACCAAGAAGAATTTGTACTCTAATAACTATCACAAATGAAGCAAAAAATAAAAGTAGTCAATGAAAGGATTAATTATTACTGTTCTAATGCATCTATTAGATTACTTGTTGATAAAATATATAGTTTGCCATAAAAATTATTACAATCTGATGAAAATTGACGAAAATATGAAAAGAAATTGTTGCAAATATGCAATTTTAGATGTCTGGCACCCCTAAATCAGTTTTTTTGCTGGCGCATACTCAGTTTTCATCCGATTTTAATAAAAATAGAACCAAAATACTCAGGAAAGAATTCTGCTTCAAATAAGAATGAGACCTTTTGAATTTTAAATATCAAGATTTTATGACCCACCTCTACTTATAGTCGAGTATCTACGGTAAGCAATTACCCCGTCCTGCTTCCGGAGATGCCAAGATATTGCTGTCCGCTTAAAGTCTAATAAAGACACGACTTAAAAATTAGGACTGCTTGCCAAGACCACCAAGCAGGAAAAGTGCCGTAAAGTGTCTTTCCCATTCCCAAGGACACAACAAAATGGCGGGAGTTGGTTTTGAACCGAGATCATGCTGATCACAATCTCGGCGTTCTAACACTCGACCACGCTACCTCTATTACTTTATCAACAAAGCAAAAATTATGAATTAGTCTATGATATTTTTTAAGTAAATTTTGACCTAACCATACTCTACGATTATGAGCAAGTTTTCTTTCAGGCGATTATGAAATTCTCCCATGATTATCCATATTCTCCTCCTACATTTAGATTCATTACTAAGATGTTTCATTCGAATATATATGAGGTGAGTTTTAAATTACACTCCAGAAGTCCTTTAAGATTGTATATTTGTCGTGATTTTTGTTGCATGTCACTTATTAATTTTTTTACATTACAGGTTACTATAAAAGCAACTGCTTAAACAAATACTTTTTTCTCTATGAAAAAACATTGATGCAATTGATGTAACCGTAATAAATGTTTGACAGGAAAAGCTAAAAATCGGTACCTATCAAACGACCGCCGACTATAGATTGCGGATCAAAAACGCTCATGTGTGCCAGTTTTTGTCTAGTTTTTTTTATTTCGGTAATTTTTTTGCTATAGAAAGGTTGATTAGTTAGTTAAAAACAGCAATTATGTACTTTTTGAAGAACTATTTGACCCTGTGTATATCTGTTGGCTTTATCGTTCTTGCATGCACTTGCTGAAGTTTTTTTTTTATTATAACCAAAATATTAACCAGTTTTTACCAAGGTTGCAGCTCTTAGTAAACATTACTTTTCCTTAACCGCTGTTTAAAGATCTGCCCACCGTTTATGTATGGCATATATTTTTCGATTATGATTTTATTTTTTATAAATATAGACAGAATACTTACTTCATCGAAGAAAATCATTGAGTTTCTCAAATATTCATGTACCGTCATTGTCTAATTCAGGGGTGGGCAACCTGTGGCCCGCGTGTGGTTGGGTGGAAGTAAAGCCAGTAGTAGTTTTTTGAGACAAAAATCGAGAAATCAGAGACAGGTTCTGCGTGAAGACCTTTTTTTAGAGATCACTATGTTTTGGGGACGAAAAATTATATTGCTCCCCAAACTTTTATGCGGCCCACATCAATTGTTTATTTACGGATCTAGCCCATGAGTGCTATAAAGTTTCCCACCCCTGATCTAATTGTATCTTGTATGGCCATAAATTCTGGAATTAATTCAAATGAATATTAATGCATAGCAACCTTGTCCGTCATAAATGGATTTCATCTGTTTGAACTGTTTTCGAGCTTAAAATCTTAGGGCAGATTCGTCCGTTGGACATTTTAAAAAACGTTAAATAATTTAAAATTCTTGTTCAACAATCACAGCGTTAAAAAGTTTTGTGCACTTATAAGTTTAATGTTAAAAAAGATAATTTATTTTAATAAGTAAGTATTTAATATAGAACGGTGAAGTTTGTATTTCTATTCTTCATTCTCCAGTAAATGATCCTCAGAGTGGAGAATTGCCTTCAGAAAGATGGAATCCAACTCAAAGTGTTCGGTAAATTAACCTTTTTTAATTAAATTTCTGAAAAATATGCTCATCTGTTCTAATTCGTTGTATTGGTATAACAATTCGCTGGTAAATTTCAATGTCTTTCAAAATTAAAGTCAAAGGTTGCTTATCCCAGCAATTTTTTCAGAACTATACTTTTAAGTGTAATTTCGCTTTTAAATGAGCCGAACACGTTCTCTCCTGCCAACGTGGACGCATCAGTCATGTATCGTCGTTGGAAAGAATCAAAAGGTGCCGACAAAGAATATGAAGAAATCATCAAGTAAATAATTTATCAATTATGCTGTTTTGTAGCAATACATAAATGGATCAAGTAACATCAAAAGTATGAATCAGTGGTCACGAAAGTAAGAACCCGTAAGATCTATAATTTGTTCGTCTCGGGCATTCGGCGCAAATAAACTCGTTAAAGAAAAGATAGGTTAAAGTAAAAATTTTCCTGTTTTACCTGGATTCAAATAGTCCAATTGTAGTTAAAAAGTACTTCTCTCACATCGATTTACAGTTGCAGCCTTTTTTTTGGTCATTCGTTGATTTTTTCGGGACATGTGTCGATCAAAAAAACCTTTTAAACTTCAAGTAATATATTTATGCAGAGTTTTAAGGAGGTTCCGATTTTGTCCTGATAAATTATAGCAAGTGAAGAAGTGTAACTATAAAAAAGTCTTCACTACATTCCTCTATAACCACGAGATCCACAATACGATTAAACTTTTTGTTGAAATTTCATTTTTAACTTCTGTAAAATATGTGCTTGACCAAGCGCCAAGCGATCACCTCGACTCTTGGTAGACACTTTGTTCCGTTGAATTTTTTATTTTCTGTTTGAATCCTCAGTATCACAGGAATAGCACGAAGCGGGGAATTGATATCAAGGGTTGATGAGAGATAAACTGGCAACCTTGGAAAAACAAGTTAATCTTGGAAGAGAAACGTATTTTTTTATAAGCAAAATAACTTCAACTTTCAATAGGACCGATAGTCTTAATACCTTTTTCTTTTGAAAGCTGAAGAGCTTATACATTTTCGACCACAACGGCACAAGTTTACTCACGATTAGATTGATTCAACATTTAAATTTATGTTTTGAAGGAAACGATAAATAATTATTATGCACATCAACTTTTATATGACGTAAAGTAGCTTTAACTCGGTCTCGTAATATGGTTTTACAATTCTTTTTCATTTACATCTTTTACGATTTAAGGCAATTAAACACAACAATAAAAACACGCTATCACTACAAACGTTAAGAGAAAAGTTATTTCAATTTTCTTTATTACAGGTTACCGATATTTGTTTTCGGACTTTTAAAAATTATTACTTTCACATTCCTTATTGAAATTTCATATTTAACTCTTAACTGTTTATCCTCCTTTACTGCAGAAAAACGGCGGAAACATTATAATTAGCTTTTGGAGAAAACCAAAATTATCATTTGTTTTTTAGTTCGTTTTTATTACTTATATGATTGTGATTAAGAAGCGTTTTTTTAAGATATGCAAGTAGAAAATTCTACGTATAGCTTCTACTTAATCAATGTAATACGTAATTGACAAAAAAATTATGTCGATAAAATAGGTCTTTGTGGTAGCAACTTCTGAATAAAGTTTTATGTGCAATACTTTAAAATTATTATGCTTTTTAAAGGTTAAAATCCGTAAACAAATGGAATAAAACTAGAAAAAAATTTATATCCCAACTATTAAAAATTGGCTGCTATTTTAAACTAAACTATTTGATTTAGAAAACAAGTTGAAGATTCAAGAAGAGAAGCGGAAAAAGAAGGCATAATTGTTCCTAAAACAGTTTCTGAATATTGCATAAAAACACGATTGCCTAGTAAAGATTCTAATGGATCAAGCGATGTAAACGACATATTTTTGGACGATTTTGATTATGATGATGATGATAACGAAGATTTTGACGACGATGCTTAGAAGTTCAAAATATTTATATTTAAAACCAGTTCAAGATAATGGTCAAAGAATCGTCAGAAAACTATACAGTTTCTTCATTTTTGTAAAATATCTATTTCTCTTGTTCACTTAAGCACTAAATGATTTTTATTCACGTTAAGCGTTTGTTTTTTGCAATTAACGATTTACTTAGAATGTGATAAACCATACGTTATACACTTATACCTGACCATCAAACTAGAAATATTTGCTAAGAATTGGTGGAATTAATCCCAAGTATTTTCGGTGTTGGCAGTGCTTAAAAATAGAAAAATTCGTAATTTTTTAGTGTTTTCTTTAATTTTTTCTTTAATCCATTTCATATGAGTGAAACTCTATTGAAGTAAAATGCAATTTTGGCTAATAAAGCTATGTATTAATGTGTACCCATTTGTTTGTATAATATGCTTGCTCAGCAACTATGTAACCCTTGAGCAAGATTATACCCACCAATAATATAAATTTAGTTTCATTTGTCTCAAAATGAACTCTGCATAAGTTTACAACCAACAATCTGTAAAAAATGCGAACGCTGGTAGATCTTATGCAATGCAATTCTAAAACTCTATGCAGTATACTGCCATGTTTATGTCAATTCGAGTTTGTAAAAGTTTTTAGAATGTCTCTACCGCATTATTGGCACAGGTGCCATTGAAATTATCTGATTTAGTGATGTGCGACCAAAATTTTGAAATTAAATGCGTTTTTAGTAGTTTTCAATTCAATCCTTAAATTTACAAAATAGAAACGTTCTCTTCTGTGTGTTCGCGTTTTTTGTTCAAAATGCATTGTGATGTTATTTGTTTTATTATGGAAAATGTAAGCGTACTTTTTCTCTCAAATGTTATATGAAAACGCAACCTAATAATTGTTTAATGTTATTGTCTTTTTAATAAAATTGTACTACGATTGCATTTTGCTTTATGCGTCAGTTAATTGGCACAAATCTATTTTTTGATAACAACTAATTTTTTTTTTCTAATCTGTAAAGCCACACTAACCTTATAACACAAACTAATTTAATAATCATTTTTACAGTATAACCAACAACAAAACGTTATAGAACTGCAACAACAAAGTATATCAAAAGTTACTGCACCGGTACTTTAAACTGAGTTCTTTAACATAATTAATTGTCTTCGTTAAATATCGCATGTGGCAATTATGTGCTTATAAGCTTGATGTAATATTGTCTCAGTTTTAGATACTGTCGCTATACAACAGCGTGATTTCAAAAGAAACAGGTTACTTAAAAAGGCGATGATGGTAAAGCTCTGGATCATAGAACGAAGTTATTACGACTCTGTTAGCAAATTTTCTGCCTGATAATGCGATAGCTGCTTTTTGGGCACCGCTTCGAGAAGAAAATTCAACAAATATTTTTCCAATTCCATCTTTTTCTGATAAACCAGGCCCTGGTCGCGGTATTTCTAAGCTGACCACCTAGAAAATAAAGCAAAAATGGCTTGTGCCAACTTTTACTCATTTAACATTAGTAAATGGGTACTACAACAATTCGTGAAGACGATGGTTGATTTAATTGCATAACTTCCTTCATTGAACCATTTTATTGTTATTTTAAAATAGATTCATTAACATCAGAGAACAACTGTGTGAGAAGCTGTGATGCCACATTGTTCTATTATGCAGTTTTGATCAACTGTGGTGGTGGTGGGATCACCTGACCCAAGTAGTATCAAGGTTTCTTAACATATGGCGATGCAAAGCATTAATATCTTTTAAGCATGAAAAATCTTTTAATATTTTAAATTATAAATTATTAATGTCATATTTTTGTCATTATAGATCAAATCAGACCTTTAAGACCATATTGACATCTTGTCAAGGCATTTTCACTATCTACATCAGGGATATTGATCGAGGACCCACAGATCTGTAATCTTGGATCGCTCGAGCCTGCACTAAGGCGGTCATTTGTCTATTTATTTTTTCTAGTTTTGAAAGCCACTCCGGGCTAAACAAAATAAAACAAAAGTGTTTACAATTAAATAAAACAAAAGTTTACGCATAAATCAGTAAAAACCGACTAAAAAAAACAATTCTTTTATTCAAAAATGTTTTACATAATATTGACTTTGGTTATACCAACCTTTCCGAGCTTGTTGCATTCGTCTTTGACATCCTCCATTATGTCTTCATATTCATCATCATCATTTAATTCTTGCATAGTAATCATGTTCATTAAGCACAACACTGTCGTGGGAGGGTTGACGCAAGACGCTTGTTGCAAGCCTGGAATCTGTTTCAGTTGTTTTTTTTAAATGTCAGTTTTTTTTTGTTTCTTTCAGTTTAGATTAATGGCAATTTTGCCAAAACCCAGCGCTCAATAATTCGTTTTCACCCCCAATCGCATGAAATTGATAGTTTTTTAGATTATATTAAAAACAGATACTTCATAACATTTCAGCAACTTTTTATAGCGAGGCTGTTTTAATTTTTAAAGAGTTGTTCTTAAATAATTTACATAGTAGATAGCAAATCAAAATATCTCCTTTGTAATTTCGTTTATGTCTACAATCAAATTTAATTCATAAAATGTAAGTTTAAAATTTTGTTTAACAAAATCATTAGTTATTTACGCCATCTTCTTTGATTACACATAGGCCTCTCAATGTTTTTACTTATTTTGTTTTAGCTTTTCTATCTTTTGTTCATCCAAATAAAATAAACAAAGTAGACAATTCTTTCGAATCCTAAACAGTTAAGCGACCAGATTATTCGTATTCTAAACTTTCAAATTTATTTAATCGCAATTGCAAGATGTTTTATTAATTTATAATTAAAAAATATTAGAATTTAATTTGAATTATTATACTAAAATTGTATTTAGATTTTATTTTCAAATTTTGCCCGAGCTAATATCGTAGTCATATTGGTTTGATTAAAGGACACAATATTTCAAATAATGACAACGAAAGCGAGAAGATATTACCTGTAAAGTGACTGGAGCGGTAAGAGCACCAAGTGGATTGTTCTTAGCTCCAATACTAGCTCTTTGAACCATTAATTTCTTTTCTCCGAGATGCATTCCATTCAAGCCAGCTATTGCTTGATCCGTTATACTAAGGTCAGCGTATTCCGCGAATGCGTAACCCTTGGATAAACCAGTGGCACTGTCTTTGACCAAGTTAAACGCTCGTAACTGGCCAAATGACGTAAGCAGCTCTTTCACTTGGTCTTCATTAAGATAATTTGGTAACCCGCCCACAAATATTTTATGCTTTGAATCGTAAACCATTGGTGATACTATTCCAGAATAATGGCTGGGTTGTTGTTCAAGAGCACCAGGTAGTGGTTTATAATCACTAGGTCTTCTAATTTTTAATGATTGACTCATAAAGTTTATCCCATCGAAAGCAAGCGCAACAGATGTTTCATCCATCGATCGAAATTCAAGAAAAGCAAAGTTCTTGTCTAAATTGATTTGAACCGCTAGAATCGGATCACCAGGTGCTTGTGCCAATCCAGAGGTTTTCATTTGCTCGTTAAAAAAATCCATCATGGCGTCTTCAGTTACACCAAAGGGAATGTTTCCAACATATAAACGACGAGCTTGTCTTGTTAGTTGGGTTCCAGCAACAGGAATCTTAATTAATCAAATAAATAAATAAATGTTCGCTAAAAACATGTAATATTAAGTTAAGGATATTGTTTTTTAATTACCATAGTTTGTTTAATCTGATTATATTTGAATAAGATTTAGTAAACTTTGTTATAAAGCACTTTTTGAGGCGCTGATATCAAAGCAATCTTAAGTTTTTTTTACCAGTAGTTTATGTTAATTGCTAGAGTACGCTAGGGTTACTAACCGTCCTTTACTTTTGAGGATTGTAGGCCTACTAACTAAAAAGATGTCAGAAGTTTTGTCTTTCTGGCTTAAAATCAGAGCGTTATACCGGATCCGTTTAAAATAAAGTTCCGGTTCACCAAATTTTATTTTTATGGGTTCATTTCCGGTTCAGGTTCGAAAATTAACAACATTTAATACGGGTTTATCGATACGGTTCGGGTTCGGTTTAATGCCCTGATGAAAGGTCCATGAGTTATTATTTCTTTTGTGGAAACGTAAATCATGTGGAAAATCCATTTTCAGAAAGGGACTAAAAAGATGCCAGAAGTTTGAATATACCATTCTAAGTCTTTCGATTGACATCCAAGAAACAAATGCCATCAAACATTAGTTATTAGCCTTCGTTAACAAAAAGCAAAACTCTTTTTTAATCTTTACTTTATTGTCAAGGACAAGTCTTTTTCTTTTTTTCGTCATATGCTTTGTTTTATTAAACCAACTTACCGACTCTCAAGCAAGCTAGAATATTAGCAGTAATAAAATTATTT
Source organism: Diplosoma virens (assembly GCA_963680785.1). NCBI lineage: Eukaryota > Metazoa > Chordata > Ascidiacea > Aplousobranchia > Didemnidae > Diplosoma > Diplosoma virens. Next base: position 17,607,106 of record OY796894.1, on the reverse strand, counting down.
GGATGCATATTATCCCACCCATGTAACGCTGTAGCAGTACCATTATTATTTTTTACTGTACCGACAGGTTTTTATAAGATACCATATAGCTTCCTTCACATCCTAAGCTTAAGCTATTACAACTGCTCACAAATATTGGTTCTTTAGTATACCACAGACAAATGCCCACATTTCTGGCTTATTCGTCGTTGTCGTTTGGAAGAACATCCTACTCCAGGTCAGACACAAACAGGACTGGGGCCGAGGGTTTATTCTTTTACTACCCCAGGCTGCTGTACTGCCCGGATCAGATGCTGGCAGTGATGTTGTTAAGCCAGCATCGAGTTTCTTCATCCAAAACCGTCAGATCTCGTGCTCCATGTGGTGCCCGATGTATAGGGCACGCTATTAGAACATGGTCTGGGGTTTGTTCAAAAGGGCCGCACTCGCGATTCGGTGAAGGAGCGAGACCCCATTTGTGCATGGACAAATGGAATCGCCCAACACGAGTCCGCAGGAGGTTGAGCTTAACCAAGCTGTTTGGGGCAAGCTCATCCCAACAGGCCTGGCACTGGTCTTGCGTAAAAAACACGGAGCCTGGAAGCACTTTTTAAACAACCTTTTGCCTTATTTATGATCATGTACTGGTATTGTGACAAGTGAAAAAGATTATTTGGAATTTTTAAAGATGTAAAATATTTGTTTTGGGAAAAATTTGTTTAAACACACACCCATATATATACGTATATAATACGTCATTTGTTCCAAGTATTTATAATTTAAAGTAAATTTTAGCTATATTTTTTAATCAACTAATAAAAAAATATGAGAATAGCATTTTTAAAATTTTTCACTTTCGTCAGCCACTTTTTAAAAATCTAAGAAGTTGCAGCTAATTTAAAATCATTGCAAAGCTCAGCAATGACTAAAAAAATAAAGGTTTTAACTTCTAAGTGGGTGGTTCTAAAGCTTTTCTGCTTGTTAACTCCAATTTAAGTAAAAAATATTTTAGTGACCCCTAATCTACTACACTTAATTAATGTAATGTCAAGTAAAGTAAAGACCTTTTTTGGTCTTTTGCTTTTCTCACTTCGACTAGAAAGAAGATATAGTTGCAGAAAAGCAAAACCAAAAAAGATCGTCTTTTTAATAACTATACATTTTTTAGTTTATGCCATTGCTTTATCATTTTAATCAACTCAAACAGTTATTTATCGACCACTTGCTATAGCCCTGGGAGTCAATATGGACTATTTTATGAGCCATTGCTCTAAAGGATAATCAACAAGTGCATTTTTGCTACCGTGACCCGACAGTTGATCGAACGGCAGTTGATCGAAACGACACTTAATCGAAATGACATTTGAGTGAAACGACATTTGATCGAAACGACACTTGATCGAATAATAAAAAAGAAAATTTACAATTTTAAATCTTTCTCGGCTTCGTCAATTTTTCGTCCCAAAACATAATAATCTCTAAAAAAAGTCTTCCCTTTGAATCTGTTTCTAAGTTCTCCAAGGGGTCTCCAATTGGGTTGGGCCATGGCACAATGCCACCCCCCTAAATACACTATTGACTACAATGTAAAAAGAATACAAAAAAATGGTAGTAATAGGCATCTAACAAAACATAACCATAACAAGAGATCTACTTGCTGCTCTCCTAAAAATGATTTTCCCAGGGACCTTGTTGAGAAACCCTGACCGTGACCTAGGCAAAAAATTATAAAAAATAAAAACAAGCTATCTTCTTACTGATGGTTTCTGCTTTCATGAATCTAATTTAAAGTAAAAAAGACATTATTTAATCACGGAAACATACAAAAGTAAATCTTTTTTTTATCAACTGTAATTTCGATCAAGTGTGGTTTCAATCAGTTGTTGTTTCGATCAAGTGTCGTTTCGATCACGTATCGTTCGATCAAGTGTATTTCAATCAAGTGTTGTTCGATCTAGTGTCGTGAAACCTTTTGCTGCATCTATGTTATAAAAAACAGCTAAAAATAAATTAAGGTCTATACATTTTTTCAGTTGTTAAAATGTTAACTAAAAATTTTGAAATTGCTTAATAAGCTTCATGATGACTGCACGAATTTTATATAGACAGAATTTTAAATGTTAAAACTATTCAAAAACGCACAAAAAAATGTTGTTTGCTGCAACTTGTACCATCATATTCTAAATACAATTAAAAATTTAGTAAATTTTCAAACAAAGTAATGCAAGTGTCTCTCAAACCTGTGGCGTTTCTAGAGTATCAACAGTTCCAAGAATTTGAGAAGAAGCCACTAAAGGTACTTGTCCAGCAGCTTGCATTGCTTTATACTCCATTGGTGTTACATGCTCATAACCAATAGGAGGCACATCCCAATAACGAAGTTTCTTTTTTACCTTGTGGAGTTGCTTTGGGCTGCTTGATCGGATTCTTCTTTCTCTGCTGCGAGAATGATGCCTGTTTGTGAAAAATGGGTCAGCTGAAAAATTAAAAGAAAATAAGAAATAAAAACTTTGGGATAATTTTTTAGATCTTTCGAGTTGATTTTGCAGTTGAGCATGTGATTATAAGTTTATAAGCTTTTCAATTTTTTTCAATGCTTTGCCAGAAAAAAAAGTAAGTCACCAACATGGAGCCCCACCCTATTCAGCAGTTAATTAACCAAAAATTCTTCAAAACATAGAACACTTATAATTGCAACTGCTGCTGATAACAGTGGAGATAAAGCAAATATTTAGGTAAGTACGCAAAGAAATTCTTTTCTAATTTTGTTTTGATTGTTTTTATCAGATTATTATTGTTTTTTCAAGTTCACCAATAGTTTACATTTTTTTCACCTAACGATATCGTAGTACCAGTTTTTTTACAAAACTCTCAACTAATCAGCTTGACAGTAAATCTTTTTTGACATAATTGAATACCAATTAATGATAATGGTAAGCTTAGCTTGTATTTTTACCCTATCTGACTTTTAACCCTGCAGTAGCTGCACTGGGTTGCACAGACCTAGGCAATATGAATCGTAAAAATCACATAACATAATCATGTACTGTAATGTAAAACTTAATCTATCTGCTTTCAAACGCTGCTATTTTTATTTTAACTAAAAATATTAAATTATTGAGAGTTACTTTGATAAAAAAAAACTATGTGCATTTGCTTACTGTTACGCTGTACGTAAATGTTTGCCGCGTTGGTAATTGGCTACGAGTTTCGAACCAATGCGCCTTTTGTTCTTGAGTTGAATAATCAGCGCTGCTTTTTTGTGCGTTCTGCGCGGCCGTTTGGCATGGAATGATGCAACGTTGTATTGGGCAAGTGTTGCTTGCCACTTTGTATTTGGACATAGTCTTTCTTTTGGAAGGAGTCAGACAAGTTTTGTGATCGATGAGAAATCTGATTTTAATTGCAGACTTTCCATTTGTATTTAGCTGCTGATAATTATTAGTCCCCTTGGACATTGGCTACATTTGGTAGCAGTTTGGTAATCGCATTGTTGATTTTTCTTTGCTCGTCCGCCCAACATCGTTGATAAGTGTGTGGACAATGTGTCTACGTGTTGAAACTAATTTGTGCAATCTTGTTTGGAAAACCGTTTCCGACTAGCGTCGCAATTAGTGATGTCTGCGGTCCTCCAAAATTTCTGCGGTCTGTCTACGGTCTGTCCTCTGAAAATCCTGCGGTCTACGGTCTGTCCTCTGAAAATCCTGCGGTCTACGGTCTGTCTCCTGTCCTCTCTGCGGTCCGCGTTAAAGAAATAACCGTTACCGTTATTAATAACCGTAATTTTTCGATTTCCTTAAAATTGGTCTCTCTCATAAATTGCGCAAGATGCGAAATGCGAAGAGCAATATCTGTCTGTATGCAATTGTGTATTTATTTAAGTTTATGTATTGACTATGTATCGTATGCACGGTAAATATAATAAAATGTTATATAATAATTAATATAATAAAATAAAATGAGGTCAAAAATAACGGTCGTTTGATGTGGACCGCAGAAGAGACGCAGGATCAAAGGACCTACGGTCTGTCTACGGTCCCCTGCCAGGACCGGACAGACCGCAGACATCACCAGTCGCAATTATTGTTTTGTTTTAATAAAATAAAACTGTAAAGTGTGGTGCTGGTCGTGAAGCGCGTTTGTGAGGAGCTGAAAGGACGAGGCAATTTTGCGACTCCGTCACAGCTCAGAAATTTTTGGTGATCATCGAGAGAAGATAGCAACAATAGCTACTTTATCTGTGCAGCTGTGGCAAAAACCGACTGTTGAAATTAACAGATTTGCTCAAATAGAATGTTGAAGAAGTGGTTAACGAGCACAATGTTACAAAGGTTAAGGAAAAGAGACAAAATACTTTTTTTAATTTATATACATTAATTGTTTCCATAAATTATGTTTTCACAATGCGAAGTTTGGTTTATTTTGTAAATCTAAATAGCGTGTTTTTATGTCAATAAAGTATACTCAGTTAATAATAGTTTTATTTAACACTAAAGAAATAGCAAAAATTAGAAAACATAAATGTGGGTTTATGAGACCTGTTTTATTGGTGCAACAAGTGCAGAGCTAAATCAAAATTTTACAGTACTGAAAATATTCGAAATGAAATATAGCACTAGAAAAAAATTAGCTTAATTTGGCAATAATGGATGATAACCAGAAACAACAATCTTTAACCTGAATATATATCTCTTTTACTTAACACAATTTAAAGAATAAAACATTACAGTATGTAAAAAGACTACAAATTGCAAAAGTTATTTTAGAAAGTAAAGTCAAAATGGCTATAACTTTTTAAATCTGTTTTATCATTTTTGCCTACAGTGTAAATTTAAAAATAATACTGATTTAAAAAAAGAGAATACAGCAACAAAACAATAATTTAGATATGTCAATGTCATTAAATGTAAAATATTCTACTTAAAAATATTCTAATATATTCTACTTAAAAAAGCATGCCAAGACTAATGATTTGTTTGAACAATTACCCTGAACACTTTGTTTCGTTATTTAAGATTTTGTATAAAGGCTCAAATCTATCCAACAGATTAGTTCTAGCTTAGATATTGATCTAAAGCAGTGCTTCTCAACCTTGGATTTCTCAATTTTCAACCCAAAATCATAGGTCTTCACTTGAAATCAATCTCAGATTTCTCATTTTTTGTCCCAAATTTTTGTTCTTTATTAAGTAAAACTTGTAACTTTTGATCCACTTTTGGGTCAATTATTGGGTCATGACCCATTTTTGGATCATCCTTAGGTCACAACCCAAAAGTGGGTCCAAATTGACACAAAAGAACCAAGGTTTAATTTTTACATAACTACTCTTGTTGGTGACCCAATCAAATTAAATGGTGACCCATTTTTGGGTTGCAACCCAGGGGTTGAGAACCATTGATTTAAAGCAGGAGTCTCCAAAGTATGACCTGCAGAGTGCTTTTATCCATCCTGTGGAGCTCTTTGTAAAAAACACATACACTCACTTTGATCTACAGTTGGATAGAATCATGTTGGAAATATCCATAGCCATAAAGTAGTTGCCAAATTTAGGTGGAGACCTTTTTTTTTTAGAGAACACATTGATTGGTAGAACAACTAAAGAACACCTTTAGCTTTGGCCCAAGGAGGCCCAAAAAATCTACATACAGCCCCCTGATCAAAAAGTTTGGAGACCTCTGATTTAAAGCATAAAGAAATAAGCTAGGACAGCTAAGACTGCAATCTTGACAAAAGTTGCAAAAATATTTCATACAATGTTTTTTTTATTTTTTCAAGCACCATAAGCAATTTTTTTTTCTGAAATCAATCCAGAATCCCCCCTAATGCACCAGGATGGAATAAAAAAGAGACCAAGAAGAAAAATTTTTTCAAAAAGCCATAGAAACTGCAGGGAGATTCAGGTTAGTTTCATGAACAAAAAATGCTTATGATGACTTTTTGAAGAGACTCATTTTTTTAAAACTAGGTAGGCATTTATAGAAAAGAGAATAAAAAAGGATTATAAATTTTAAAATAAATGCAAAAACTTGTAAATGCTAGAAAAAGTTGAAAAGTATAAGGCTAGAACAATTATAATAAACTAAACATTGTTTACCAAAAGTAAGGCATTACAACCTTTTGAACAATAAAGTATGATATCTTGGGTCTCTTCAAGAAGTCACCGTAAGCAATTTTTGTTGGTAAAACTAACCCAAATCCCTCTGCGATTACTATCACTTCTTAAGAGATCCTTTTTGTTTTGATTTCTTCTTTATTCCATCTTGGTGCTAAAAAGGGCATTATGGGTTAGTTTCATGAAAAAAAATCGCTTACAGTGACTTCTTGAAAAGACTTGGTATTTTTTGATGGTTTACCTGTGATTACGAGACTTTGAGTAAGAATCTCTACTAACTGCAAGGTCTTGAAAGTCATGACTGGTAGATTTTTGT